>CM074722.1:494049733-494387783 GCA_037306005.1 Rhinophrynus dorsalis | reverse complement strand
AGCTCATCAAGCAGAAAGAGGGAGGGACCAGAGAACTTTATTTTCCTATATCTCTCAAACCATAACGGTTTGAGAGATACGAATAAGTGCAAGTACTCTCTTTTAATTGTATCTACCATATAGTTAATACTTTTTTTATGACATTACTATCCCTTTAAGATGGGCATCACACCCAAAAGCAATCAATAATGGGAACTGTGCAGGATGCATCACTCCCCTCCCTCCACACAACCTGAATGTCTGAGCTGAGTGGGCAGCGTTGAGGAAAGACTTCCGTGTCCCAGGTTATATTATCTATGTCAGTAATGATGTAGGTGGTTTTTCCCGATCTCGCCCACTCTAACTGGAAATTGTAGTTTCCTGTACAGTAGCTGCTGTTGATCACACAGCACTATGAGCCGAACGATCAATAGCTGGTGGGTAAAGGTGACACGAATAGGGTCCTCATATCTCAACTATGTCTTATAATTTTTTTTTATTAAATAAAGTAAGAGGGTAAAAATAAACCATCCTCCCCTCAAGTACATACACATTATGTCCACGGCCAAGAAGGAACAGTTCTCTGTTGGCGCATTCAGTACGTGCTTGGCACTGAAATGGTTAAGATGTATGAAGTTGTCTGTGCTATTTTCAGTAGGTTGCTACGTTCTTCTTTCTGCTCGGCCAGCGATCAGATCATTTTAACAAGATTGATTATAATGGAATATTGTAACCTTTAAAAATGCAGAAGAAACATACTATTGTGTTCGGACAGGAAGCAAGGAACAATCTGGCTCTTGTTGAAAGAAAACAAAAATCAGCTTTTATCTTAAATGTTTTTATAACAATCATAATGTAGCATTCTCTTACACAGCAGGAGTGAACTGGGATAGGTTAGTATTTTCTGTCACTTCCTATGTAGGTAAGTCCTCATGTTCCACAGAGTAATGATATTAATACACCTGATTGCTGTGTGATAGACTTCTATCTAGATAAGTACTTCTGTTACACACAGTAATTATATAGATACACCTGACTGCTGTATGATGGACTACTACCTAGGTAAGTACTTCTGTCACACACAGTAATTATATAGATACACCTGACTGCTGTGTGATGGACTCCTACCTAGGTAAGTACTTCTGTTACACACAGTAATTATATAGATACACCTGACTGCTGTATGATGGACTACTACCTAGGTAAGTGCTTCCGTTACACACAGTAAATATATAGATACACCTGACTGCTGTATGATGGACTCCTACCTAGGTAAGTCCTTCTGTTACACACAGTAATTATATAGACACACCTGACTGCTGTGTGATGGACTCCTACCTAGGTAAGTGCTTCTGTCACACACAGTAATTATACAGATACGCCTGACTGCTGTGTGATGGACTCCTACCTAGGTAAGTGCTTCTGTCACACAAAGTAATTATACTGTGTGATGGACTCCTACCTAGGTAAGTGCTTCTGTTACACACAGTGATTATATATATATATATGCACCTGACTGCTGTGTGATGGACTCCTACCTAGGTAAGTGCTTCTGTTACACACAGTAATTATATAGATACACCTGACTGCTGTGTGATGGACTCCTACCTAGGTAAGTCCTTCTGTTACACACAGTAATTATATAGATACACCTGACTGCTGTGTGATGGACTCCTACCTAGGTAAAGTGCTTCTGTTACACACAGTAATTATATATATACGCCTGACTGCTGTGTGATGGACTCCTACCTAGGTAAGTGCTTCTGTTACACACAGTAATTATATAGATACACCTGACTGCTGTGTGATGGACTCCTACCTAGGTAAGTGCTTCTGTTACACACAGTAATTATATAGATACACCTGACTGCTGTGTGATGGACTCCTACCTAGGAAAGCGCTTCTGTTACACACAGTAATTATATAGATATACGCCTGACTGCTGTGTGATGGACTCCTACCTAGGTAAGCGCTTCTGTTACACACAGTAATTATATAGATACACCTGACTGCTGTGTGATGGACTCCTACCTAGGTAAGTCCTTCTGTTACACACAGTAATTATATAGATACACCTGACTGCTGTATGATGGACTACTACCTAGGTAAGTGCTTCCGTTACACACAGTAATTATATAGATACGCCTGACTGCTGTATGATGGACTCCTACCTAGGTAAATGCTTCTGTTACACACAGTAATTATATAGATACACCTGACTGCTGTGTGATGGACTCCTACCTAGGTAAGTCCTTCTGTTACACACAGTAATTATATAGATACACCTGACTGCTGTATGATGGACTACTACCTAGGTAAGTGCTTCCGTTACACACAGTAATTATATAGATACACCTGACTGCTGTATGATGGACTACTACCTAGGTAAGTGCTTCCGTTACACACAGTAATTATATAGATACACCTGACTGCTGTATGATGGACTACTACCTAGGTAAGTGCTTCCGTTACACACAGTAATTATATAGATACGCCTGACTGCTGTGTGATGGACTACTACCTAGGTAAGTGCTTCCGTTACACACAGTAATTATATAGATACGCCTGACTGCTGTGTGATGGACTCCTACCTAGGTAAGTCCTTCTGTTACACACAGTAATTATATAGATACGCCTGACTGCTGTGTGATGGACTACTACCTAGGTAAAGTGCTTCTGTTACACACAGTAATTATATAGATACGCCTGACTGCTGTGTGATGGACTCCTACCTAGGTAAGTGCTTCTGTTACGCACAGTAATTATATAGATACACCTGACTGCTGTGTGATGGACTCCTACCTAGGTAAGTGCTTCTGTTACACACAGTAATTATATAGATACACCTGACTGCTGTGTGATGGACTCCTACCTAGGTAAGTGCTTCTGTTACACACAGTAATTATATAGATACACCTGACTGCTGTGTGATGGACTCCTACCTAGGTAAGTATTTCTGTTACACACAGTAATTATATAGATACACCTAACTGCTGTATGATGGACTCCTACCTAGGTAAGTGCTTCTGTTACACACAGTAATTATACTGATACGCCTGACTGCTGTGTGATGGACTCCTACCTAGGTAAGTCCTTCTGTTACACACAGTAACTATATATATATATACTAGTTGAAGAGCCTGTTACACGGGCCACAATGCCACTGCCAGCCGATCGCGGGGCAGTCATGCGCAGCAGAGACTGCCTGAGCCGCGGCTGATTCAGAGCAGTCTCTACTGAGCATGACTGAGGCGTTACACACTTTTTAGCGAATTATTATATAGGATATATATATATATATATATATACCATATTGCTGTATGATGGACTCCTACCTAGGTAAAACCTTCAGTTACACACACAGTTAATATATACCCTTTACAAATGTCTGCCTTTTCTCTTGCTTTTTTTTCTTCTCCTCACAATTTGGTGATTTTTCCATTTTTTCCTAATGCTGCAGTTGCAGTACCGAGTCTAGTGAATGTGTTACCATAGAATTGAAGAAAGAAAAAAAACATAGCAAACAGTAAACCACACACACACCCATTAATTTTCTCACTCGCTCACTTATCAGTGGAGTGACACGCCCCTTGTCTGCACAGTGCCCTTTCTGTCACTCTTCCTCAGTCAGCTAGTGACTGCAGACTTGTCAGTCTCGACCCCACCAAGGAACCAGTATTACAGCTAGATGCATTGTATATACAACATTAGGAAGACACTAAAAAGTACAGCACTCCGTTCAGAAGACATACAAGACGGTAAGATAATAACAGTTTGCATTACATTTGTGTTTATTCCCCCAAAGTTGCTGATAATTTTTTGTTTTATTGACATAGCATATCTCTATATCGATGATGCTGATGTCGTATGATAAACTCTGGTAATTTGGGCAAAACAATCTGCACCATATGGGACAAATAAGAATGACCCAAAATGGCTTTGATTTTAAATGGGAATTTTAACACTTGGAATGCTACAGAGGTATGCATAATTCTACATGTTAAAATAACCACTTAAATCAATGGGAGGGTATATTTCTCCCTTACAACAGAATTGGTTTCACCCACAATGACATCAGTTTATCTTAGGGTATCCTTTTAAAAGTCGCATTCTAAATAGCGTGCAGCTACACGCCACATTCAGCATGTCGTTGTGATGAAAAGGGCAACACGAGAATCTTGCCCTGCATAAAAGCGCGAGATTCTTATGTCCCCTCCTTAAACGGCGCTTCAACCCAACACGCAGCATCCGGAAGATTCATGTGTTATAACTTTGTGTTTTAAGCATCGGATTCTTAGAAGAACAATAAAATAGTTAGAACTCTAAAATTGTCCATAATTTGTTTAGCAAATATGATAGAGATCATAGCCTAACATGAAGCTGGCAACTTTTGTTAGCCATTCGAGTGCCAGAGGGGAATGTATCGCATTGCTTTGCCTCTGGCACTCAAAGGGTTAACAAAAGTTTTGTTAACCCTTTGATCTTCTTCTAGGAATCCGATGCTTAAAACACAAAGTTATAACATATGAATCATCCTGATGCTACGGGTTGGGCTGAAGCTCCATTTAAGGAGGCGACATGAGACTCTCATGCTTTTTAATACCCTTGTCATCATGGTGACCTGCTGGATGCGGCGTGTAGCTTCACCCTATTTAAAATGCAACGTTTTAAAAGTAAACCTTTTCTTAGAACATCAGCCTCATGTTTCCTCAAAAACAGCACAGTTTTTAGTGGTTCTCATGGGGTCCCGCAGAGAGGGGCAAGAAAGGGCACCGCCCCCCTCCGCACTTGCCCACGACCTGCACATAACTGCTGACACAGTCTTTAAAACCTACCCAATCCCACCCCTGGAAAAATGTATGTTGATGCCCATTGTGGTTCTCATTTTTTTCATTCAAGGCACCAGGGCCGGATTTACAACAAGGCAGAGTAGGCATCTGCCTACAGGCGCACCCAACAGAGGGGCGCCTGTAATTGGGATAGCTTTTTTAATTTTATTATTATTTTTTATTTTAAATTAGCCTCGGCACCCGCTCCATGTTGCCCTCAAATTGCCTCCCCCCCCCATTGTCCGTTTCCTACCTCCCCCCCGTTGTCTGTTTCCTACCTCCCTGGCAGGAGATCTGTCATCTGTGCCTCCTTTGGCGCAGTCCTGTAAGTGCTGAGCTCCCTCGTCAGCTCTTTTGGAATGCAGAGCGCTAGGAGATGACATCATCTCCCAGCGCTCTGCATTCCTGAATAGGAGACCATGCGGGAGCTCCAGCAGCTACAGGACTGCGCCAAAGGAGGCACAGATGACAGATCTCCTGCCAGGGAGGTAGGAAACGGACAACGGGGGGGAGGTAGGAAACGGACAGTGGGGGGAGGCAATGTGAGGGCAACATGGAGATGGTGGGGGCAAGTTGGAGCCGAAGGGGAGCAATTTGAGGGCAACATGGAGATGGTGGGGGCAATGTGGAGCTAATGGGGGCAAGTTGGAGCCAATGGAGGGCAATATGGAGATGGTGGGGGCAATGTGAAGCTGATTGGGGGCAAGTTGGATCTGATGGGGTGGGGGGCAATGTGAGGGCAATATGGAGATGGTGGGGACAATGTGGAGCTGATGGGGGGAAAGGTGGAGCTGATGGGGTGGGGGCAATGTGAGAGCAATATGGAGATGGTCGGAGCAATGTGGAGCTGATGGGGGGCAATATGGAGATGATGGAGGCAATGTGGAGATTAGGAGCACTGTGGAGTTGTCCAGTGGAGATGGCCTGGGGGGGGGGCGCTTCAGATTTCTGTGCTTACAGATGTAAATCTGGCCCTGCAAGGCACCTCTAACTTGGCAATATGGAATTTTCAGGGAGCCCTACAAATGTTAACGACAATTTATTGAGAATGTAATGCTTTGAATGCCTTCGAAATGCGTTGAGCACTCCTGTCACTCAAGGGGTTCATGAAAGGAACAGTGCATAAATGGTTATTATTCGATCTCACGGTCAGAATGACAAAAAAAAAGAGCTTATTGTGCAAAATAATTTCCATAAACATATAGTAGGAACTCAGCTTTAACATTTTTTTTCCAAAATTTTCATAGAAAAGTAGGGCACCCTAAGATGATCTCCATGTCACATCAAAGTGCCATGACACTCTGGTTCAGAGCCACTGATTTCAAGGAACAGAAAACCTTTGCTATGAAAAGACATACTCATAGAGAGTAAAAAAAAATTGTGTTCTGTTAGGAACCAGACAGACACAAAAATGTAAAGTGCAAAACACTTTTATTAAAATAACAAAAGAAAACAAAGCAAAATCGTGATCCAGGAGAGTAAACCAAAAGAGAAGCTGGGATCAGGAACCAAGCAGGTACTCAGACAAGCCAGAGTCAGGAATACTGAGATCAGCGATGTCAGGAACAAGTCAGGAATCAGAAGGGATGTCAGCGGAAGCCAGGTCATGCACGGATAATACAGCAACTCAGGAGAATGCACTTGCAGCCAAAATCAGACACAAGGGCAAGGAGGAAGTGAGACTAGCTCCTTTAAATACCATGGAAGGGGTTGGCTGATAATAGTCAGGTGAGTAACCATGGAAACTGAGGGGTCAAGGCATTTTGTTAAAGGGATAGTAATGTTTCATAATAAAAGCAGCTCTAATTAATCATTATAGTATTTCGACTTTGGAGAGTGTTATTTCAATTCTGTCAGAGTTGTAGTTCAAGAGTAATTCAATGACAAAGTGTCCCCCTCCCGCCCCTTTTACTGATGTAACACTGCTCAGCCAGAGCAGAAGGGAGGTGCCCAGGTAGACTGCAGAGAGGGACAATCTTCAATTAAGATAAGGGAAAAACCTGAAAAACTTGTCAAGGGGGGCAGGGCTTTCATTGTTCTCATAGGAAGAAGATTGTCCCCTTCTGTTATCTGTCTGGTCTATGGACTGCATTCCACATCTGAGAAGAGATGGCTTACACTCGGTAAAAGGGGCGGGAGGGGAAACTTTGCTTGTGAATATCTCTTAAACCATAAAGGTTTGAGAGATAAGACTTATATCATTCTTCATATTTTTTTAATGCCTACAAAATAAAATAAAGTTAAAACGAAGTATTACTATCCCTTTAAGCATCAGCTGATTCAGCCTGACCCAGGGAAGGAAAGACAACAGTAATCAATAGGCGAGTGTTAGAACAGATTAGTCAAACCATGAGATGTTGCTATTGTTCCAAAGTTATAAATGTTTAAACTTCTGGGGGAATATTCACTAAGCAGTGATAAAGAGGTGATAAAGTGGAGCTGTGTTCTCTAGTTCTTATGTTATTCTGTCAAACCTATTCTCTAAGCTCTCCAAAGTTTAATAAATGTTAGTGGATAGGCTCAATAGAATAACATAGGAATTGGAGAAGTGATAAACTGGTCATCTCCACTTTATCACCTCTTTATCACTGCTTAGTGAATCTCCCCCCTGGAGTTTTTTAAACGTTAACAATGCTCTTGGGTGTCCAGAGAGCTTACCTATATTTCACCTGGTGTCATGGCAGCTATTCTGCTGCATTTTATGGGAGAGGTGAGTCTATGGCTTCAAATTTCCATAGAATGTGTTTGTAACAGCTTCATCACTTCCTGATGGGTTGAAATTACTTCTTGACAGGTTGAAACAATATAACTTTTGAATAAAGCAACTGCCTGAAATGGGATTGTCACCAGGAAAACTCCAGTATCAGTATGTTGGTTTTTTTTTTAAATGTGATGCGCTTTTAAATATATTTATATCTGGGAACGTTCTTCTTTGGAGCCCCCAGAGAAGGCTCATGGGCTGGGGATTGGATTGTCTAAATAACGTGAATTGAGGCATGAAGTGGGTTCAGCTTAATTTGGAGGGTGGTATTGAGAGGAGAAAGGGCGGAGTTTGAAGCGAGAATGATGGGAAGTAGGCAGAACAGGGAGAGGAGTAGGCGGAGTGTTGAGAAGTGGGTGGAGTTACACTGGACATTCACCAAAGCTGTTATAGTTAGTATGGAGGACTGGACTGATTTTCTTCTCCTCACAATTTGGTGATTTTTCCATTTTTTCCTAATGCTGCAGTTGCAGTACCGAGTCTAGTGAATGTGTTACCATAGAATTGAAGAAAGAAAAAAAACATAGCAAACGGTAAACCACACACACACCCATTAATTTTCTCACTCGCTCACTTATCAGTGGAGTGACACGCCCCTTGTCTGCACAGTGCCCTTTCTGTCACTCTTCCTCAGTCAGCTAGTGACTGCAGACTTGTCAGTCTCGACCCCACCAAGGAACCAGTATTACAGCTAGATGCATTGTATATACAACATTAGGAAGACACTACAAAGTACAGCACTCCGTTCAGAAGACATACAAGACGGTAAGATAATAACAGTTTGCATTACATTTGTGTTTATTCCCCCAAAGTTGCTGATAATTTTTTTTTTAATTGACATAGCATATCTCTATATCGATGATGCTGATGTCGTATGATAAACTCTGGTAATTTGGGCAAAACAATCTGCACCATATGGGACAAATAAGAATTACCCAAAATGGCTTTGATTTTAAATGGGAATTTTAACACTTTGAATGCTACAGAGGTATACATAATTCTACATGTTAAAATAACCACTTAAATCAATGGGAGGGTATATTTCTCCCTTACAACAGAATTGGTTTCACCCACAATGACATCAGTTTATCTTAGGGTATCCTTTTAAAAGTCGCATTCTAAACAGCGTGCAGCTACACGCCACATTCAGCATGTCGTTGTGATGAAAAGGGCAACACGAGAATCTTGCCCTGCATAAAAGCGCGAGATTCTTATGTCCCCTCCTTAAACGGCGCTTCAACCCAACACGCAGCATCAGGAAGATTCATGTGTTATAACTTTGTGTTTTAAGCATCGGATTCTTAGAAGAACAATAAAATAGTTAGAACTCTAAAATTGTCCATAATTTGTTTAGCAAATATGATAGAGATCATAGCCTAACATGAAGCTGGCAACTTTTGTTAGCCATTCGAGTGCCAGAGGGGAATGTATCGCATTGCTTTGCCTCTGGCACTCAAAGGGTTAACAAAAGTTGCTAGCTTCATGTTAGGCTTTGATCTTCTTCTAGGAATCCGATGCTTAAAACACAAAGTTATAACATATGAATCATCCTGATGATGCGGGTTGGGCTGAAGCTCCATTTAAGGAGGCGACATGAGACTCTCATGCTTTTTAATTGCCCTTTTCATCATGGTGACCTGCTGGATGCGGCGTGTAGCTTCACCCTATTTAAAATGCAACGTTTTAAAAGTAAACCTTTTCTTAGAACATCAGCCTCATGTTTCCTCAAAAACAGCACAGTTTTTAGTGGTTCTCATGGGGTCCCGCAGAGAGGGGCAAGAGAGGGCACCGCCCCCCTCCGCACTTGCCCAATACCTGCGCGTAACTGCTGACACAGTCTTTAAAACCTACCCAATCCCACCCCTGGAAAAATGTATGTTGATGCCCATTGTGGTTCTCATTTTTTTCATTCAAGGCACCAGAGCCGGATTTTGAACAAGGCAGAGTAGGCATCTGCCTACAGGCGCACCCAACAGAGGGGCGCCTGTAATTGGGATAGCTTTTTTTAATTTTATTATTATTTTTTATTTTAAATTAGCCTTGGCACCCGCTCCATGTTGCCCTCACATTGCCTCCCCCCCATTGTCCATTTCCTACCTCCCCCCGTTGTCCGTTCCCTACCTCCCCCCGTTGTCCGTTTCTTACCTCCCTGGCAGGAGATCTGTCATCTGTGCCTCCTTTGGCGCAGTCCTGTAAGTGCTGAGCTCCCTCGTCAGCTCTTTTGGAATGCAGAGCGCTAGGAGATGACATCATCTCCCAGCGCTCTGCATTCCTGAATAGGAGACCATGCGGGAGCTCCAGCAGCTACAGGACTGTGCCAAAGGAGGCAGAGATGACAGATCTCCAGCCAGGGAGGTAGGAAACGGACAACGGGGGGGAGGTAGGAAATGGACAGTGGGGGAGAGGCAATGTGAGGGCAACATGGAGATGGTGGGGGCAAGTTGGAGCCGAAGGGGGGCAATGTGAGGGCAACATGGAGATGGTGGGGGTAATGTGGAGCTAATGGGGGCAAGTTGTAGCCGATGGAGGGCAATATGGAGATGGTGGGGGCAATGTGAAGCTGATGGGGGGCAAGTTGGAGCTGATGGGGTGGGGGGCAATGTGAGGGCAATATGGAGATGGTGGGGGCAATGTGGAGCTGATGGGGGGCAAGTTGGAGCTGATGGGGTGGGTGGCAATGTGAGGGCAATATGGAAATGGTGGGGGCAATGTGGAGCTGATGGGGGCAATGTGAGGGCAATATGGAGATGATGGGAGCAATGTGGAGTTTAGGAGCATTGTGGAGGTGTCCAGTGGAGATGGCCAAGGGGGGGGGATGCTTCAGATTTCTGTGCCTGCAGATGTAAATCTGGCCCTGCCCTCTAACTTGGCAATGTGGAATTTTCAGGGAGCCTCTCAAATGTTAACGGCAATTTATTGAGAATGTAATGCTTTGAATGCCTTCGAAATGCGTTGAGCACTCCTGTCACTCAAGGGGTTCATGAAAGGAACAGTGCATAAATGGTTATTATTCGATCTCACGGTCAAAATGACAAAAAAAAGAGCTTATTGTGCAAAATAATTTCCATAAACATATAGTAGGAACTCAGCTTTAACATTTTTTTTCCAAAATATTCATAGAAAAAGTAGGGCACCCTAAGATGATCTCCATGGCACATCAAAGTGCCATGGCACTCTGGTTCAGAGCCACTGATTTAAAGGAACAGAAAACCTTTGCTATGAAAAGACATACTCCTAGAGAGTAAAAAAAATTGTGTTCTGTTACGAACCAGACAGACACAAAAATGTAAAGTGCAAAACACCTTTATTAAAATAACAAAAGAAAACAAAGCAAAATCGTGATCCAGGAGAGTAAACCAAAAGACAAGCTGGGGTCAGGAACTAAGGCAGGTACTCAGGCAAGCCAGAGTCAGGAACATGGGCGGATTGTCCTATCGGGGGATCGGGCATCCCCCGGTGGGCCGCTACATCATGGGCCGGTGGGGGAGATCAGAGGATCTCACCTCACCGTCCCACGATATTTTGAAAGAGAGGTCTGTGTTGCCACTGGCAAAGACACTCTCTGTGACAGCCTTTGATGCCGCGCAGGGACCACAAGGGGGCGTCGATAGGGACATCGGTGCAGCTAGTGGGCTGCTTTAACCCTTTGAGTGCCAGAGGGGTACGGGCACTCAAAGGGTTAAAAAAAAAACTGCCCGGGCTGGTATTCCCCTACAATCCGCCCCTGGTCAGGAATACTGAGATCAGCGATGTCAGGAACAAGTCAGGAGCCAGAAGGGATGTCAGAGGAAGCCAGGTCATGCACAAATAATCAGGAACTCAGTAGAACGCTCTTGCAGCCAGAAGTGGACACAAGGGCAAAGAGGAAGTGAGCCAAGTTGTTTTAAATATCCTGGAAGGGGTTGGCTGATAATAGTCAGGTGAGTAACCATGGAAACTGAGGGGTCAAGGCAGTTTGTTAAAGGGATAGTAATGTTTCATAATAAAAGCAGCTCTAATTAATCATCATAGTATTTGGACTTTGGAGAGTGTTATTTCAATTCTGTCACAGTTGTAGTACAAGAGTAATTCAATGACAAAGTATCCCCCTCCTGCCCCTTTTACTGATGTAAAACTGTTCAGCCAGAGCAGAAGGGGGGTGCCCAGGTAGACTGCAGAGAGGGACAATCTTCAATTAAGATAAGGGAAAAACCTGAAAAACTTGTCAAGGGGGGCAGGGCTTTCATTGATCTCATAGGAAGAAGATTGTCCCCTTCTGTTATCTGTTTGGTCTATGGACTGGATTCCACATCTGAGAAGAGATGGCTTACACTAGGTAAAAGGGGCGGGAGGGGAAACTTTGATTGTGAATATCTCATAAACCATAAAGGTTTGAGATACAAGACTTATATCATTCTTCATATTTTTTAATGCCTACAAAATAAAGTAAAGTTAAAACGAAGTATTACTATCCCTTTAAGCATCAGCTGATTCAGCCTGACCCAGGGAAAGACAACAGTAATCAATAGGCGAGTGTTAGAACAGATTAGTCAAACCATGAGATGTTGCTATTGTTCCAAAGTTATAAATGTTTAAACTTCTGGGGGAATATTCACTAAGCAGTAATAAAGAGGTGATAAAGTGGAGCTGTGTTCTCTAGTTCTTATATTATTCTGTTGAGCCTATTCTCTAAGCTCTCCAAAGTTTAATAAATGTTAGTGGATAGGCTCAATAGAATAACATAGGAATTGGAGAAGTGATAAACTGGTCATCTCCACTTTATCACCTCTTTAACACTGCTTAGTGAATCTCCCCCCTGGAGTTTTTTAAACGTTAACAATGCTCTTGGGTGTCCAGAGAGCTTACCTATATTTCACCTGGTGTCATGGCAGCTATTCTGCTGCATTTTATGGGAGAGGTGAGTCTATGGCTTCAAATTTCCATAGAATGTGTTTGTAACAGCTTCATCAGTTCCTGATGGGTTGAAATGACTTCTTGACAGGTTGAAACAATATAACTTTTGAATAAAGCAACTGCCTGAAATGGGATTGTCACCAGTATTAGTATGTTGTTTTTTTTTTAAATGTGATGTGCTTTTAAATATATTTATATCTGGGAACGTTCTTCTTTGGAGCCCCCAGAGAAGGCTCATGGGCTGGGAATTGGATTGTCTAAATAACGTGAATTGAGGCATGAAGTGGGTTCAGCTTAATTTGGTGGGTGGTATTGAGAGGAGAAAGGTCAGAGTTTGAAGTGAGAATGATGGGAAGTAGGCAGAACAGGGAGAGGAGTAGGCGGAGTGTTGAGAAGTGGGTGGAGTTACACTGGACATTTACCAAAGCTGTTATAGTTAGTATGGAGGACTGGACTGATCATACTGCTCAGGTAGTGTGGAATAGTCAGTGAGTTGTTAGTAGTGGAGGTTATAGTTAGTATGGAGATCTGGAGTGATCATACTGCGCAGGTAGTGTGGAATAGTCAGTGAGTTGTTAGCAGTGGAGGTTATAGTTAGTATGGAGATCTGGAGTGATCATACTGCTCAGGTAGTGTGGAATAGTCAGTGAGTTGTTAGCAGTGGAGGTTATAGTTAGTATGGAGGACTGGAGTGATCATACTGCTCAGGTAGTGTGGAATAGTCAGTGAGTTGTTAGTAGTGGAGGTTATAGTTAGTATGGAGATCTGGAGTGATCATACTGCTCAGGTAGTGTGGAATAGTCAGTGAGTTGTTAGCAGTGGAGGTTATAGTTAGTATGGAGGACTGGAGTGATCATACTGCTCAGGTAGTGTGGAATAGTCAGTGAGTTGTTAGCAGTGGAGGTTATAGTTAGTATGGAGATCTGGAGTGATCATATTGCTCAGGTAGTGTGGAATAGTCAGAGAGTTGTTAGTAGTGGAGGTTATAGTTATTATGGAGATCTGGAGTGATCATACTGCTCAGGTAGTGTGGAATAGTCAGTGAGTTGTTAGCAGTGGAGTGGAGGGTATAGTTAGTATGGAGATCTGGAGTGATCATACTGCTCAGGTAGTGTGGAATAGTCAGTGAGTTGTTAGCAGTGGAGGTTAAAGTTAGTATTGAGATCTGGAGTGATCATACTGCTCAGGTAGTGTGGAATAGTCGGTCAGTTGTTAGTAGTGGAGGTTATAGTTAGTATGGAGATCTGGAGTGATCATACTGCTCAGGTAGTGTGGAATAGTCAGTGAGTTGTCACCAGTGGAGCGGAGGTAATAGTTAGTATGGAGATCTGGAGTGATCATACTGCTCAGGTAGTGTGGAATAGTCAATGAGTTGTTAGTAGTGGAGGTTATAGTTAGTATGGAGATCTGGAGTGATCATACTGCTCAGGTAGTATGGAATAGTCAGTGAGTTGTTAGCAGTGGAGGTTATAGTTAGTATGGAGATCTGTAGTGATCATACTGCTCAGGTAGTGTGTAATAGTCAGTGAGTTGTTAGTAGTGGAGGTTATACTTAGTATGGAGATCTGGAGTGATCATACTGCTCAGGTAGTGTGGAATAGTCAGTGAGTTGTTAGCAGTGGAGTGGAGGTTATAGTTAGTGTGGAGATCTGGAGTGATCATACTGCTCAGGTAGTGTGGAATAGTCAGTGAGTTGTTAGTAGTGGAGGTTATACTTAGTATGGAGATCTGGAGTGATCATACTGCTCAGGTAGTGTGGAATAGTCAGTGAGTTGTTAGCAGTGGACGTTATAGTTAGTATGGAGGACTGGAGTGATCATACTGCTCAGGTAGTGTGGAATAGTCAGTGAGTTATTAGCAGTGTAGTGGATGTTATAGTTAGTATGGAGAGCTGCAGTCAGCATAGTGGTCAGGTGGTGTGGAATAGTCAGTGAGTTGTTAGTAGTGGAGGTTATAGTTAGTATGGATATCTGGAGTGATCATACTGCTCAGGTAGTGTGGAATAGTCAGTGAGTTATTAGCAGTGTAGTGGATGTTATAGTTAGTATGGAGAGCTGCAGTCAGCATAGTGGTCAGGTAGTGTGGAATAGTCAGTGAGTTGTTAGTAGTGGAGGTTATAGTTAGTATGGCTATCTGGAGTGATCATACTGCTCAGGTAGTGTGGAATAGTCAGTGAGTTATTAGCAGTGTAGTGGATGTTATAGTTAGTATGGAGAGCTGCAGTGAGCATACTGATCAGGTAGTGTGGAATAGTCAGTGTGTTGTTAGTAGTGGAGGTTATTGTTAGTATGGCGATATGGAGTGATCATACTGCTCAGGTAGTGTGGAATAGTCAGTGAGTTGTTAGTAGTGGAGGTTATAGTTAGTATGGAGATCTGGAGTGATCATACAGCTCAGGTAGTGTGGAACAGTCAGTGAGTTGTTAGTAGTGGAGGTTATAGTTAGTATGGATATCTGGAGTGATCATACTGCTCAGGTAGTGTGGAATAGTCAGTGAGTTATTAGCAGTGTAGTGGATGTTATAGTTAGTATGGAGAGCTGCAGTCAGCATAGTGGTCAGGTAGTGTGGAATAGTCAGTGAGTTGTTAGTAGTGGAGGTTATAGTTAGCATGGAGAGCTGCAATGATCATACTGCTCAGGTAGTGTGGAATAGTCAGTGAGTTGTTAGCAGTGGAGGTTATAGTTAGTATGGAGATCTGGAGTGATCATACTGCTCAGGTGGTGTGGAATAGTTAGTGAGTTGTTAGTAGTGGAGGTTATAGTTAGTATGGAGATCTGGAGTTATCATACTGCTCAGGTAGTGTGGAATAGTCAGTGAGTTGTTAGTAGTGGGGGTTATAGTTAGTATGGAGATCTGGAGTCATCATACTGCTCAGGTAGTGTAGGATAGTCACTGAGTTGTTAGCAGTGGAGGTTCTAGTTAGTATGGAGATCTGGAGTGATCATACTGCTCAGGTAGTGTGGGATAGTCAGTGAGTTGTTAGCAGTGGAGGTTCTAGTTAGTATGGAGATCTGGAGTGATCATACTGCTCAGGTAGTGTGGGATAGTCAGTGAGTTGTTAGTAGTGGAGGTTATAGTTAGTATGGAGATCTGGAGTGATCATACTGCTCAGGTAGTGTGGAATAGTCAGTGAGTTGTTAGCAGTGGAGGTTATAGTTAGTATGGAGATCTGGAGTGATCATACTGCTCAGGTAGTGTGGAATAGTCAGTGAATTGTCAGTAGTGGAGGTTATAGTTAGTATGGAGATCTGGAGTGACCATACTGCTCAGGTAGTGTGGAATAGTCAGTGAGTTGTTAGCAGTGGAGTGGAGGTTATAGATAGTATGGAGATCTGGAGTGATCATACTGCTCAGGTAGTGTGGAATAGTCAGTGAGTTGTTAGCAGTGGAGGTTATAGTTATTATGGAGATCTGGAGTGATCATACTGCTCAGGTAGTGTGGAATAGTCAGTGAGTTGTTAGCAGTGGAGTGGAGGTTATAGTTAGTATGGAGAGCTGGAGTGAGCATAGTGCTCAGGTAGTCCAGTAGTTTTCCAGAGAAGGGGTTGTGTACAAACAAAGAAAGGTAAAGGGCATTTAGTTCTTTTAACATATCACAGTGATGGGTAGTGTAATTACATTGGAGGCTAAAGCGGCATATTGAATTATACAGGGTGTCAAGTTTACTACGATGGATTTGTGGATCTGGAGCATATACTACATCCCCATAGTCTATGACTGGCAGCAACATCTGTTGTACAATACATTTTCTTACCAGGGGACTTAAACATCCAGGTTTTAAAAATATCTTGACTCAGGAGCAGTTACCAAGGCAAATGGATAGTAAATCAGGAGTAGGCAATTGCACTATGAGCTGTAGGGACAGATCAGAGAGGTAGTCTGACCATACGTACCGTTTTAAAAGGGACAGTACCGGTTTTTTCATATTTCCAGACTGTCCCTTCTTTTTAATAAAAATGTAAATTTTGTCCCGTTTTTCATGTAACATATATAGTTTTTAATTTTTTTTGTAAGAAAACCGAATGCTGCTTGTTTTTTTCTCATAACATGAAGTAAATTGGAACTTCTTTTCGTCACACTAGTTGTTTTACTGTACACATTGATAACCATAGAGTCTTATGACTCGAGTGACTCATAACTGTCTAAGACTCTCGAGTCTATGGTAAATTACCGTAGAGTCTCTTAGACAGTGATATGATAACGAGTCATAAGACTCTATGGTAATTAGTGCGTACAGTAAACACAGTAAAACCAATAGTGTGAGTGACGGAGAGTAAGTTCTAATCCATTCAGGGGCAGGCTTTTTGGCCAGAGAGAGAGAGAGAACATCGCTAGTAAGAGAGGGAGCAAACATATTCTCGCTGCGTGCAGGTTACTGCGATCGGACTCGGAGTGACGGATTCCCGCTGTCCGTCTATCCCACACCCCGTCCCTTTTTTGTCTCAAGGATATACGGTCAGCCTACAGAGAGGTGTAATTTTGGACCAATACGACTGCAACAAAGAGGAAAAATAAAGGATCCCACTTGATTTCAAATAGTGTGTTTAACCCTTTGAATGATACAGAGGTATTGAACGCTTTGCATAACAATGTGTTAGAGACTTCTGCAGTTTTTAAGGTGTTAAACACTCCAGTTAACCCTTTGAGTGCCAGAGAGGCACTCAGAGGGTTAAATGAAAGAAACAATAACACTTAACATGGAAAAAAAAAAATAATAGATAAATATATATATATATATATATATATATATATATATATATAGATATATATATATATAAAATAAGTGGCTTTAGACCAAGATTGCCTCTATGGCCTGAAATTCTATAGTGGATCAGTTGTTACATCAGTTTATGAACAGATATCCTCAGTTGACTGTAAGTTTCCATTAACTTTTGTAGCAACAGCATCACTGTAAAATTGCAGTCCATGGAGGCACTGCACCCAAGAAATACAAGTTTGGGCTTCAATAATTTTTGAATAAAACACCTTCCAGGGACATTAGCATCATTGTTTCTCAACAAGTATTAGGGATAGTAACTCTTAAGTACTTTATATCGTATGGTTTACCCTCTTGAGTAAAACAAGGGTAACCCCAATGCTGAGAGATGTTTTGTTCAAAAGATATTGCAGCTCAAACTTCAATTTTCTCAATTGCCTGAAATTTTACAGTGGCGCTGTTGCTGTGCCATCCTATGGGGATTTATGGTCAACTGACTAGAGATTTCCATAGGACGAGATAGCAACAGCGCCTCCGTACAATTTCACGTCATTGACACATTGTTCTTAAAAAAATCAAGTTTGAGCTCTAATATCTTTTGAATAAAATGCCTTTCAGCAGTTGGAGGTCCCTTGTTTTACTCAGGAGAAAAAAGTACAGTATATATAAATTTGGACATTAAATGTTACTATCCCTTTAACATGAAGTTTTATACCGTGGTGCAACTGTTGGTCCATAATTACTTTTTGTTTTGCGCATATGACTGAAAATATATCAATGTGAAAATCAAATAGTTTTTTTTATAAATGTGGTGCAGTTGTTTTGTTTTGTCCACATTTATTATATGTGTGCCTTGTTAAAGGAGCAGTAAACTTTTTTTTATGAAAAAATATATATTGTAGGGATTTTCCTATTGAGTAAAATAAGGGTACTCCGACTGTCGAGAGATTTATATTTCTAGAGTTATTACAGTTTAAACCCATGTTTTTTTTACATTAGCAGTGCCCTCTAGTGGTCAAATTCTAATTAGATTTCCTGTTAGATTCTAATGGAGAGGAAAGTCAAGAAAGTCAGTGATATACAGTTCTCCACAGAATGTGATAGAAACTGCCTGTCACTTCCTGTCAGGTAGAACTATCAGGAAGTAAACACAGTTAATTCACTTCCTGTCAGTTAGAACTATCAGGAAGTAAACACACAGTAAATTCACGTCCTGTCACTTAGAACTATCAAGAAGTAAACACAGTAAATTCACTTCATGATTGTTTAAACTGCTATAATTTTTGAATAAAACGTCTGACAGCAGTGGGAGTGACCTTGTTTTATTCCGCAGGAAAAGCTCTATAAAATATGTGTTTTCATAAAAAAAATTTACTGCTCCTTTAAATATGTCTGTGTATCTTGCTCTCTTTTCTTTCTTTCTTTCTTTCTTGGGGTGTGGAACTCATTGCTTCTTAATGCATTGGTCACCTATCTGATCTTTAAGTGGTTAATCTTCTCAGTGTTTAGGATGCAATAAAAATATTTACTAATGCGCTCCAACAGGTCGTTCTACTGATAACAAACAGTGGGCTGGATTCTATTACAGGTGCTAATTTTATCTCATAGACAAAAAAGTATCTAAATCAGCAGATTTGCTCGTCCCATTTTCTATTGTTTTAGAGAAAGATTAAATTGAAAAATAAGTCTATTATTCTGGTTCCTGAATTGATCATCAATTGTTGTTTTCTACTGCAAATTTGGTGAAGGTCAATAAAACCCACAGTATTGTGTGTATAAACTTCTGTATATATCTGTTAAATTAGTCTGTGTAAAAAATACTTTCATCTTCTAAATCATTCACTTACAGAAAGAGTAACTTAACCATTTCAATGCCAGAAGGGTATGCAATGCATTGCCTACCCCCTGGCACTCAAAGGGTTAAAATTCTCTACAATGGTCTGGCACTGTATAGCAGTGGTTCTCAACCTGTGCTCTCAGTGGCTATTAACAGGCCAGGATTTTAGAATTTCCTTTTAAGAGCACAGGTGAGTTAATCAATACCACTGAGCCTCTGATCAACACACTTGTGTTCTAGCAGGGAAATTCCTACGTCCTGGCCTGTTAGTGGCCACTGAGGGCATGGGTTGAGAACCTCTGCTGTATAGTATACAGTCTGCATGTGTCTGTGTATAAGGACTGGCACTATACAGTATAGGAGGGACAGTCCCTGTTTGACACCCAAATCCCTCTGCTCCTCTATTTAGGAGATCACATTGTGTGGTGTATATACCAGTGTATCAGATTGCTCCACATCAATAAAACCCACAGTAATGTGGGTATAAACTTCTGTATATATCTTATAAATTAGTCTGTGTAAAAAATACTTTCATCTTCTTCTAAATCATTCACTTACACAAAGAGTACCTTAACCATTTCAATGCCAGAGGGGTATGTAATAAATTGCTTACCCCCTGGCACTCAAAGGGTTAAAGATTCTCTAAAATACACCACCAGCCACGCCCCCAATAACACCACCTAAAACACAAGTGTCCCTCTTTGGCCATTTGAAATGTTGGGAGGTATGTTACTTACACTGCTCACACTGTATGTATGTATGTTCTGATTTGCATCTGTGTGTCACTGTTTGTGTATGTCAGTGCATGTGTGTGTATGTATGTGTGTTGCATGCGTCTCTGTCTATCACTGTGTGTCCCCCTGTATATGTGTGTTTGCACATGTGTCTGTGTATCACTGTGTGTAACTTTCTGACACGTACACCCTACGCCATATTTCAGTATCATAACATTTATTAAAAAAAAACAACAAAAAAAACATTCCCTGCATAACATGACGGGCAATGCCGTCCCACATTGCTAGTTAATTATATTTATGTAATTTGAGAATTAACATACATGGTAACATAGTAACATAATTGATGAGGCTGAAAAAAGACGTGTCCATCAAGTCCAGCCCATGCCAAAAACACCCCTGTTGATCCAGAGGAAGGCAAAAGGAAGCCCTCTGAAGCAATTTCTAATTTAGGCCCAAGTGGGTAAATAATTCCTTCCTGACTCCAAATGGCAGTCAGATATTTCCCCGGATCAACATCCCATCTGCATTGAAGCCATCTGTTATAATTTTCAATATTGTTCTGTGTGAGATAGGCATCCATTGCTTTTTTGAAAGCAGTTACATTATCTACAAGTACAACATCCAGAGACAAAGAATTCCATAGCTTTACAGCCCTTACTGTAAAGAATCCCTGCCATTGTTTTAGTCGAAAGCGCCTTTCCTCTAGTCTTAATGGATGACCTCTTGTTCATAGCTCAGCTCTTTGAGTAAATAATTCACGGGATAGTTATTTTTATTGACCTTGAATGTATGTGTAAATGGTAATCATATCATCCCTTAGATGTCTCTTCGCGAATGTAAACTAGCCAGCATGTGTAGTCTCTCTTTATAACCAAATTAATGCATTTGAACTATGTGCAGCATTTTCGTTATTACGTGTTTTCTTGGAAACTGCAATGTGAATCATATTTGGGGCTAGATTCTATTATAGGTGCTAATTTTATCTGGTATGGGTATAAACTTCTGTATATATCTTATAAATTAGTCTGTGTAAAAAATACTTTCATCTTCTTCTAAATCACTAACTTACACAAAGAGTAACTTAACCATTTCAATGCCAGAGGGGTATGTAATACATTGCTTACCCCCTGGCACTCAAAGGGTTACAGATTCTCTAAAATACACCACCAGCCACGCCCCCAATAACACCACCTAAAACACAAGTGTGCCTCTTTGGCCATTTGAAATGTTGTTAGGTATGTTACTTACACTGTTCACACTGTATGTATGTATGTTCTGCTTTGCATCTGTGTGTCACTGTTTGTGTGTCAGTGCATGTGTGTGTGTGTGTATGTGTGTGTGTGTTGCATGCGTCTCTGTCTATCACTGTGTGTCCCCGTGTATATGTGTGTGTTTGCACATGTGTCTGTGTATCACTGTGTGTAACTTTCTGACAAGTACACCCTACGCCATATTTCACTATCATAACATTTATTAAAAAAACAACAACACCAATAAAAACATTCCCTGCATAACATGACGGGCAACGCCGTCCCACATTGCTAGTTAATTATATTTATGTAATTTGAGAATTAACATACATGGTAACATAGTAACATAATTGATGAGGCTGAAAAAAGACATGCGTCCATCAAGTCCAGCCCATGCCAAAAACACCCCTGTTGATCCAGAGGAAGGCAAAAGGAAGCCCTCTGAAGCCATTTCCAATTTAGCCCCAAGTGGGCAAATAATTCCTTCCTGACTCCAAATGGCAGTCAGATATTTCCCTGGATCAACATCCCATCTGCATTGAAGCCATCTGTTATAATTTTCAATATTGTTCTGTGTGAGATAGGCAACCATTGCTTTTTTGAAAGCAGTTACATTATCTACAAGTACAACATCCAGAGACAAAGAATTCCATAGCTTTACAGCCCTTACTGTAAAGAATCCCTGCCATTGTTTTAGTCGAAAGCACCTTTCCTCTAGTCTTAATGGATGACCTCTTGTTCATAGCTCAGCTCTTTGAGTAAATAATTCATTGGGTAGTTATTTTTATTGACCTTGAATGTATGTGTAAATGGTAGTGATGAGCGAGCACCCCAATGCTCGGATGTTCGGGTGCTCTGACCGAGCACCCCCTGAGGCTCGAGTGCTCGGCCGAGCATCCGAGCCCCATTGAAGTCAATGGGAGGACTCGAGCATTACACCAGGCACCCCCTGCTCTGATGAGGGGAGGGTGCCTGGTCCATAGGAAAAGGGCAGAAAAAGATGGAAACACTACAGAAATGGTTCAGGGACAGCATAGGGAGGATGTCTGGATGCACCTTGGACTCCAACATCGCTGCTGGGAACGATCTTTCGCCCGTAGTACGCCATTTTTACAGACTGACCATAAAACACACAAAAAGGAAAATAAAAACGACTTTAGGCGAAAAATTGTTACCAAACAATATTTGCTGTATATTTACTTGTATATCATCTGCAAATTCTCCCAAAAATTTCCTTGATTTTCAGAACTGAGGCCATGATTAAGAGGGAAACGTGCGCAGAGGCAAATTATCCCAAAAATTTCCTTGATTTTCAGAACTGAGGCCATGATTAAGAGGGAAACGTGCGCAGAGGCAAATTCTCCCAAAAATTTCCTTGATTTTCAGAACTGAGGCCATGATTAAGAGGGAAACGTGCGCAGAGGCAAATTATCCCAAAAATTTCCTTGATTTTCAGAACTGAGGCCATGATTAAGATGGAAACGTGCGCTGAGCTGACCATCTAAAACATTATGGGTGAGGGTCTGCTGCAGAGCTGACCATCCTAAACATTATATGCGAAGGCCCGCTAGTGAGCTGACGCTATAAAACATTATATGAGAGGGCCCGCTAGAGAGCTGACCCAATAAAACATTATATGAGAAGGCCCGCTGGTGAGCTGACCTATATAAAAATTGTCAAACAGGGCCCGCTGGTGAGCTGGCCCTATATAAAAATTATATCACAGGGCCCGCTGGTGAGCTGGCCCTATATAAAAATTATATCCCAGGGCACGCTGGTGAGCTGGCCCTATATAAAAATTATATCCCAGGGCATATGGAAGAGGAGGAGGAGGATGAGAAGATTAAGAGTCAACCATATACCCGTTTTTTGGGTGGAAGGGGTGAATGGGAATACAGAGTATTCCCATCATTGTAAATAACATATATAAAGTCACTTTATATTCCCCCGGGGCTTTCCTCCAGTGGAGTGGAGAAGTCAGGGGAAATCCAGGCCTTGTTCATTTTTATAAGTGTCAACCTATCAGCATTGTCGGTGGAAAGGCGGATACGCTTATCTGTTATGATGCCACCAGCAGCACTAAATACCCGCTCAGACAGAACGCTGGCGGCAGGGCAGGCCAGCACCTCCAAGGCGTAGAGTGCCAGTTCATACCACGTGTCCAGCTTGGACACCCAGTAGTTGTAAGGCACAGAGGGATCATTGAGGACGCTGACACGGTCTGCTACGTACTCCTTCACCATCTTCCAAAACTTTTCCCTCCTTGTGACACTAGGCTGCGCATCAGGGTGAGGGTGCTGGCGGGGTGTCATGAAGGTGTCCCACGCCTTGGAGAGTGTTGCCCTGCCTTTCTCGGAACTGCTGTGTGCTCCCCTTTTCTCCCCTTCTCGGTTGGCCAAGGTAGCACGTACTCTGCCGCCAGCGTTGTCAGATGGAAAATTTTGGAGCAATTTTTCAACAAGAACCTTCTGGTATTGCAACATTTTGCTTGTCCTCTCCACCGGAGGAATGAGAGATGAGAAATTCTCTTTGTAGCGGGGGTCCAGAAGGGTGAACACCCAGTAATCCGTGTTGTCTAAAATGCGTACAACGCGTGGGTCACGGGAAAGGCAGCCTAACATAAAGTCAGCCATGTGTGCCAGAGTACCAACAGTCAAGATTTCGCTGTCCTCACCAGGAGGATGACTCTCAATCTCCTCATCCTCTTCCTCCTCTTCTGCCCACCCACGCTGAAGAGATGGAACTAAAGTTCCATGGCTACCCTCTGTAGCGGAGGCAACCGTGTCTTCCTCCTCCTCCTCCTCCTCCTCCTCCGCCTCCTCCAATTGTCGCTGAGAAGACGAAGTGAGGGTGCTCTGGCTATCACCTTGTGTAAGCTCTTCCTCCCCCATTTCCACCTCTTCCACATGCAAAGCGTCGGTTTTAATTGTGAGCAGCGAGCGTTTCAGTAGACACAGAAGTGGGATGGTTACACTGATAATAGCGTTATCGCCGCTCACCATCTGTGTCGATTCCTCAAAATTGCGTAAAACCTCACAGAGGTCTGACATCCATTCCCACTCCTCACTTCTGATTACAGGAAGTTGAACGGAGAGGCGACGACCGTGTAACAGCTGGTACTCCACTACTGCCCTCTGCTGCTCACAAAGCCGGGCCAACATGTGGAAGGTGGAGTTCCAGCGCGTGCTCACGTCACACAGCAGCCGGTGAGCTGGCAATTGTAAGCGCTGCTGCAGCTTCAACAGGCCGGCCGAAGCTGTTGATGACTTACGGAAATGTGCACACACGCGGCGCACCTTGGTCAAGAGATCATGCACATTGGGGTAGGTTTTTAGAAATCGCTGCACCACTAAATTAAATACATGCGCTAGGCATGGTACGTGTGTGAGCTTGCCGAGCTCCAAAGCCGCCACCAAGTTACGCCCATTATCACACACAACCATGCCTGCTTGCAGGTTGAGTGGCGAGAGCCACTGCTCGGTCTGGTGACTAATCCCCTGCAACAGCTCTGAGGCCGTGTGCTGTTTGTCCCCAAGGCAGATCAGCTTCAGCATGGCCTGTTGACGCTTCCCCACTGCAGTGCTACACTGCTTCCAGCTACTGGCTGATGGGGGAGTGGCGGTGTGTGTAGAGAATTCGGAGGTGGAAACGGAGGAGGAGGAGCCAATAACATAGGTGCTGGTGGAAACCCTGATGGAGGTAGGGCCCGCAATCCTCGGCGTGGGTAGCACCCGTGCCATCCCAGGGTCCGAGTCGCTCCCAGCCTCCACGACATTCACCCAGTGTGCCGTCAGGGAAATGTAGCGTCCCTGGCCACAAGCACTTGTCCATGTGTCAGTCGTTAAGTGGACCTTCCCAGTAACTGCGTTGGTCAGGGCACGGGTGATGTTACGGGACACATGGTGGTGTAATGCGGGGATGGCACACCGGGAAAAGTAGTGGCGGCTGGGGACCGCGTACCGAGGGACAGCTGCTGCCATCAGGCTGCGGAAGGACTCAGTGTCCACAAGCCTAAATGGCAGCATTTCGATGGCCAGTAATTTTGAAAGGTGTGAGGTTAGTGCTATGGCCTGTGGGTGGGTGGCTGGGTACTTTCTCTTGCGCTCAAATGCCTGGGGTAACGACATTTGGACGCTGTGCTGGGACAGGGAAGTGGATGTGGTCGCTGATGGTGCTTCAGATGCTACAGGTGCAGGGCGGGAGGTATGCGGGCCTGCGCCTTCGACAGGCGATTGGCCGGCACCGAAAACAGGGGAAGAGGAGGCAGTGGTGTGGCCTGCAGACACAGATGGGCGATCCAGGCGTTCCTCCCACTTACTACGGTGCTTGGATGCCATGTGTCGGATCATGCTGGTGGTGGTGAGGTTTCTAGTGTTCATGCCTCGGCTCATTCTGGTGTGGCACAGGTTGCAAACTACAATTCTTTTGTCGTCCGCACTTTCCTTAAAAAAACGCCATACCGCGGAACACCTACCCCTTGGCAAGGTAGATTTACGCAAGGGGGTGCTCCGTGTAACATTTGCGGGCCGGTTTGGTGCGGTCCGCCTTCTTTCTGTAGCCACACCACTGCCTCTTCCAGCCTGTTGCGGTGCTGCAGATGGCTCACCCTCAGGACTGCTGTCATCGCTCGGCTCTACACCTTCCCAGGTGGGGTCAGTCACCTCATCGTCCACCAAGTCCTCCTCCACTTCCTCACTCTGATCATCCTCCTCAAGTCTTGATCCCACCACATACTCAGTCATTGACAACTGTATAACATTCTCCTCAACAAGGTCTTGAGACGGAAATAGTGGTTGATTTAATGGCAACTGTGTCTCATCATCATCATCATCATCCACTACTTCCTTTGACCTTAAATGCCGTTCACATCTGTCATCTTCTTGAGATTGGGTAGCCTCTAGAGGTTGTGAATCAGGGCACAAGATGTCATGTTCCTCTGCAAGCGTGCTTGGAGAGAGGGTCAAATGAAGGATTGGTGATGAGACGAGCTCCTCACTATATCCCAGTGTGGGATCACTTCTTTGACCAGACCGTGTATGGTGGGAGGAAGGATGATCAGAGTGAGGATTATGTTGACCAGACTCTTGGCTACTGAGAGTGGACTTGGTGGAAGACAGGGTGGTGCTTAACCGACTGGAAGCAGTATCAGCTGTCATCCAACCGACCACCTGTTCGCACTGGTCGGACCTCGAGAGTGATGTCCTGCGACGCCCTGTAAAATTACACATGAAGCTAGGTATGGTGGATGTCTTTCTTTCTTGTGCTCTGGCACCAGGCACAGTTTCTCCGCGTCCTGACCCGCGCCCTGAACTTTCAGGATCACGTCCACTTCCCCGTCCCTTTTTACCCGCCTTCTTCATCTTACACAGAATATGTGACTTTAATATTTGAGTTTGAAAACTTAACAGTATTTCTTATTATTCTGCAACTGTACAGAGTACACAGAATAGGCTGCTAAACGGCGGTGAAACACACTGAATGGAATATGTGACTTTAATATTTGAGTTTGAAAACTTAACAGTATTTCTTATTATTCTGCAACTGTACAGAGTACACAGAATAGGCTGTTAAACGGCGGTGAAACACACTGAATGGAATATGTGACTTTAATATTTGAGTTTGAAAACTTAACAGTATTTCTTATTATTCTGCAACTCTGCAGAGTACACAGAATAGGCTGTTAAACGGCGGTGAAACACACTGAATGGAATATGTGACTTTAATATTTGAGTTTGAAAACTTAACAGTATTTCTTATTATTCTGCAACTGTACAGAGTACACAGAATAGGCTGTTAAACGGCGGTGAAACACACTGAATGGAATATGTGACTTTAATATTTGAGTTTGAAAACTTAACAGTATTTCTTATTATTCTGCAACTGTACAGAGTACACAGAATAGGCTGTTAAACGGCGGTGAAACACACTGAATGGAATATGTGACTTTAATATTTGAGTTTGAAAACTTAACAGTATTTCTTATTATTCTGCAACTGTACAGAGTACACAGAATAGGCTGTTAAACGGCGGTGAAACACACTGAATGGAATATGTGACTTTAATATTTGAGTTTGAAAACTTAACAGTATTTCTTATTATTCTGCAACTGTACAGAGTACACAGAATAGGCTGCTAAACGGCGGTGAAACACACTGAATGGAATATGTGACTTTAATATTTGAGTTTGAAAACTTAACAGTATTTCTTATTATTCTGCAACTGTACAGAGTACACAGAATAGGCTGTTAAACGGCGGTGAAACACACTGAATGGAATATGTGACTTTAATATTTGAGTTTGAAAACTTAACAGTATTTCTTATTATTCTGCAACTCTGCAGAGTACACAGAATAGGCTGTTAAACGGCGGTGAAACACACTGAATGGAATATGTGACTTTAATATTTGAGTTTGAAAACTTAACAGTATTTCTTATTATTCTGCAACTGTACAGAGTACACAGAATAGGCTGTTAAACGGCGGTGAAACACACTGAATGGAATATGTGACTTTAATATTTGAGTTTGAAAACTTAACAGTATTTCTTATTATTCTGCAACTGTACAGAGTACACAGAATAGGCTGTTAAACGGCGGTGAAACACACTGAATGGAATATGTGACTTTAATATTTGAGTTTGAAAACTTAACAGTATTTCTTATTATTCTGCAACTGTACAGAGTACACAGAATAGGCTGCTAAACGGCGGTGAAACACACTGAATGGAATATGTGACTTTAATATTTGAGTTTGAAAACTTAACAGTATTTCTTATTATTCTGCAACTGTACAGAGTACACAGAATAGGCTGTTAAACGGCGGTGAAACACACTGAATGGAATATGTGACTTTAATATTTGAGTTTGAAAACTTAACAGTATTTATTCCTATTCTGCAACTCTGCAGAGTACACAGAATAGGCTGTTAAACGGCGGTGAAACACACTGAATGGAATATGTGACTTTAATATTTGAGTTTGAAAACTTAACAGTATTTCTTATTATTCTGCAACTGTACAGAGTACACAGAATAGGCTGTTAAACGGCGGTGAAACACACTGAATGGAATATGTGACTTTAATATTTGAGTTTGAAAACTTAACAGTATTTCTTATTATTCTGCAACTGTACAGAGTACACAGAATAGGCTGTTAAACGGCGGTGAAACACACTGAATGGAATATGTGACTTTAATATTTGAGTTTGAAAACTTAACAGTATTTCTTATTATTCTGCAACTCTGCAGAGTACACAGAAAAGGCTGCTAAACTGCGGTGAAACACACTGAATGGAATATGTGACTTTGATATTTTAGTTTGAAGACTTAACAGTATTTCTTCCTATTCTGCAACTCTGCACAGTACACAGAATAGGCTGCTAAACTGCGGCGAAGCACACTGAATGGAATATGTGACTTTGATATTTTAGTTTGAAGACTTAACAGTATTTCTTCCTATTCTGCAACTCTGCACAGTACACAGAATAGGCTGCTAAACTGCGGCGAAGCACACTGAATGGAATATGTGACTTTGATATTTTAGTTTGAAGACTTAACAGTATTTCTTCCTATTCTGCAACTCTGCACAGTACACAGAATAGGCTGCTAAACTGCGGCGAAGCACACTGAATGGAATATGTGACTTTGATATTTTAGTTTGAAGACTTAACAGTATTTCTTCCTATTCTGCAACTCTGCACAGTACACAGAATGTGCTGCTAAACTGCGGCGAAGCACACTGAATGGAATATGTGACTTTGATATTTTAGTTTGAAGACTTAACAGTATTTCTTCCTATTCTGCAACTCTGCACAGTACTCAGAATGTGCTGCTAAACTGCGGCGACGCACACTGAATGGAATACGTGACTTTGATATTTTAGTTTGAAGACTTAACAGAATGTGCTCTAATCTGCAACTTTGCACACTAAACAGAATGTGCTCTAATCTGCAACTTTGCACACTAAACAGAATGTGCTCTAATCTGCAACTTTGCACACTAAACAGAATGTGCTCTAATCTGCAACTGTGCACACTAAACAGAATGTGCTCTAATCTGCAACTTTTCACACTAAACAGAATATTTTTTTTTTTTTTTTTTTTGTTTTTTTCCCCCCACACCAAATAACCTGCTGCCCCCACACACAGTAGTCCTAAAAAGGACTTTTGGTTCTTTTTTTTCACAATTTTTGTTTTTTTCCTCCCTACACTGCCTTTCCCTTCCTATCCTCAGCTCTCCCTGGCTCAGACTGAGCCGAACTCGATGGTCAGGTGCTATACAGCACCTGACCACGGGTTCTGGCCAGCCAATCAGTGTAATGCCAGCAGCCAACATGGCTGCTGGCATTACACCGATGTCAGAGCCTCCCTGCACGTTTATTGGCTGCGCAGCAGCCGCAAAACGTGCGGGGAGGAGACCCGAACATGGCGGGCGAGCACATGCGGTACTCGTACGAGTACCGCCATGTGCCGAGCAGAGCGATGCTCGAGCCGATCCGAGCATCGGCCGAGCATGCTCGCTCAACACTAGTAAATGGTAATCATATCACCCCTTAGATGTCTCTTCGCGAATGTAAACTAGCCAGCATGTGTAGTCTCTCTTTATAACCAAATTAATGCATTTGAACTATGTGCAGCATTTTCGTTACTACTAGGGATGAGCGAGCACCCCGATGCTCGGGTGCTCGGGTGCTCTGACCGAGCACCCCCTGATGCTCGAGTGCTCGGCCGAGCACCCGAGCCCCATTCAAATGAATGGGAGCACTCGAGCATTAAACCAGGCACCCCCTGCTCTGATGAGCGGAGGGTGCCTGGTCAATGTCCCCCTTCATCTCCGCTATGCCCCTCTTCCACAATGTCCCCCTTCATCTCCTATGCCATAGCGGAGATGAAGGGGGACATTGTGGAAGAGGGGCATAGCGGAGATGAAGGGGGACATTGTGGAAGAGGGGCATAGAGTATATGCCCCTCTTCCACAATGTCCCCCTTCATCTCCGCTATGCCCCTCTTCCACAATGTCCCCCTTCATCTCCTCTATGGCATAGGAGATGAAGGGGGACATTGTGGAAGAGGGGCATAGCGGAGATGAAGGGGCACATTGTGGAAGACGGGCATAGCGGAGATGAAGGGGGACATTGTGGAAGAGGGGCATAGAGTCTATGCCCCTCTTCCACAATGTCCCCCTTCATCTCCGCAATGCCCCCTTCATCTCCGCAATGCCCCCGTACCTCCATTCCCTGGTGGTCCAGCGGAGCGTCTTCGGATCTGTGCCTCTTCCGGCACAGATCCTCTTCACCCGAACATGTCGGGCGAGCACATGGCGGTACTCGTACGAGTACCGCCATGTGCAGAGCAGAGCGATGCTCGAGCCGATCCGAGCATCGGCCGAGCACGCTCGCTCAACACTAGTTACTACGTGTTTTCTTGGAAACTGCAATGTGAATCACATTTGGGGCTAGATTCTATTATAGGTGCTAATTTTATCTCTGCTTTTATCTCATGTTTTCCCCATAGACTTCAATAGGAAAATGCTTGATAAAGCAGGTGTTAACATTTATCACCTGCAATAGAATCTAGCCCTAGATGTGATAACATACTTTTTCTAAATAACACATTTTTATTTTTGTTAAAACAGTTTCATAAATACATCTTCTAAATGGGTAAATATTAATGGTAGTGAATATTTGAATTAGGTTTTAATTAGATTGTAAGATCTGTGGGGCATCATCCTTTTATCCTAATGTATATTCACCTGGGCCTGGATTCCATTACAGGTGCTAATTTTATCACTGTGTTTATCTCCAGTTTTCCCCATAGACTTCAAGGGCTAGAAAAGATTTAATTGCAGGTGCTAAATGGTAACACCTGTTTTATCAGACATTTTCCTACTGAAGTCTATGGTGATAACTGGAGATAAATTAGCACCTGCAACAGAATCCAGCCTCAACAGGAAAATGTTTGATAAAACGAGTGTTACCATTTAGCACCTGCAATAGAATCCAGCCCTTAATCACTGCACTTATTGTCTCCCTTCTGTACTAAATGTAAACAATTACACAGGTTGGAGCTAAATAAATAAAAATATACATACATACATACAATACCTGTAAATGCTAGAGAGGTCTCTGCCACACACACATATAGACACAAACTAACATCCCCATCTCCCTCCCAACTGCCACTTCCTACCAGGAAGTACTGACTACTGTGCATAAACTGACCAGTAAATAAAGCTAAGTATCTCATAAACTACAATTTCAAATAATGAAAGTTTAACGTAAGTATAGGTGTTTCTGAAAACTCTTTCAAAATCACCAGTAGGGCTGCAACAACTAATCGATAAAATCAATAAAAATCGATAATGAGAATCGTTGCCAACGATTCTCATTATCGATTAGTTGTGCAGCGATTAGTTGTGCTGCCCAGCAGCCCCACAGCCGCCGGATGCTGCTGTCTTCTTACTGCCCGCATTGATGACATCCGGGACGCAACCACGCCAAACGCGGAGATGCCGCGTGGTGCTTGCAGGTATTTTCTTCCTCTGTTCTGAGGCCAGTTTAAAACTGGCGCCCAGACTGAGGAAGAAATCCCCTGCACGCTCAACGCGGTGTCTCTGCGTTTGGCATGGTTGCGCCCCGGATGTCATCAGTGCGGGAAAGTGTGAAAAAGAGGTATGGGGGAGAGACATACAAGGGGGAGAAAGAGAGAGGCACAAGGGGGAGAGAAAGAGAGGCACAAGGGGAAGAAAGAGAGAAGTACATGGGGGAGAAAGAGAGGCACAATGGGAGAAAGAGGCACAAAGGGGAGAGAGAGAAGTACATGGGGGAGAAAGAGGCACAAGGGGGAGAGAGAGAGAAGTACATGGGAGAGAAAGAGGCACAAAGGGGAGTGAGAGAGAAGTACATGGGGGAGATAGAGGCACAAGGGGGAGAGAGAGAGAGAGGTACATGGGGGGAGAGAGAGAAGTACAAGGGGGGAGAAATAGAGGCACAAGGGGGAGAGACAGAAGTACAAGGGGGGAGAAATAGAGGTGTAAGGGGGAGAAAGAGGTACAAGGGGGGAGAAATAGAGGTACAAGGGGGGAGAAATTGAGGTGCAAGGGGGAGAAAGAGGTACAAGGGGGGGAGAAATAGAGGTACAAGGGGGGAGAAATAGAGGTGCAAGGGGGAGAAAGAGGTGCATAGACCCCATAGTAAAATAATAACAATGACACATGTTAATGTGTAAAGTTTTTTATTCTGCTGTTTGTTTTGAACACTGTTTGTTCATTAAATCAGTTTAAATAATGAAAAATTAGCATATTGGTTTTTTATCCGATTAATCGAAAAAATAATCGGCCAACTAATCGATTATCAAAATAATAAGTTGCAGCCCTAATCACCAGTCATTATAAAATGCTAGATCCACTTTAACAGTGAATCCGGCTCCTGATCTGAGAGCGGAATTACCATTGCACGTTTGCCACACTGTCTCTGTTCTCTTGCACAATCTCTGTGATATGTAGGGAAGGAGGAAGTGGGATCAGGCCAAGTATAACACGAGGAATCAAGGTGTAACAGGGTCATTGTTTATCAGAATAGCTATAAGGTAGGGCCACACAGCTAAGGAACACCTACATTCCTTTAGTTAGAATCATTGTTAACCCTTCATTATCTCTGTCCATATTTTCGTTACATAATAGTTTGTTAGATAAAAAGGAAAGCAAGAAATAATAGTTGCTGTTTCCAAGATGGGTGCTTGACCGTTCCCCCATCAAATCACTTATTAACCCTATGAGTGACAGAGGGGTACGCAACACACTGCTCTGCCATGTGTTGTGTACCCCTCTGGCACTCAGATGGTTAATCTACTGAAAAATAGTAAATCTAAACTCTGCTTAAAGGGATAGTAATGTTTCACAATAAAAACAGCTCCAATTAATCTTCATAGTATTTGGGCCATGGAGAGTGTTATTTCATTACTGTCAGAGTTGTAGTACAAGAGTAATTGAATGATAAAGTATCCCCCTCCCGCCCCTTTTACTGATGTAACACTGCTCACCTCAGAGCAGCAAGACTGTCCAGATGGATCGCAGAGAGGGACAGTCTTCAGTGATCATAAGGAAAAACCTGTCAAGGAGGCAAGGTTTTCCTTATGATCACAGTAAGAAGATTGTCCCTTGCTGTGACTCGTCCGGTCACGTGACCAGATTCCACATCTGAGGGGAGGAGACTTACACTAGGTAAAAGGGGCGGGAGGGGGATACTTTATCATTCAATTACTCTTGTACTACAACTCTGACAGTATTGAAATAACACTCTCCAAGTCCCAAATACTATGAAGATTATTTGGAGCTGCTTTTATTGTGAAACATTACTATCCCTTTAAGGGAACATTACAAACTCCTAAAAAAGGACTCCTCACTTTAAATTGGACTTTTAACCCTTGAATCCTAGTAACTTCTCAATGCATTGTTTCAAAATGTGTCGGAGACTTTTCTTAGCATACAAGAGGTTAACTGTCCCATTTAAATTAACGAGGCATTTTATTAGTCGTGGGTTTGTCCCAGAATGACTCCAGTGACTTAGAACGTTGGCTTCACTATTGTTTAACCTTTTGAGTGTCAGAGAAGTGTGCAATGAAAGGCAAAGCAATGTGCTGCCCACTGATCTTGCACTCAGAGAGTTAAAAAAAAAGTTTACAACTCAGCGCTTTAGATGGAAAGTTGTAAACAAATTAAGATTGGTCAGGTTTTAACTTTACCTGGAACACTGCAGCTGTGAATGTCACAAGGGCAATGCTCACAGATATTATGCAACATTTATTACAGAGAGTGAATATCTCTTTATCCTTTAATCCCTTAAAGGGATAGTAATACTTCGTTTTAACTTTATTTTATTTTGTAGGCATTAAAAAAACATGAAGAACGATATCAGTCTTATCTCTCAAACCTTTATGGTTTAAGAGATATTCACAAGCAAAGTTTCCCCTCCCGCCCCTTTTACCTAGTGTAAGCTATCTCTTCTCAGATGTGGAATGCAGTCTATAGACCAGACAGATAACAGCAGGGGACAATCTTCTTCCTATGAGAACAATGAAAGCCCTGCCCCCCTTGACAAGCTTTTCAGGTTTTTCCCTTATCTTAATTGAAGATTGTCCCTCTCTGCAGTCTACCTGGGCACCTCCCTTCTGCTCTGGCTGAACAGTGTTACATCAGTAAAAGGGGCGGGAGGGGAACTTTGTTTGTGAATATCTCTTAAACCATAAAGGTTTCAGAGATAAGACTTATATCGTTCTTCGTGTTTTTTTAATGCCTACAAAATAAAATAAAGTTAAAACGAAGTATTACTATCCCTTTAAGGACCCATGACTGTCCTGACACGTCATGGGTTGGCTAGCCAGAAGGACCCATGGCGTGCCAGGACCATCATGGATTTCAGGGCTCCACTTTCGGCTGCACGACATTCGGACAGCCCTGAACCAGGATCACAATAAAAAAAAAAAAAATCTGTGGTCCTTAAATGCTGCATGTGACCGGTCCTTGAGGAGTTAAGGAATAGAGAGATGTGTAATCCATTGCTTGCCATGCGTTGAACATCCCCCTGGTCCATAAAGGGTTAAGGAGGGGTTTTAATATTTCAGTTTTTATATTTACAACTCTCCCATTTAGCAGTGGAATATGTCACCTAGAATTCATAGTTTATGTTTACTTTCATTCTCTTCCCAGTCTGGAGTGCAAACTAGGGTGACCCTTATTTTTATGGGATAGTAAGGTTTCACAATAAAAGCAGCTCACATTAATCTTCTTAGTATTTGGGCCGTGGAGAGTGTTATATCAATACTGTCAGAATTGTAGTTCAAGAGTAATTGAATGATAAAATATCCCCCTCCCACCCCTTTTACTGATGTAACACTGCTCACCTCAGAGCAGCAAGACTGTCCGGATGGATCACAGAGAGGGACAATCTTCAGTGATCATAATGGAAAAAAAACCTGAAAAACCTGTCAAGGGGGGCAGGGTTTTCCTTATGATCACAGTAAGAAGATTGTCCCTTGCTGTGAGCTGTCCAGTCAAGAGACCAGATTCCACAACTGAGGGGAGGCGGCTTACAGTAGGTAAAAGGGGCAGGAGGGGGTTACTTGATCATTCAATTACTCTTGAACTAAAATATACATTATCTTTGTCATTGTTCTCTGCCTCTCTTCCTCACAATAATAGTCTATAGTATACATTATATGTCACTGTTCTCTGCCTCTCTCCTCCTCACTGTGATAGTGTATAGTATACATTATATCTGTCGCTGTTCTCTGCCTCACTTCTCATCACTCTGATCATGTATAGTATACATTCCATCTGTCACTGTTCTCTGCCCCTCTCCTCCTCACTGTGATCGTGTATAGTATACATTATATCTGTCACTGTTCTCTGCCTATCTCCTCCTCACTGTGATCATGTATAGTATACATTATATCTGTCACTGTTCTCGACCTCTCTCCTCCTCACTGTGATAGTGTATAGTATACATTCTATCTGTCACTGTTCTCTGCCCCTCTCCTCCTCACTGTGATAGTGTATAGTATACATTCTATCTGTCACTGTTCTCTGCCTCTCTCCTCCTCACTGGGAAAGTTTATAGTATACATTACATCTGTCACTGTTCTCTGCCTCTCTCCTCCTCACTGTGATAGTGTATAGTATACATTCTATCTGGCACTGTTCTCTGCCTCTCTCCTCCTCACTGTGATAGTGTACAGTATACATTATATCTGTCACTGTTCTCTGCCCCACTCCTCCTCACTGTGATAGTGTATAGTATACATTATATCTGTCACTGTTCTCTGCCTCTCTCCTCCTCACTGTGATAGTGTATAGTATACATTATATCTGGCACTGTTCTCTGCCTCTATCCTCCTCACTGTGATAGTGTATAGTATACATTATATCTGTCACTGTTCTCTGCCTCTCTCCTCCTCATTGTGATAGTGTATAGTATACATTACATCTGTCACTGTTCTCTGCCTCTCTCCTCCTCACTGTGATAGTGTATAGTATACATTCTATCTGGCACTGTTCTCTGCCTCTATCCTCCTCACTGTGATAGTGTATAGTATACATTATATCTGTCACTGTTCTCTGCCTCTCTCCTCCTCATTGTGATAGTGTATAGTATACATTATATCTGTCACTGTTCTCTGCCTATCTCCTCCTCATTGTGATCATGTATAGTATACATTATATCTATCACTGTTCTCTGCCTCTCTCCTCCTCACTGTGATAGTGTATAGTATACATTATATCTGTCACTGTTCTCTGCCCCACTCCTCCTCACTGTGATAGTGTATAGTATACATTATATCTGTCACTGTTCTCTGCCTCTCTCCTCCTCACTGTGATGGTGTATAGTATACATTATATCTGTCACTGTTCTCTGCCTCTCTCCTCCTCACTGTGATGGTGTATAGTATACATTATATCTGTCACTGTTCTCTGCCTCTCTCCTCCTCATTGTGATAGTGTATAGTATACATTATATCTGTCACTGTTCTCTGCCTATCTCCTCCTCATTGTGATAGTGTATAGTATACATTATATCTGTCACTGTTCTCTGCCTCTCTCCTCACTGTGATAGTGTATAGTATATATCTGTCACTGTTCTCTGCCTCTTTCCTCCTCCTAACTGTGATTGTGTATAGTATACATTATATATGTCACTGTTCCCTGACTCTATCCTCCTCACTGTGATCGTGTATAGTATACATTATATCTGTCACTGTTCTCTACCCCTCTCCTCCTCACTGTGATCGTGTATAATATACATTATATCTGTCACTGTTCTCTGCCTCTCTCCTCCTCACTGCAATAGTGTATAGTATACATTATATCCGTCACCGTTCTCTGCCTCTCTCCTCCTCACTGCGATAGTGTATAGTATACATTATATCTGTCACTGTTCTCTGCCTCTCTCCTCCTCACTGTGATCATGTATAGTATACATTATATCTGTCACTGTTGTCTGCTTCCCTCCTCCTCACTGTGATAGTGTATAGTATACATTATATCAGTCAATGTTCTCTGCCCCTCTCCTCCTCACTGTGATAGTGTATAGTATACATTATATCTGTCACTGTTCTCTGCCTCTCTCCTCCTCACTATGATAGTGTATAGTATACATTATATCTGTCACTGTTCTCTGCCTCTCTCCTCCTCACTGTGATAGTGTATAGTATACATATATCTGTCACTGTTCTCTGCCTCTCTCCTCCTCACTGTGATAGTGTATAGTATACATTATATCTGTCACTGTTCTCTGCCTCTCTCCTCCTTACTGTGATATTGTATAGTATACATATATCTGTCACTGTTCTCTGCCTCTCTCCTCCTCACTGTAATAGTGTATAGTATACATTATATCTGTCGCTGTTCTCTTCCTCTCTCCTCCTCACTGTGATAGTGTATAGTATACATTATATCTGTCACTGTTCTCTTCCTCTCTCCTCCTCACTGTGATCGTGTATAGTATACACTATATCTGTCACTGTTCTCTGCCTCTCTCCTCCTCACTGTGATACTGTATAGTATACATTATATCTGTCATTGTTCTCTGCCTCTCTCCTCCTCACTGTGATAGTGTATAGTATACATTATATCTGTCACTGTTCTCTGCCTCTCTCCTCCTCACTGTGATAGTGTATAGTATACATTACATCTGTCCCTGTTCTTTGCCTCTCTCCTCCTCGCTGTGATAGTGTATAGTATACATTATGTCTGTCACTGTTCTCTGCCTCTCTCCACACTGTGATCGTGTATCGTATACATTATATCGGTCACTGTTCTCTTCCTCTCTCCTCCTCACTGTGACAGTGTATATTAGTTGATGAGTGCAGTACTATATGTAAAACAGTTCTGGACTCTTGATGACCTACTTTGGGTCACTGGTTAGTGAATGTGGTATGGGCACCTTATCTGTGGTACATAATGTGTGCACAGGTTCCCCATGTCCTTTGTAGACAAGAAGTACCATTTTCTCTTGAATTCTTAAGGGATCTCTTTACCACCAGTTGTTTCAGGTTGGGCGGCTGTTTATAGGAAAGGAGTGGAGGTCTTGAGAATATTCTTTTTTAATCTGCCATCAGTATGTAGTATTGTTTAGATCTTCTATGAGATTTTTTGCAGTACTTCAAGCTGTGGGTTGTTGGTGACTATTAATGACACTGTGGCCAGTGGAATTTAAAAGTTAAAATAACTTGCATGAGTGTTCAAACTGTCAGGCATTGTGTATTGATCATTCATTCTTGTTATGCCTGAAAAAAGAGACCTAATGTCTTGAATACTCGCATCCTAGAGCCACTCAGTAAGCAAATAAAAAGTGTAATTTTTACTGCTCTAGTCTCCAATGTGTTTAAATTTCACTATATTTGTTTATAAATTAGTCTGTGTAAATAAAACGCTTTGGTCTTGCTCTAAATTATTTTTTCAGGTACACAAATAAGTGGCAGTAGGTCATCAAGTGACCAAACCTGTTCTACCGCTAATCCTGCACCCAGCAGCTACAATTAACCCTTTGAGTGCCAGAGAGGTATCCAACGCATTGCACTGCTATGCGATGGTCATTTTTGTGGAACTTAAAGGGTTAAACTAAAAGTGCTCCCCACATTGTGAATGAAAATGAATATAAGTGAGCACTAATAATAGTGATGACAAATATAATATAATATACTTCCAAATAGCATACAATATGTAATATAATGACATAAACCCATAGCGTACATTTGGTATAAATAACATAGGCTGACCAGATTTCACCTTTAACCGGGGACACATACTAAATAGGCATTTGGCCGTACTTCACTGAAATCAGTGCAGTCCTGCACTATGCATTTCTCCTATGCGTCCCCGGTTAAAGGTGAGGTCTGGTCAGCCTAAAATAACAACAAATACTGTACTTACAAATCATGATAGTGTGTATATATGGATACAATGTATCAGCCAATTAATCATAAAACAGTAGACATCTCTAGAATTCAATGCTTTTGATAAAATGAAATAGATTAAAAATGGACACAAAGTGTGATCTATTTTTTATATATTAAAACCTAACACAAAATTCCAAATAATATATCAGGCAGATGTATGAAATCTTCCACTATTCAAAGGACAACCTTTTTGACACTCACTTCTGGTATCACCCTCTGGCTGTCAAGTCCGTCAGACAGGTTGGAGAGGCTCGTGGGGGATATAAAGACTGCCCTCACTCAGTCAACAACCAGTCAGCCCAATCACAATAGTCTTCAACGGAACAAAGAAAAGTAAGATGGTAATTACACAGGTCTATTCACCCGAGGGGTTATCCACCACTCTCAGGTAGTGGGGAAAATTCACAAAACCGCCCCCGCTTGGTCTGACCACTCTTTGGTTCTATCATAGTTGATGGTAGGATGATAGGTTCATAAATCCATATGATGTATATAATGGGACTAGAAAATCCTCTGGAGATAAACACTTAGACATTCCAAATGGATATAAAGATATTTATTTAAAAATACTAGTAATAACAGATAGGAATGGGGAGAGACAGCGCACAGAGCATCTAAGTGTAGTATTATAATCATTTATTTATGTTCAAAAGTTAAAATATAAACATAGATAAAGTAAAAAAAATAAAAAATAAAAAGTTATGGTTCCTCAGGTCTTTAGTATATCTCCAAAGACTGATGATCCAACATAAAAAATAGTATTGATGATAAATGAATTGTATATTTTAATCGCTATTAGAGTTTAGCTGGTAGAATACAATGTGACAGAGTCTTCATAGCATTGATATAAGCAGAGAAACTATTAAGGTGAATAACGGGACATGTTAATAAGCAACAGCGGACTAAGCAGTTTTAAGTATACAAAAAGGCTGGCCTCTTACTGGAGAGTCTACATAAAAGCGTGCTTCAGTACATTGTTGCAGAGCTCAGCTTATGATCCTCAATCCAGTTTAAAGATGGCCCCTTACGTTATGTTCCTGATGTGTCTCCGCATATACATAAGCTCTTTTTCCTTTCTCTCCCGCTCGGTGTCTCCGATTGTATACAATGTCTCGGCGTCTCCGTCAAACGTGGCAGGTGTCGTCACTTCTACGTGTTTCGGTGCTGTCTTTGCGCCTTCCTCTGGAAAGTGCCACCGAATGGGAGCGAAAGGAAAAAGGATAATCGGGACTTATGTATACTTAAAACTGCATAATCCTCTGTTGCTTGTTAACCCTTTGATTGCCAGAGGGGTACGCGACGCATTGCTTTGGCACTCAAAGGGTTAACATGCCCCGTTATTCACCTTAATAGTTTCTCTGCTTATATCAATGCTATGAAGACTCTGTCACATTGTATTCTACCAGCTAAACCCTAATAGCGATTAAAAGATACAATTCTTTTATCATTGGTACTATTTTTTATGTTGGATCATCAGTCTTTGGAGAGATACTAAAGACCTGAGGAACCATAACTTTTTATTTTTTGTTTTATTTTCCTTTTACTTTATCTATGTTTATATTTTAACCTTTTGAACGTAAATAAATTATTTTAATACTACACTTAGATGCTCTGTGCGCTGTCTCTCCCCATCTCTAACTGTTTTGCATGACATTGGTCCTACGGACATACTAAGGAGCGTGTTTGAAAAGGCTTGATTCTTTTTAAGAGCTGTTTAATTTTTGTTAGGGAAAGTTTACACTGTATATCTAGGAATACACCTTTATATTGTATGCACATATCTGCATATGCTTATATATAAATTTTAGTAGCAGATATAAGTCCCAAATATATTCCATATCTCTCTAACACTTTCTGACATCATTTTAGTATATTCAAAGACTGAGTGCCGCTGTGTATTCTACCTCTGCAAAATATTAACATGCAATAAAATTATAGATGATCCATGGGGAGTCCTGAAGGCATTCTATGCCTTCTTTAGTGCTGGAGCGGCTGAATAAGCTGCTTCTAGTACAAGAGCTTGTTGAATGAATGAACCCTGTCACCAGGTCATTCTTAGAAAGCAAAGAGCTGCTCTTTTATCAATTAATCAGTCACCTGGGTCAGACCGTGCGACTGATTCAATGATGAAAGCGCAGCGCTGCGCTTCCTAAGAATGACCCGGTGACAGTGTTCATTCATTGAATGCTTGTACTGCAGCGGCTTATACAGCCTCTCCAGTACAAAGGAAGGCAAAAAATGCCTTTGGGGTCGCCCCATGGAACATCTATCATTTTGGATAGATGATCGATGATAGGGGGGATAACAGGAGGGGTCCTGGTGTCCCCCTCAAGGTCTGAAACTTATATTTATGCATAAAAAGAGCATATAATCTATGTTTAACATAGGTTGTATGCTCTTTATTTAATAAGTCGCCACTAGATCATCTGTCCTTCTGGACAGATGATCCATGTTAGGGGGGTGTCAGGAGGGGTCCTGGTGACCCCCACGAGATCTGAATTATATGTTTTAAATAAATACAATGATATATATTATTATAGAGCCCATATAACAAATGATACACATATGTTATATGGGCTTTAGTGAAAATGCCAGCAATTGTCGCCTGCATTGATCAACTATTTTGGATAGGTGATCAATGCTAGGGGGTGTCAGGAGGGGTCCTGATGCCCCCTTTGAGGTCTGGCCATTTTTTTAAAAACATATCATTAAAAAAAAAAGAAAAAATTACATTTCATACACATATACAGTCAAGGTATGTAGCCGCATATCTTGCCTAGTAACCCTATGAGTACCAGAGGGGTAGCAAGCACATTGCTATGAGATGCTATCTCTCTGGTACTTATATGGTTAATTATACAATACAAATACAATGAGGGCATGTCATAAAAAATTGGAGGAGAACAATGTCGAATTTACATGGAGAAAGAAAGTCATGGGAGCATTGTAAGTCGGATTTTAAAGGGGGGGTTTAAAATGTTGAATGTGAACAATATTTGTCGAATTAAAGTGCTGAGAGAAAGTATTGTAATTCGAATTTCAAAGGGGGCACTCTATGTCGGATTTTGAGGAACATATCTAACGCTAAACTTGATCTTTCTGTTGTCAGATGTTCACCTATTTCCTTGGACTTTGACATTTTGCGTGCTTTTTTTAGGCAGTAGTTGAATAAAAGCAGACAATGACAATTTTGTTAGTTCTTAGAAATGTGCTGTCTATGCCAGTTTTGTTTTTCTGTGGTTCTGTAATAGAATACCGTAGTAACACATGTTTACAAAATACACATTGCTTGTTTTTAATGTAACAACGGTTTTAGCACTGGTAATAGAATCGAGCCCCAAAATTTTGGATAAAATTGGACGTAACATTTATCTCCTGCATTTGAATCTAGCCCAAGATCTCTCAAAAGCATCTTAGCTCCGAGCAAGGTTTCTCCCTATAAAAGAAGATACAATAGGGATTATAACATAGATACAGAAAGGGCTGGATTCAAATGCAGGAGATAAATGTTACTTCTCGTTTTAGCAAAAATGTTCCTGTTGACGTCTGTGGGGATACCTGGAGATTAAAGGGATAGTAATACTTAACATGTAAAAATATGTTGTAGGGTTTATCCACCAGAGTAAAACAAGACTACTCCCACTGCTGAAAGGTGTTTCATTCAAAAGTTATTAATTTTCAAAGTTGAATTTTTTAGGTGCAGTATCACAGTGGCCTGAAATTGTACAGTGGCGCTGTTGCTGCACCATCCTATGGAGATTTATGGTCCCGGGACCAGAGCTGTCCATAGGATCGTGTAGCAACAGCGCCACTGTACAATTTCAGGCCATTGTTATATTGCACCTAAAAAATTCAAATTTGAAAATTAATAACTTTTGAATGAAATGCCTTTCAGCAGTGGGAGTACTCTTGTTTTACTCAGGGGGATAAACCCTACAACATATTTTTTTTTACATTTTAAGTATTACTATCCCTTTAAAGCAGAGATAAAATTAGCATCTGCATTTGAATCCAGCCCACAGAATGTTTCTCTCATATGTATCCGGTAGTTATAAATGTGGACAATCGAGATGCCGTACTTGCAATTTCATCTGTAACAAAAAGAAAAACTTTGCATCCGATGTTACTGGTAATATACATCCCATAAGAAAATGTATTAACTGTGAGTCCTCCTTTGTCATTTATTTGATTACCTGTAAGTACAGTCTGTGATATGTGGGCCGCACCTCACGACATCTTAGGATCAGGTTTAATCAACATGTTAGGAATGTTAAAAATACATTTTTATTTCATGGAGTGTCAAGGCGCTGTAGTATACATGTATATAATAACGAAAAAGTTGCAACCGCACTCATTCAATCACCGTCATTAAATACTTCAAAAATTAAAAAGTAATAAGTCTTTATTCCATGGTTTAAAATTGGCATACATGATTACTAAGGAGGTGAAAAACTCAAAGAACGCTACATGACCCCACAAAAAGGTCTAACGCGTTTCGCGCTATACACAGCGCTGTAGTATACATCACCAGTCTAATCCAGAATTTGTAAATATTATAGTGATTGAACAAATAAAAGGATCAAACAAAGGTGACAGACTTACAAAATTCTTCTGGATTTTTACTTTGCGAACACTTAATCCTGTACTGATTCCCATGAAGGTCTGCAGAATGTGAATTTCATAAGTGGCCCTGAATTAACCACTTGAGTACCAGAGGGGTACCCAAACACATTGCTGACCATACCTCTGGCACTCAATGTGTTAAAGGGATATTAATGTTTCAAAATAAAAGCACCTCAAATTAATCTTCATAGTATTTGGCCATGGAGAGTGTTATTTCAATACTGTCAGATTTGTAGTTCAAGAGTAATTGAATGATAAAGTATCCCCCTCCCGCCCCTTTTACCTAGTGTAAGCCGCGTCCCCTCAGAACAGAAAAATGGTGTCCAGATGGCTTGCAGAGAGGGACACTTTTCAGTTAGAATAAGAGAAAAACCTGTCAAGGTGGGGACAGGGTTTTCATTGTTCTCACAGCAAGAAGATTGTCGCTTGCTGTGAGCTGTCTTAAGATCAGATTCCACATCTGAGGGGAGGTGGCTTAAACTAGGTAAAAGGGGCGGGAGGAGGATACTTTATCATAAAATTACTCTTGTACTACAACTCTGACAGTACTGACATAACACTCTCCATGGCCCAAATACTATGAAGATTAATCGGAGCTGCTTTTATTGTGAAACATTACTATCCCTTTAAAAGGGATTGCCTCTAAAGCAATCCATTTGAGATGTCACTGGCATCCCAGAGATTGAAGCTGAGTTGATTAACCCCTTAAAGACGAGACGTGTCAGAATTATCACAAGTTTTGGTCAGTTGAGGAACAGTGATGGTCTTGGCACATCCTGAGCTTTATGATCAAAGTCACCTGAGGGTGTGCCGTGATCATGCCGGGAACATAAAACGGACTGCTCCGAGTCCTGAGCAGTCAGTATCAGCCTCTCTCTCGGCGAGACGGTACATGTGATCGCTTAGATGTGCTGGCCCTGCAAATAAAATGGCGCTGGTCCTTTGGGGTAAAAGAAGACCCATTCTGCCTGAGCCTTAAGGGGGTTAAAAAGATGAACTTGTCCAAGAATTTGGAAACTTTAAAGAAGGTTTTTGATCTAGGACAGGTGTCAGTAATTCCCTCCATCATTGTGACTGAGTGACTTAGGTGCGCAGTCATTTACTTCTTATTGCACCAGGAATCCAGTTTGAGAAAAATGCTGTTAAGTATTCGCCCATGAGAGACAAAACTACCGGCCTCACTGCATTCATTTCAGTCTTCTCTTAATCACAAGGGGTTTTACACTAGGGGACAAGAACAGTTTTGGGCTTTTTAGTTTGTGCCTTTGTTCAGCCATATTTTCCTTCTGATTCATTTATTCTATGTACAGACATAATACACCATTTTTTAATCATAAGCAGGGCTTTCTTTTTATACCACTGTGTACGTATATCCCACCAGTTCATTTGATAACAAAAAATGTGAATAAAACTTAAATTTTTATAGGTTTTCCTATGATAAATTGTGCTCAATTGGTTTGTTTCAAATAGGAACTAGATAAAAGGTATGAACGATCATTCATACCTCCCAAATGTCTCTTTTTAGAGGGTACCGTCCATCTGAGGTGAAAATCCCTATGTCCCTCTTTTCCTTTCCTGGTGTCGCTATGTTTAGGAGATCAGACTGTGTGTAAATAATTGTAGCATCCTAGTGTCCCTGTGTTTAGGAGATCGGACTGTGTGGTGTGTATATAAGTGTATCACCCTGGTGTCCCTGTGTTTAGGAGATCAGACTGTGTGGTGTGTATAGAAGTGTATCACCCTGATGTCCCTGTGTTTAGGAGATCAGACTGTGTGGTGTGTATATAAGTGTATCACCCTGGTGTCCCTGTGTTTAGGAGATCAGACTGTGTGGTGTGTATAGAAGTGTATCACCCTGATGTCCCTGTGTTTAGGAGATCAGACTGTGTGGTGTGTATATAAGTGTATCACCCTGGTGTCCCTTTGTTTAGGAGATCAGACTGTGTGGTGTGCGTATAGAAGTGTATCACCCTGGTGTCCCTGTGTTTAGGAGATCAGACTGTGTGGTGTGTATATAAGTGTATCACCCTGGTGTCCCTGTGTGTAGGAGATCAGACTGTGCAGTGTGTATATATGTGTATCACCCTGGTGTCCCTGTGTGTAGGAGATCAGATTGTGTGGTGTGTATAGAAGTGTATCACCCTGGTGTCCCTGTGTGTAGGAGATCAGACTGTGTGGTGTGTATAGAAGTGTATCACCCTGGTGGTCCTGTGTGTAGGAGATCAGACTGTGTGATGTGTATATAAGTGTATCACCCTGGTGTCCCTGTGTTTAGGAGATCAGACTGTGTGGTGTGTATATAAGTGTATCACTCTGGTGTCACTGCGTTTAGGAGGTCAGACTGTGTGGTGTGTGTATAAGTGTATCACCCTGGTGTCCCTGTGTTTAGGAGATCAGACTGTGTGGTGTGTATATAAGTGTATCACCGTGGTGTCATTGCGTTTAGGAGGTCAGACTGTGTGGTGTGTGTATAAGTGTATCACCCTGGTGTCCCTGTGTTTAGGAGATCAGACTGTGTGATGTGTATATAAGTGTATCACCCTGGTGTCTCTGTGTTTAGGAGATCAGACTGTGCGGTGTGTATAAAAGTGTATCACCCTGGTGTTCCTGTGTTTAGGAGATCAGACTGTGAGGTGTGTATAGAAGTGTATCACCCTCGTGTCCCTGTATTTAGGAGATCAGACCGTGTGGTGTGTATATAAGTGTATCATCCTGTTGTCCCTGTGTTTAGGAGATCAGACTGTGTGGTGTGTATATAAGTGTATCATCCTGTTGTCCCTGTGTTTAGGAGATCAGACTGTGTGGTGTGTATAGAAGTGTATCACCCTGGTGTCCCTGTGTTTAGGAGATCAGACTGTGTGGTGTGTATATAAGTGTATCACCCTGGTGTCCTGTGATTAGGAGATCAGACTGTGTGGTGTATATATATATAAGTGTATCACCCTGGTGTTCCTGTGTTTAGGAGATCAGACTGTGTGGTATGTATATAAGTGTATCACCCTGGTGTCCCTGTGTTTAGGAGATCAGACTATGTGGTGTGTATAGAAGTGTATCACCCTGGTGTCCCTGTGTTTAGAAGATCAGACTGTGTGATGTGTATATAAGTGTATCACCCTGATGTCCCTGTGTTTAGGAGATCAGACTGTGTGGTGTGTATATAAGTGTATCACCCTGGTGTCCCTGTGTTTAAGAGATCAGACTGTGTGGTGTGTATATAAGTGTATCACCCTGGTGTCCTGTGTTTAGGAGATCAGACTGTGTGGTGTATATATATAAGTGTATCACCCTGGTGTTCCTGTGTTTAGGAGATCAGACTGTGTGGTATGTATATAAGTGTATCACCCTGGTGTCCCTGTGTTTAGGAGATCAGACTGTGTGGTGTGTATAGAAGTGTATCACCCTGGTGTCCCTGTGTTTAGAAGATCAGACTGTGTGATGTGTATATAAGTGTATCACCCTGGTGTCCCTGTGTTTAGGAGATCAGACTGTGTGGTGTGTATAGAAGTGTATCACCCTGGTGTCCCTGTGTTTAGAAGATCAGACTGTGTGATGTGTATATAAGTGTATCACCCTGATGTCCCTATGTTTAGGAGATCAGACTGTGTGGTGTGTATATAAGTGTATCACCCTGGTGTCCCTGTGTTTAGGAGATCAGACTGTGTGGTGTGTATATAAGTGTATCACCCTGGTGTCCCTGTGTTTAGGAGATCAGACTGTGTGGTGTGTATATAAGTGTATCACCCCGGTGTTCCTGTGTTTAGGAGATCAGACTGTGAGGTGTGTATAGAAGTGTATCACCCTGGTGTCCCTGTGTTTAGGAGATCAGACTGTGTGGTGTGTATAGAAGTGTATCACGCTGGTGTCCCTGTGTTTAGGAGATCACACTGTGTGGTGTGTATATAAGTGTATCACCCTGGTGTCCCTGTGTTTAGGAGATCAGACTGTGAGGTGTGTATAGAAGTGTATCACCCTGGTGTCCCTGTGTTTAGGAGATCAGACTGTGTGGTGTGTATAAAAGTGTATCATCCTGTTGTCCCTGTGTTTAGGAGATCAGACTGTGTGGTGTGTATATAAGTGTATCATCCTGTTGTCCCTGTGTTTAGGAGATCAGACTGTGTGGTGTGTATAGAAGTGTATCACCCTGGTGTCCCTGTGTTTAGGAGATCAGACTGTGTGGTGTGTATATAAGTGTATCACCCTGGTGTCCTGTGTTTAGGAGATCAGACTGTGTGGTGTATATATATATAAGTGTATCACCCTGGTGTTCCTGTGTTTAGGAGATCAGACTGTGTGGGATGTATATAAGTGTATCACCCTGGTGTCCCTGTGTTTAGGAGATCAGACTGTGTGGTGAGTATAGAAGTGTATCACCCTGGTGTCCCTGTGTCTAGAATATCAGACTGTGTGATGTGTATATAAGTGTATCACCCTGATGTCCCTGTGTTTAGGAGATCAGACTGTGTGGTGTGTATATAAGTGTATCACCCTGGTGTCCCTGTGTTTAGGAGATCAGACTGTGTGGTGTGTATATAAGTGTATCACCCTGGTGTCCTGTGTTTAGGAGATCAGACTGTGTGGTGTATATATATAAGTGTATCACCCTGGTGTTCCTGTGTTTAGGAGATCAGACTGTGTGGTATGTATATAAGTGTATCACCCTGGTGTCCCTGTGTTTAGGAGATCAGACTGTGTGATGTGTATATAAGTGTATCACCCTGGTGTCCCTGTGTTTAGGAGATCAGACTGTGTGGTGTGTATAGAAGTGTATCACCCTGGTGTCCCTGTGTTTAGGAGATCAGACTGTGTGGTGTGAATATAAGTGTATCACCCTGGTGTCCCTGTGTTTAGGAGTTCAGACCGTGTGGTGTGTATAGAAGTGTATCACCCTGGTGTCCCTATGTTTAGGAGATCACACTGTGTGGTGTGTATATAAGTGTATCAGCCTGGTGTTCCTGTGTTTAGGAGATCAGACTGTGTGGTGTGTAAATAAGGGTAACACTGTGAGGGCCCCTAGGGATGTGGGGATGTACGCTGCGAGGAACGAGACTCTAGGCAGAGGAAGCTGCGCAGAGAACAGGCAAGCAGCAAACAATAATGTAAAACAGAAGACACCCCCACTAAACAAGAGTGAAGGATACCATTAGCAGGTAAAGGACATCAGATATATATATATATAAATATTTATATATATATAGGAATATATGCATATAACCGTGTACCTGTATATATCCAAAGGAAGCGCCCAGGTTCAGGCAAGAGGGAACAGGAACACCAGTCTGAGAAGGCAGGAGGTAAGTCCAGGCAGGAGGAGCAGGAACACCAGTCTGAGAAGGCAGGAGGTAAGTCCAGGCAGGAGGAGCAGGAACACCAGTCTGAGAAGGCAGGAGGTAAGTCCAGGCAGGAGGAGCAGGAACACCAGTCTGAGAAGGCAGGAGGTAAGTCCAGGCAGGAGGAGCAGGAACACCAGTCTGAGAAGGCAGGAGGTAAGTCCAGACAAGAGGAGCAGGAACACCAGACTGAGGAGGCAGGAGGTAGGTCCAGGCAGGAGGAGCAAGAACACCAGACTGAGGAGGCAGGAGGTAAGTCCAGGCAGGAGGAGCAGGGGAGAGATAAGCGACTCTGATCAGACAGGAGGGCACAGATGCAAGAGGAGAAGCCCAGGAGGGAACCTGATAGCACAGGAGCTCAAGGTATACTGAGCGCCAGCCGAAGCGGCCGCTCAGTATAAAAAGGATGGAGAGGTGACGTCACGGCGGCCGGACCCGACGCCCACGGCGTGGTAACCTAGCAACAGCACGCCGTGCGGGGTGACGGCCGCCCGACAATCCGGCATCGCGAATCAGAAGCGATGCCCGGCGCCGACAAACACATTGCTCCACAGCAACAAAACTCATTATATGTGTCTAAAAATTAGTCCGCGTAAATAAATTTATTTGCTTTTGCTCTAAATTATTTATGTAGTAACACAAAGAGGTGGCAGTAGGCCATCAAGTTAACAAACCTGCTCTACCCCTAGTCCTGCCGCCAACATCTACAATTAAATTAAAAGTGCAACCCATTGTGTCCCTTTCCCCCTGTGGGGATGTGTGTGCTCTGCTTCTCTCCTTGTAATGATCACCGTGAGGAGGAAAGAGGCAGAGAACAGTGATAGATATAATGTATACTATACACCATCACAGTGAGGAGGAGAGAGGCAGAGAACAGTGACAGATGGAATCTATACTATACTATACTATACCCAATCAAAGTGAGGAGGGAAGAGGCAGAGAACAGTAGCCGATATAATGTATACTATGCACGATCACAGTGAGGAGGAGAGGGGCAGAGAACAGTAACAGATATAATGTATACTATAGAGTATCGCAGTGAGGAGAAGGGGGCAGAGAACAGTGATCGATATAATGTATACTATACACTATCACAGTGAGGAGAGGGGCAGAGAACAGTGACAGATATAATGTATACTATACACTATCACAGTGAGGAGGAGAGAGGCAGAGAACAGTGACAGATAGAATGTATACTATACACTATCACAGTGAGGAGGAGAGAGGCAGAGAACAGTGACAGATATAATGTAACTATACACGATCACAGTGAGGAGGTGAGAGGCAGAGAACAGTGACAGATATAATGTATACTATACACGATCACAGTGAGGACGAGAGGGGCAGAGAACAGTGACAGATATAATGTATACTATACACTATCACAGTGAGGAGGAGAGAGGCAGAGAACAGTGACAGATATAATGTATATTATACACGATCACAGTGAGGAGGAGAGAGGCAGAGAACAGTGACAGATATAATGTATATTATACACGATCATAGCGAGGGGGAGAGAGGCAGAGAACAGTTACAGATATAATATACGCTATTCATGATCACAATTAGGAGGAGAGAGGCAGAGAATAGTGAGAGATATAATGTATACTATACACTATCACAGTGAGGAGGGGAGAGGCAGAGAACAGTGACATATATAATGTATACTATACACTATCACAGTGAGGAGAAGGGGGCAGAGAACAGTGACAGATATAATGTATACTATACACGATCACAGTGAGGAGGAGAGAGGCAGAGGACAGTGACAGATATAATGTATACTATGCACTATCACAGTGAGGAGGAGAGAGGCAGAGAACAGTGACAGATATAATGTATACTATACACAATCACAGTGAGGAGGAGAGAGGCAGAGAACAGTGACAGATATAATGTATACTATACACGATCACAGTGAGGAGGAGAGAGGCAGAGAACAGTGACAGATATAATGTATACTATACACTATCACAGTGAGGAGGAGAGAGGCAGAGAACTGTGACAGATATAATGTATATTATACACGATCATAGTGAGGGGGAGAGAGGCAGAGAACAGTTACAGATATAATATACACTATTCATGATCACAATTAGGAGGAGAGAGGCAGAGAACAGTGACAGATATAATGTATACTATACACTATCATAGTGAGGAGGAGAGAGGCAGAGAATAGTGACAGATATAATGTATACTATACACTATCACAGTGAGGAGGGGAGAGGCAGAGAACAGTGACATATATAATGTATACTATACACTATCACAGTGAGGAGGAGAGAGGCAGAGAACAGTGACAGATATAATGTATACTATACACTATCATAGTGAGGAGGAGAGAGGCAGAGAATAGTGACAGATATAATGTATACTATACACTATCACAGTGAGGAGGGGAGAGGCAGAGAACAGTGACATATATAATGTATACTATACACTATCACAGTGAGGAGGAGAGAGGCAGAGAACAGTGACAGATATTATGTATACTATACACTATCACAGTGAGGAGGAGAGAGGCAGAAAACAGTAGCAGACATAATGTATACTATACACTATCACAGTAAGGAGGAGAGAGGCAGAGAACAGTGACAGATATAATGTATACGATACACTATCACAGTGAGGAGGAGAGAGGCAGAGAACAGTGACAGATATAATGTATACTATACACTATCACAGTGAGGAGGAGAGAGGCAGAGAACAGTGACAGATATAATGTATACTATACACTATCACAGTGAGTAGGAGAGAGGCAGAAAACAGTGACAGATATAATGTATACTATACACTATTACAGCAAGATGTAGAGAGGCAGAGAATAGTCACAGATACAATGTGTGCTATTCATGATGACAGTTAGGAGGAGAGAAGCAGAGAACAGTGACAGATATAACATATACTTTACATTGCCTTAGTCATTTGCTCCCCCGGCACATGTGATCTCTGTAGCAGTGATAACATGTACCAAGTCACCGGGGAAATGTTGAAACTGACTGCTCTGGTCCTGGATCAGTCAGATACAGCCTTCCTGACATAATCATAGCGTGCCCCTAGGCACACTGCAATCATGGAGACATGGAGGATTCCTATGATTGTCCTAGCATGTCCCCCTCACTAAGAGGTTAACAAACAGATCTCATAGATTAAAAAAAGACAATGCAAAGCAATTTTGGGGCAAACCAAACCAAAGGTGGATGTCTAAAGATCCCTAAATATAAATAAGCAATTAATATTTAGTGTTCCTTCTAACGTGTACACAGGGGAGCAACCCAGGCCTGAAACAGTTAAAGAGGACTGTAACGGAAGCCAGGAACTCCGTATAACTCCTGGCCATCCTGTTGGGTTTATCTCTTCTAGATGCAGCTACAGAAGGGTAGCCTGCCGATCCTGAGATGCAGAGTACTGGGGAATGGGAGTCAAAAGGCACTATTTAAACCATTCCTGAAGTAAATAAAAACGTCCCATTGTTCCTGTAATTAAAGAGATAGTAATGTTTCACAAAAACAGCAGCTCCAATTAATCTTCATAGTATTTGGGCCATAGAGTGTTATTTCAGTACTGTCAGAGTTGTAGTACAAGAGTAATTGAATGATAAAGTATCCCCCTCCCGCCCCTTTTACCTAGTGTAAGCCACCTCCCCTCAGATGTGGAATCTGGTCTCTTGACCAGACAGTTCACAACAAGGGACAATCTTCTTACTGTGAGAACAATGAAAGCCCTGCCCCCCCTTGACAGGTTTTTCCCTAACTGAAGATTGCCCCTCTCTGCAATCCACCTGGACACCACCTTTATGTTCTGAGCTGAGCAGTGTTACATCAGTAAAAGGGGCAGCAGGGGGATACTTTATCATTCAATTACTCTTGAACTACAACTCTGACGGTATTGAAATAACGACCAATCCCTGAGCCGCCTCCTTTTCAAAAGAGAAGGCTGGGAATTCTGGTTGCCCGGCTACTGTGGCACATGACCGCCGGGCACCTCACACAAAGGAACGTCTATCAGAGTCTGTCTTTACACTTTATCTTTCAGTAACAATCACAGTTCCTTTACAAGGACCGATACTACAGGACACGCTTGCAAGCACACGTTGTAGACCATTCCGATGAAGTAATTATACTTGGATATCTCGATGACAGTGCTCCTGAAGAGCCGCCGTCTGGTCCTGGAAGCAGGATCTCATGACGACCGCTATACAGCGGGCGCATGAGAAGGGGGAGCGGAGGTCTTTATTTTCTTACATCTCTCAAACCATAACGGTTTGAGAAATGGGAATGAGGGCATTAAGAATGTTTTCATTATTCCTATCATTTGGCTTAAAGTTTTTCTTGGGGTTTACTATCCCTTTAAACATGCACATCCAGTTGTGAAGCTCTCCTCGTGTGTGTATGTTTTTGGCTTGTAGTTCTCCAGCGTCCTGTGTGACAGAGTGGATACGGAGTGTTCGAGCGTCTCCCTTGGAGATTATCTGTGTGGAGGCAGTGACAATATCCTCCACAGGCCAACTTGCTACTTTGTATCGAGAGTAGCACTTGTGAAATGTGAGTTGATATAGTGTGTGGATTTTAACTACTGTATACCTTTTGAGTGATGCACTATGATGCTCTACCCTTCTGTTTCTTGGTTATGATATTTAAAAGGAAACTGTCAATTTAATCTCTAAGACTTCCTCAAGGCATTTCTTCACAATATACATATAGACATCTCTAGTATCCAAATGGTTAAAAGAATACAGAAGGGGAATAGGATGTGGTTTTACTTATGCAGTAGAGAGTGGGGCGAGAGGGTTGTAAATGTCATAATTCCGGAAATATGATTCACTTCACACGACATTATAATCCCAAATTGAAGAGTACTCTTTGAAGTCTTACACAGACACAATCCTGGCACAATCACAGACGGCTTCTGTGCTTGTAAGATACACACTGAAGCAAATAAATAGTGAGGCGGATATAATCAGAGGATCTGGAACAATTCTGGGGAAACGAGTTGTACCGCAGAGATTAATTAACACGTCAATTGATTTTCATGGGAATTTTAACCCCATGAATGCGAAAGAGGTCTCCCATGCACAGGGGAGAGCTGGCCTCGTGGGCGGGGCGGGGGGCAATTGCTACCAGGTCAGTCATCTGTCTGGGCCTGTGGGCCACCACTTCACTCAATGTCTGACTTGCTGCTGTAAATGGAGTTACACTAGTGATATCACAGAGCTTACAATTGAAATGGAGATACACAAATGATATCGCAGAGCTACAATCCAAATGGAGCTGCACTAGTAGCGTAATCCATTTCCCTTGTAAGCTCTATAATATCACTAGTGTAGTGTTACTTAAATTGTAAGTTTTGTAGTATCAGTAGTGTAAACCCATCCTATATAATAATTTGCTAAAAAGTTTGTAACGATGCAGTCATGCACAGTAGAGACTGATGCACGTGCTGCAGTCATGCGCAGCAGAAACTGCCTGTGACGCGGCTGATACGGAGCGGAGCGCTCCGAAGTCCGACCGGAGTCCTCTCTGCACGTCTTCAGGTGCACAGAGAGGACACCGGTCTGAATTCGGAACGACACGCTCCGTATCAGCCGCGGCACTGGCAGTCTCTACTGTGCATGACTGCACTGCAACCGGCTGACACTGTGGCCCGTGTAAATGGGCTTTTCAACTAGTTACAACTATAAGCTCTGTAGTATCACTAGTGTAGACCCATTTAAATTGTAAGCCACGTGGTATCACTTGCCTTACATCACAATATTAATGCCTATTTTTAAATTAACAAAAGGGGGTGGGTTGCGACAATGGGCTCATAAAATAGTAGAAAATGGCAATTTAATTGTATTTGTGCCCCAGGCCACGAGTTGCCAGCCCTCCCCTGCCCATGCATTGCCAAGCAACAACACTTTGCATTCTGTGCAACAGAAGACCAGCCTCTATTTAACTTCACAACTTTCTAGATGACTTTCCTGTCGAAGCTTTTGACTGAGAGGGGCGAAACACTTTCTAATGTTAACCCCTTGGAGGTAGAGAGGTCTCCAACAGTGGCATAACAATAGGGGTCGCACCTGCGACCGGCCCCGTCACTCCAGGGGCCCGGCTGCCCCCCGCGACCCCCTTGCCTGCAGAAACTCCCACTATGGGCGCCGGTTCTAGTAATACAGAGTGCTGGGAGATGACATCATCTCCCAGCCTCTGCATTACTAGAGCGGCGCGCGGGAGCTTCAGTTGTAGAGATCTGTGCCGAAGGAGGCAGAGATCTGTCAAGCCACCCCGCTAGACCACCAGGGACTGGAGGAAGGGGCAATGCGGAGATGAAGGGGCATTGTGGAAGGGGCAATTTGGAGATTGGGGGGCATTGTGGAGATGAAGTGGCATTGTGGAGATGAAGGGGCATTGTGGAAGGGGCACTGTGGAGATGAAGGGGACATTGTGAAGTTGCAGGGGCATTGTGGAAGGGGCAATTTGGAGATATGGGGCATTGTGGAGATGGGGGCATTGTGGAGATGAAGGGGCAATGTGGAGATGAAGGGGCAATGTGGAGATGGGGGCATTGTGGAGATGAAGGGGCATTGTGGAAGAGGTAATGTGGAGATGAAGGGGCATTGTGGAAGGGGCATTGTGGAGATGAAGGGGCATTGTGGAGATGAAGGGGGCATTGTGGAAGGGGCAATGTGGAGATGAAGGGGCAATGTGGAGATGAAGGGGGCATTGTGGAGATGAAGGGGGCATTGTGGAAGGGGAAATGTGGAGATGAAGGGGGCATTGTGGAAGGGGCAATGTGGAGATGAAGGGGCAATGTGGAGATGAAGGGGGCATTGTGGAAGGGGAAATGTGGAGATGAAGCGGGCATTGTGGAAGGGGCAATTTGGAGATTGGGGGGCATTGTGTGCAGATGAAGATGGCATTGTGGAAATGAAGGGGCATTGTGGAAGGGGCACTGTGGAGATGAAGGGGACATTGTGGAGTTGAAGGGGGTATTGTGGAAGGGGCAATTTGGAGATATGGGGGCATTGTGGAGATGGGGGCAATGTGGAGATGAAGGGGCAGTTTGGAGATTGGGGGGCAATGTGGAGGTGGCCAATGTGATTGAGGGGGTCTGGGGCCAATGTGGTCGGGGGGGGGCCCATGGCAATTCTTGCACAAGGGCCCAGTGGCTTCTAGTTACGCCTCTGGTCTCCAACAAGTCACAGTATCTTCTGGTATTAATGGGATAGTAATGTCAAACATTTACAAACACAAATCTTGCAGCCATTAAAAAATCAAACTAAATGCCCCAGTCCCATCTCTCAAACCTTTATGGTCTGAGAGGTAATCGTAGTTAAAGTTGCCCCCTCCCTCCCCTTTCCCTGACGTCAGTGCTCTAGCTGACTGCAGGGGAATCCGGTCCCGGGACCAGAGGAGGCTCTTCAGCAGAGCCGAGATAGCGAGAGAGAAAAAGAAATCCTTCACTGGAACGGTCTTCTAAGTGTGCTTGCAAACCAGGTACACTTTGTAGACCGTTCCAGTGAAGGATTTATTTTTCTCTCTCGCTATATCAGCTCTGCTGAAGAGCCTCCTCTGGTCCCAGGACCAGATTCCCCTGCAGTCAGCTAGAGCGCTGACGTCAGGGAAAGGGGAGGGAGGAGGGAAATTTAACTACTATTATCTCTCAAACCATAAAAATTAGAGAGATGGGACTGGCGGCATTTTGTTTGATTTTTTTTAATAGCTGCAAGATTTGTGTCAGCGGCGTAACTAGAAGCCACCGGGCCCTGGTGCAGAAATTGCCGCCAGGCCCAGGCCCCCCCACCAATCTTCACGTTGCCCCATTCACATCTCTTACCTCCATCTCTCGTGCGGTTCTCAGTTATTCAGAGCGCTGGGAGATGATGTCATCTCCCAGCGCTCTGCATTACTAGAGTGCCGGGAGATCAGCTGATCTGCTGCCGGCAGGGCTGTGAGCGAGTGGAGATGGGTTCGCAGGGGGCGGCTGTGCCTCTTGGAGTGACGGGCCCAGTCGCAGGTGCGACCCCTGCGACCCCTATTGTTACGCCACTGATTTGTGTAAATATTTTACATTACTATCAATTTAACCAAATGTTATTTTCTGATTATGGACCACCAGGTTATTTTAAACATCCTATATAATAATTCGCTAAGTTGTGTGTAACGCCCGACATGTGCAGTAGACACTGCTGCGCGTGCGGCAGTCATGCGCAGTACAGACTGCCCGCACCGCAGCTGATACAGAGCTGGGAGCTCCGAAGGAGCGACCAGCTCTGTATCAGCAGAGGCGCGGGCAGTCTCTACCGCACGTGACTGCCCCGCGACCAGCTGCCAGAGGCACTGTGGCCCGTGTAACGGGCTGTTCAACTAGTACAAAATAAAAGTGACATTTCACTTTGTCCAAGCGGTGGGCAATGCATTGAAAATACTTTGCACATTCTTCTGGCACTCAAGTGGTTAAGTCATAAACACATGACTAGAGCACTACTCTGGACAAATAGGTAATAAAGCAAAATGCAAGGAATTGATTAATGTATTAAGAGTCGCAAAAGTGTTAATGCTTTGAAAAATTTGCATTGCTTCCAAAATTCTGCACATAGTAACCCACTCAGCTTTAGATGCCTTGATCCATGCCGTTTGCAGTGCTATTTTTTTCCTATAATTGAAGAGAATTTCTCTGTAATCAATGTAAATTTTCTATAAGCAATGCAAATGTTTTAGGATTAAAATTACTGTGTATCATTAATATATATGATAGAGACAATCATAATCATAAAACAAAAGAACACAGGACCATTCTGTTTTCAACACACGTGCCCTTGGATTGTGCCCAATTGCCCCAGACCAGTGGCGTAACTACAGAGGTCGCACCTGCGACCGGGACCATCACTCCAGGGGCTCGGCCACCCCCTGCAACCCCTCCACCTGGCGCCCGCAATCTCCATCCAGCGCTCTAGTAATGCAGAGCGAGCGCTGGGAGATGACATCATCTCCCAGCGCTCTGCATTACTAAGAGGACTGCGTGGGAGCTCCAGGTAGGTAGGAGATGGGGGCATTGTGAAGATTGAGAGGCATTGTCGAGGGGGTCAGTGTGGTTGAGGGGGGCCAATGTGGTGGTGGTGGTGGGGGGGCCCGTGGCACTTTTTGCACCAGGGCCCAGAGGCTTCCAGTTATGCCTCTGCCCCAGACTACCCCCGAGTCCCCTACTCCAGCCAAGGAGGGTGGTTGCCCCCTTTCTTCCTGGTCACTTTGTTTACCCATTGAGCCCTTTTCCCCAGGCTTGTAAGGCCAAAGGATACCAGACCTCCCAAAAGACTGTAATTACTTTGAAATATGTAAAAGATGCTTAAAGGGATAGTAACACTTCATTTTAACTTTATTTTATTTTGTAGGCATTAAAAAAACATGAAGAATGATATAAGTCTTATCTCTCAAACCTTTATGGTTTAAGATATATTCACAAGCAAAGTATCCCCCCCTGTTCAACCAGATCAGAAGGGAGGTGCCCAGGTAGACTGCAGAGAGGGACAATCTTCTATTAAGATAATGGAAAAAGCTGAAAAACTTGTCAAGGGGGGAAGGGCTTTCATTGTTCTCATAGGAAGAAGATTGTCCCCTTCTGTTATCTGTACTGTCATACAACCAGACTCACATCTGAGAAGAGATGGCTTACACTAGGAAAAAGGGGCGGGGAGAGGAACTTTGCTTGTGAATATCTCTTAAACCATAAAGGTTTGAGAGATAAGACTTATATCATTCTTCATGTTTTTTTAATGCCTACAAAATAAAATAAAGTTAAAACGAAGTATTACTATCCCTTTAATGTCCTTTTACCATCAACTCACAAACTGGCAATGTTTTCATTATACAAAGTGGTAGATTATAAGCGCTCTATTCAACACTTGATATAGTTTAGTATCCTTAAAAGTCCACTTCTCTCCGTGTCAAAATGCAGCTTTTAGGTGGACCTCACAGTCACCATATACATCATCGTGTAAACACAATACAGAAGAAAGAAGAAAAACTGCGCAAAAAACACTGCGCTGGAGAATGAGGGCACTCACAACAGTATTCGTCCCCGTTTGCTATGCTGCCTGTTTGCGTTCCAAAGATGGAACGCGGAAGCGGCTGTGTTTACTTCCGGTTTGGGCGAATCGCTGTAGTGGATGGAGGCGTTCGGCGATGGGAGACGTGGAGGTTGTTTGGTGCCTTTTCCTCTCTTTTTTTCCCTATGGATATTATCTATAAATAAGGCTATCAGGGTAAGCTTTTTAACCTAATTTGCTCCTGAAGAAGTGACTGTTAATAGTCATGAAACGCATTGAGCCTTTTAGCCTACTACTAAGGCATTTGTGAGTTTGGCATTATTATATACTATTATTATTTTTTATTTTTGTTAAACTTTTTGATATATTATATAGACATTTTTAATGTAGTATTTTCCATTTGTCATATATTTATCCCTTTTCATTGTCTTCTAATAACACTCTCGGTGGGGATCTGGCTGAGAAGTTTTTTAATATATATATATTTTCTATTAATATTAAAATAAAAGTATTTTATTTCCATTTGGTACCTCCATACTCACTATGTAAAGTGGGGACCAGACAATCATATTGTTTTTTAATACTATGAATAAAAAGTTCCCAGTATAAACCCGCATGTTGTTAATTACATGTGGAAAAAACTGAGAACAACAAATCAAATTATTTGAATGATATTAGATTTTATTTTGTCTGGAGAACTACATAAAGTCATTAATTTGGCGTGACACCCCGCAAACCAGTGCAGACGAATTATACCGAGAGGCAGGAGAAGCCTCTTATAAATGTGAGTAAGACTATTGGAGGGAGAGGGTTATATATAACCCATGTGAAATTATAATACTACACTTAGAAGTGTTTTTTGCGCTGTTTTTCTTCTTTCTTCAATGTTTTCATTATGACAAAGGCAGGGATTTGTTTACAGTAAGCTATGGAGTTATTTGCCTCAGGATGTTGTGCTTACAGATAATGTAACTGCTTTAAAAAAAGTAACGGATATCTATTTGAGTGTTAAAAAGGCAGGGGTTTTTACAAGGGCAGGGATTTTTTACAGCAAGGTTGGTAAAGCTATGTAATTCTTTGCCTCAGGATGTTGTGCTTGTAAATACTTTAACTGATTTCAAAAAAGCAATGGATACCTATCTAGCACAGATCAATATTGGGAGCTATGACAGATGGCTTCAATGCAGATAGGTTGTTGATCCAGGAAACTATCTGACTGCCATTTGGAGTCAGGAAGGAATTGTTTTACCCACTTGGGGCTAAACTGGAAATGGCGCCAGTGTTTTTTTTTTTTTTGCCTTCCTCTGTATCAACAGGGGTGATTTGTCACGGACTGGACTTGATGGACGCAGTTCTTTTTTCTTTCCTTCCTGACTCCAAATGAAAGTTAGATAGTTCAGTACAAAATAAAATAAAGATAAAACGAAATATTACTATCCCTTTAATGAAGATCCGATCTGTATATGTTTGTAATTAATTGCTTGTATAGTACAGCAAATAATGTAGCGATGTGGCGGGCAGGTGGATCTATCAACTGTCTCTAGTAAAGGATAGAGATGTATAGTGTGTATGTGTCACACAGAGGGATAGATTCTATTGCAGGTGCTAATTTTATCTCTGCTTTTATCTCGAGTTTTCCCCAGAGACTTCAACAGGAAAATGTTTGATAAAACGGATGTTAACATTTAGCACCTGCAATAGAATCCAGCCCACAATATCTCAGAATATATAGCGGGCAGATCCGGGGCTACTGTGTGATGGAACAACTCCCAACTGTTGGTACTTCAAATGATCACCCTCCCATTGGGTCTCTCTTTATCATAATGTTACCTTCAATCTTATTCCCGGCTGGTGTGAAGTCTATTAGCGGGCAGAAGTATCAGTAGCCAGTGTGACTCGATCTCCCGTTCTTCTCAGTACCTTCAAGATGCCTTATGTATCTTTAGTCCACCTCCCGTCGATTTCTGTAGTTCAACAACTGTAGCGGACTTAAAGGAGCAGTAAACTTTTTTTATGAAAACACATTTTATTGAGCATTTCCTGCTGAATAAAACAAGGGTTCTCCCATCGCTGTCAGATGTTTTATTCAAAATTTATAGCAATTTAAATAATCAGGAAGTGAACTTACTGTATTTACTTCCTGATAGCTCTTACTGACAGGATGTGAATTTACTGTGTTTACTTCCTGATAGTTCTAACTGACAGGAAGTGACTTTACTGTGTTTACTTCCTGATAGTTCTAACTGACAGGAAGTGACTCAGCAGTTTCTATCACATTCTATGGAGAACTGTATGTCTCTGACTTTTCTGACTTTCCTCTCCATTATAATCTAACAGGAAATCTAATTAGAATTTGACCACTAGAGGGCACTGCTAATGTAAAAAAAAACATGGGTTTAAATTGTAATAACTCTGGAAATATAAATCTCTCGGCAGTGGGAGTACCCTTATTTTACTCAATAGGAAAATCCCTACAATAAATATTTTTTCATAAAAAGTTTACTGCTCCTTTATTACTGTAGAAAGCTTCCTCTCTAGTGCCAACATGTAACAACCTCCGACGAGTTTCGTGCTACTAGTCTGGCACTTCAGGGAGTACAATGTCCAATGTCTATGCCAGCAGAGTCTGCTTTATCTTATATATGCGAAGCGTCAGTGGTTCTCCTAACTTGTCGCCCGGGAGTATAGATGTTTGACTCCTGACCGACAAGGGATGATCCAGGATTGCTAGTTACTGTCCATATTGTCCCAAATAAACATTGTATCAATACGTTCTGATGTCGCTGTATATATGCCTAGGTATCATCTCAAGTGAATGAATGTTTGGTTTAAAGAGAATGATGGGACGAGCAGTGTTGCAAAGCTGAACAGTGACAATCACAGAAGCGCTGCGATGCGCTATAAGTAGTGTCAGTCTCTGTTGGCTCACGCACATCCAGCATTACACTTGACCAACCAGTAACCCACTTAAATAGGTTCTCATCTTGTAAGGACGCCAATAATGAGATTTGGCTCTTTATGTTGGACCTTTTCCAGGACTGGTGCAAGGATTTTTGCCACCCTAGGCAAAACCAAATTTTGCCGCCCATTTGGCTCCGCCCCTTGTGTCCCACCGCTTTATACCCCGCCTACTTATACCCCACCTCTTTTCATGATTGTTACCTCTTTTCATGATTGTCCTCTCTCTGCCCCCTGGGCCAGTCTGCCCCTGGTCTGGAGATGCCTGTAAGAGATGCCCCCCACCAGCCCCAACTTGCCCTCATCAGATCCACTTTGCCCCTATCAGCTCCACTTTGCCTCCATCAGCTCCAACTTGCCCCCATCAGCTCCACTTTGGCCCACCAGCTCCACTTTGCCCCTATCAGCTCCAACTTGGCCCCCATCAGCTCCAACTTGCCCCCCATCACATACCTGTAGCTGCTGGAGCTCCAGCACAGTCTTCTCTTCAGTAATGCAGAGCGTGTCAGGAGATCATGACTTCCAGCTCGCTCTGTATTACTAAAGAGTCAACAGCGATGAGGGAGCGCAGTAACGACACAGACCTGACTGTGTTGCGCTTCCCAGCGTGGTGCGTGCGGGCGCAGCTTTCCTCTTCTGCATGCCCACACCCTAGGCCGGCGCCTATCTCGCCTATAGGTGGCGCCGGCCCTGACTTTTTCTGTGTGTTTATTATACTCGGGGGAAAGATTGCGCATGTATTATCCTCAATTGACTCCTAGCAATCATAATCAAATCGGAGGCAAATGACTATCTTCTAATGGCCAATAAATGGTCACGGAACTGCTGTCACACTTTTATACAGTGTGATGGTGTTTTCACTGAACTTAAAAGGACATTCTGACGTTTCGCCTACCAGCATGATGTCACTAATGTATCCCCCTGAGTAAAACAAGGGTACTACTACTGCTGAAAGATGTTTTATTCAAAAGTTATTACAGCTGAAAGTTGATTTTTTTAGATGCAATATCACAGTGGCCTGAAATTGTACAGTGGCACTATTGCTACACCATCCTATGGACAGCTCTGGTCCCGCAGCCATACATCTCCATAGGATGGTGTATCAACAGCGCCACTGTACCATTTTGGGCCACTGTGATATTGCACCTAAAAAAAATCAAGTTTGAGCTATAATAACTTTTAAATAAAACATCTTTCAGTAGTGGGAGTTCCCTTGTTTTACTCAGGGGGATAAACACTACAACATATTTTTTTTTACATTTTAAGTATTACTATCCCTTTAAGTGTTACTATTCCTTTAACCCTTAATGGCGTGTGGTTGGCCATTAAGGACCATGGAGCTTATATTTTTTTCATTGGAATTCCAATGACGTGCCAGAACCGCTAGCGGTCCTAAAGTGACAGAACCGGCATGACGGCCCTGGCATGACATGGGCTCCTAAGGTGTTTAAGAGTTAATTTGTTTTGCTAGGGGAAGTTGTTTTTGTGTAGATGTTAACCTCTTTTGATTTTGCATATGGACACAAAAATATACAAATAATTTGGCCTTTAACCCGTTCAGTGCCAGAGGGATACACAATGCATTGCTCTGAAAGGGTTAAAGTGAGCCAACAGTTATAAAATATGTTGCAACACAGGAAGGATGCTGATCCTCTGAGAAATGGCGTTTAGGTTTGCACCTTGAGGCAGAATTGGGAAATGGTTCATTGTGTTTTGTTTGCCTTTCTCCAGATTAACCACAAAGATCTGGCAGTTCAAGTGTAACCCTTTGAGTGCACTGGAGCCGGTGTCAACCCACTAAGTTCCAGAGAGGTATTTGTGTTTGATATTGATCTGGCACTCAAAGGGTTTTGAAGCCTCATAAGACCACACCCCACCACTAAGCCAACTCATTGCCTAATACAGAAAATATACTTACCCTATAACACACGAGTACAAATACAGCACTTAAAGGAGCAGTAAACTTTTTTTATGAAAAAATATATATTGTAGGGATTTTCCTACTGAGTAAAATATGGGCACTCCCGCTGCCGAGAGATTTATATTTCCAGAGTTATTACAGTTTAAACCAGTGATTCTCAACCAGGGTGCCGTGGCACTTTGGTGTGCCACGGACATCCACTTAGGGTGCCCTGTATTTTCTCTAAAGACCAACTAAAATGGACCTCTAGATAAAGCTTTATAGAAATGTTTATGTACAATATGTTTAGTTTTGTTATTATGATTATAAGACCTAATAATAACTGTATATTTGTGTATTGTACCCTTCATTATGCCCTTGATAAATCACGTTAAATATGTTAGGGGTGCCCCGAATGTTCAAGATTATGTGTTAGGGGTGCCCCGAGCAAAAAAGGTTGAGAACCACTGGTTTAAACCCATGTATTTTTACTCTAGCAGTGCCCTCTAGTGGTCATATTCTAATTAGATTTCCTGTTAGATTCTAATGGAGAGGAAAGTCAGAAAAGTCAGAGACATACAGTTCTCCATAGAATGTGATAGAAACTTCCTGTCACTTCCTGTCAGTTAGAACTATCAGGAAGTAAACACAGTAAATTCACTTCCTGTCAGTTAGAACTATCAGGAAGTAAACACAGTAAATTCACTTCCTGTCAGTTAGAACTATCAGAAGTAAACACAGTAAATTCTCTTCCTGATTATTTAAACTGCTATAATTTTTGAATAAAACACCTGACAGAGATGGGAGTGAAATTGTTTTATTCAGCAGGAAATGCTTTATAAAATATGTGTTTTCATTAAAAAAAGTTTACTGCTCCTTTAAAGTGGAACTTTCAGATAATAGCCAGTCACCATGCAATCATTAAATGAATGGCGACTAGCTTGAAAATAGATGTCTTACCGTAAAAAAATACATGTGTCTAAGGGAATCCGTCCCGTATCGGGACTGACAGGCAGGTTAGTGCGGTCTGTGAGCCTGTGCTGTCAGTCCCTTCCGGTGACCATATGGTGCAAAGCTGTCTACTCTATGGAGACCGGGACTGACGGCGCATGCGCACAGACAAGTTGTCTGCACTCTAGCCTCAGTTCCGGTCTCCAAACGGGACGGATTCCTCTAGACACAAGTATTTTTTTACGGTAAGACATCTATTTTCAAGCTAGGTGCCATGCATTTAATGAATGCATGGTGACTTGATATTATCTGAAAGCTCCTCTTTAAAGGGGAACATTTACATGAGAAAAAATATTTGTGTATGTGCTTCCATCAGTAAAACTAGATGTGTTGTTTTTTTTAATTTTACTTACCTACTATTGACGATATGCTAAAAAAGTCCACTTCCGTGTTCTGCGGAACCCTGTATGTGCGGCACAACGCAGCAGGACGTCCCATCTCCCTGCAGGCTCAGTAGCATGTCAAACTGAGCTTGTTGTAACGATAGCCCACATAAATGCCACTACGAAGGGAAAACGCGCCCTGGGGCAGCTGGGAGGGAGGCGGGAAGTCCTGCGGAGTTGTGCCGCACGTACAGGGTGCTGCAGAGCGCGAAGGTGGCCGTTTTTAACTCTTCATATCGTCAACAGTAGGTAAGTAAAATAAAAAAGAAAACCCCAATGCTAATCTAGTTTTACTGAATGAAGCACATACACAAATTTTTTTCTCATGTGAATGTTCCCCTTTAAAGGGACAGTAATACTTAAAGGGATAGTAATACTTCGTTTTAACTTTATTTTATTTTGTAGGCATTAAAAAAACATGAAGAATGATATAAGTCTTATCTCTCAAACCTTTATGGTTTATGAGATATACACAAGCAAAGTTTCCCCTCCCGCCCCTTTTACCTAGTATAAGTCATCTCTTCTCAAATGTGGAATCCAGTCCATAGACCAGACAGATAACAGCAGGGGACAGTCTTCTTTGTATGAAAACAATGAAAGCCCTTCCCCCCTTGACACGTTTTTCAGGTTTTTCCCTTATCTTAATTGAAGATTGTCCCTCTCTGCAGTCTACCTGGGCACCTCCCTTCTGATCTGGCTGAAGGGGGGGATACTTTGTTTGTGAATATCTCTTAAACCATAAAGGTTTCAGAGATAAGACTTATATCATTCTTCATGTTTTTTTAATGCCTACAAAATAAAATAAAGTTAAAATGAAGTATTACTATCCCTTTAAAATGTAAAAAAAATATATATATATAGTAGGGTTTATCCCCCTGAGTAAAACAAGGGTACTTTCACTGCTGAGAGGTGTTTTATTCAAAAGTTATTACATCTCAAACTTGAATGTTTTAGCTGCAGTATCACAGTGGCCTGAAATTGTACACTGGCGCTGTTGCTATACCATCCTATGCAGATTTATGCAGATGTCATCTCCCAGAGTCTGTATTACTAAAGAGCCGACGAAGGAGCTCAGCGGCTACAGGTCAGGCACAGACCTCACCATGCGGCGGGTTACTCGCAGCGCTAGAGGATATTGTAAAAAAAAAATTAGTCTAATGACAGGCGACCCTCTGTGTGGTGCGACTGTAGGCAGATGCCTACTCTGCCTTATGACAAATCCGGCCCTGAGTGGAGATAACTTCTTCCTATATTACTCTATGGAGCCTATGCACTAAGATTTCATCAGCTTTGGAGATCTCAGGGCAGCACGGTGGCTCAGTGGTTAGCAGTGTTGCCTTGCAGCGCTGGGTTCCTGGGTTCAAATCCCACCAAGGACAACATCTGCAATGAGTTTGTATGTTCTCACTGTGTTTGCGTGGGTTTCCTCCCACACTCCAAAAAACATACTGATAGGTGAATTTAGGTTGTGAGCCCCAATGGGGACAGTAACCAATATGAGTGTAAAGCACTGCGGAATCTGTGTGCGCTATATAAATAAAGGATTATTATTATATGTGCTAAAGAATAACATAGGAACTGGAGAAGTGATATCACTGGAGAAGTCATGTCTGCTTTATCACACCTTAGTGAATCTCCCCCCTTGAATTTACAGTATGAAATTGGTAGAGGGAGCTCAGCGGTTTAGTTTATTAAGCCACGCCAATAATAAAGGTGTTCCTTGGCCTCTGTCCAGCATGGAATATCTCGAGGGCCCTCAATTATGACAATGCAAGTATTAATACATTCTAAGCTTGGCGCACACTGGGGAATGCTAGCCAAGAATGAAACCAGATAAATGTTGTTTTGCAAACACTCTCAATGCGGTCGATCTTGTTTTACAGTTTATTCGTCCTATTAATAATCCTTGGTCAAGGGTCAGTAAATTCTCATTATGAAAAATGCAACCAGGGTGATTTTCTAAAAAAAAAAAAAAATAGAAAAGTACCAGGTCACTTTATTCTCCGTGAACAAAGTGGCAAAAAAATGTAGTCTTCAACAAAAGGTACAGGGTCACTGACCTGGCTGAAAACCAGCTCTGAAAAGGACATATATATATTTTTGATATTTTCCTGCTGAGTAAAAGAAGGGTATTTTCACTTCTAGGAGATGATTCACTCAGAAGTCATTACCGTTGAAACTGTCACCAAGTGGTGGAGCTGTTACTATCACATTCTATAGAGGACTATAGCTTGAGACTCGCCTCTCCAAAATAATGGAATAGAAAAACTTTATGGACACTAGGTGGCACTGTTGATAACAATGTAATGTTTAAAAAAGGCAACAGTTTTTTGCTGCTGTAATCGTTTTGGAATGAAGCATCTCTCAAAAAGTATGTGTATCCTGGTTTTGCCTACAATATATGTTTTTTTCATAATAACAGTTTATTGCTTCTTTGAATCTACAGAAACGTATTTTGAGGGCAGATAAGAACCCATTGTCCCATCTGTTTGGCTCATGCCTCTGTCGATTAACCCTTTGAATGCCAGAGGGTTACACAACACATTGCTTTGCAATGCATTGTGTATTCCTCTAGCACTCAGAGGGTTAAAGGGATAGTAATACTTCATTTTTAACTTTATTTTATTTTGTAGGCATTAAAAAAACATGAAGAACGATATAAGTCTTATCTCTCAAACCTTTATGGTTTGAGAGATATTCACAAGCAAAGTTTCCCCTCCCGCCCCTTTTACCTAGTATAAGCCATCTCTTCTCAGATGTGGAATGCAGTCCATAGACCAGACAGATAACAGAAGGGGACAATCTTCTTCCTATGAGAACAATGAAAGCCCTGCCCCCCTTGACAAGTTTTTCAGCTTTTTCCCTTATCTTAATTGAAGATTGTCCCTCTCTGCAGTCTACCTGGGCACCTCCCTTCTGCTCTGGCTGAACGGGGGGGGATACTTTGCTTGTGAATATCTCTTAAACCATAAAGGTTTGAGAGTTAAGACTTATATCGTTCTTCATGTTTTTTTAATGCCTACAAAATAAAATAAAGATAAAACGAAGTATTACTATCCCTTTAAAGAGTCAAGTATAGTAAAGTTGATACCTTTGTTGGCTAACTAAGCGGATTTGGATGCAAGTTTTCAAGACCTTTTAGTTCTCTTCCTCTGGCATGTTATACGGATAAATATGAAAACATATCCCTTTAAATACAAGTACACATTGCATTGTTCAGAATGGAAAGCAGATAAGATCAGCTCAGTCCATACCCAGGTTCTTTGATCAGTCAATGGTAAAGGAGTGTAATGTAAATTGCAGTCATCCTCTGGAGGTGTCAAAGGTATTTACAATTCCAGTGGGACTTTTGTAAAGGCGAATCCACAATGTGATAATGTGACAGAAATTCCCTATCCCTGTTTAGGCCATTGTTTAAATTATTATCCCGTATTATATATATCCTACGTACCCAGCACATAAGCATAACACCTGACGCATTCCGTGACTATGACTAGGGACCTTCTGCTCTGAAATGCGTCAGGTGTTTTGCTTACATGCTGGTTACAAAATGTGTGTGCTCCTCTACACAAGGGTTATTCTTTTAATTTATCAATAAACCTGAAGATTTTCTCGACTTCCATAGTTGAGAAGCCATGTTGCTGTTCCTTTCCATTTTGTATATTGCTTACTCCGGAGGTGGACTCTTCAGTTTAAGTGCACAGGCTACCTGTTTTGACAGCTGGTTGATCACTTGAAGCAGCATAGTCTTCACTGAGTTGCTGTTCCTTTCCATTTTGTTCCACTAGTAGTCATAAAACCACACAACACTGTCTGATGTGACAGCTTTATTCCACAGTCCCTCTCATAGTAACAGAACCACACATACACTGTTTGAAACCCAGCCTTGTTCCACTGTCAGTTTTAGTCCTAAAATATACATAAGTTAAAGGGATAGTAATGTTTCATAATAAAAGCACCTCTAATGAATCATCATAGTATTTGGACTTTGGAGAGTGTTATTTCAATGCTGTCAGAGTTGTAGTTCCAGAGTAATTCAATGACAAAGTATCCCCCTCCTGCCCCTTTTACTGATGTAACACTGTTCAGCCAGAGCAGAAGGGAGGTGCCCAGGTAGACTGCAGAGAGGGACAATCTTCAATTAAAATAAGGGAAAAACCTGAAAAACTTGTTAAGGGGGACAGGGCTTTCATTGTTTTCATAGGAAGAAGATTGTCCCCTGCTGTTATCTGTCTGGTCTATGGACTGGATTCCACATCTGAGAAGAGATGACTTACACTAGGTAAAAGGGGCGGGAGGGGAAACTTTGCTTGTGAATATCTCTTAAACCATAAAGGTTTGAGAGATAAGACTTATATCGTTCTTCATGTTTTTTTAATGCCTACAAAATAAAATAAAGTTAAAACGAAGTATTACTATCCCTTTAAGTGTAATGACAGAATGCTGTTACAGGCAATATGAGACAGGCAGAGAAAAAAAATGAGAGGACTGGTGAAGGAATCACTCTTGAATTTACTTTCTCCCTTATTTTGTATTAACATAGTATCACAGTTGATGCTGGAAAAAAAACATGCACCCATCAAATTAATCCCATGTCACATCCCCCGATGATCCAGAGGAAGGCAAATTAAAACCTAATTGAGGCCATTCCCAAATAAGCCCCAAGTGGGTGAAATAATTCCTTCCTAATCCAAAAGGCAGGCAGCCGTCTCCCCGATCAATATCAGAATGCTTTCACGATCACTTAGGTCCAAAATCAAAAAAGATTGTAAAGCAGATAATCACACACAATTAGGATAGTGTGAAATGTAAATTCTTGATTATTTTGGAATCCACTAAAGATGAGAATCAAAAGTAATCAAGAGTCTCACCTTCAGTGGAATCCAAAGTAATCAAGAACTTTAAAGGGATAGTAATGTTTCACAAAAACAGCAGCTCTAATTAATCTTCATAGTATTTGGGCCATGGAGAGTGTTATTTCATTACTGTCAGAGTTGTAGTACAAGAGTAATTGAAGGATAAATTATCCCCCTCCCGCCCCTTTTACCTAGTGTAAGCCCCCTCCCCTCAGATGTGGAATCTGGTCTCTTGACCGGACAGGTCACAGCAAGGGACAATCTTCTTACTGTGATCATAAGGAAACACTGCCCCCCTTGACAGGTTTTTCCTTATTATTAGTGATGAGCGAGCACCCCAATGCTCGGGTGTTCGGGTGCTCTGACCGAGCACCCCCTGAGGCTCGAGTGCTCGGCCGAGCACCCGAGCCCCATTGAAGTCAATGGGAGGACTCGAGCATTACACCAGGCACCCCCTGCTCTGATGAGGGGAGGGTGCCTGGTCCATAGGAAAAGGGCAGAAAATGATGGAAACACCACAGAAATGGTTCAGGGACAGCATAGGGAGGATGTCTGGATGCATCTTGGACTCCAACATCGCTGCTGGGAACGATCTTTCGCCCGTAGTACGCCATTTTTACAGACTGACCGTAAAACACACAAAAAGGAAAATAAAAACGACTTTAGGCGAAAAATTGTTACCAAACAGTATTTGCTGTATATTTACTTGTATATCATCTGCAAATTCTCCCAAAAATTTCCTCGATTTTTCTGAACTGAGGCCATGATTAAGAGGGAAACGTGCGCAGAGGCAAATTCTCCCAAAAATTTCCTCGATTTTTCTGAACTGGGGCCATGATTAAGAGGGAAACGTGCGCTGAGCCGACCATCTAAAACATTATGGGTGAGGGTCTGCTGCGGAGCTGACCATCCTAAACATTATATGCGAAGGCCCGCTAGTGAGCTGACGCTATAAAACATTATATGAGAGGGCCCGCTAGAGAGCTGACCCAATAAAACATTATATGAGAAGGCCCGCTGGTGAGCTGACCTATACAAAAATTGTCAAACAGCGACCGCTGGTGAGCTGGCCCTATATAAAAATTATATCACAGGGCCCGCTGGTGAGCTGGCCCTATATAAAAATTATATCACAGGGCATATGGAAGAGGAGGAGGAGGATGAGAAGATTAAGAGTCAACCATATACCCGTTTTTTTGGGTGGAAGGGGTGAATGGGAATACAGAGTATTCCCATCATTGTAAATAACATATATAAAGTGAGTTTATGTTCCCCCAGGGCTTTCCTCCAGTGGAGTGGAGAAGTCAGGGGAAATCCAGGCCTTGTTCATTTTTATAAGTGTCAACCTATCAGCATTGTCGGTGGAAAGGCGGATACGCTTATCTGTTATGATGCCACCAGCAGCACTAAATACCCGCTCAGACAGAACGCTGGCGGCAGGGCAGGCCAGCACCTCCAAGGCGTAGAGTGCCAGTTCATACCACGTGTCCAGCTTGGACACCCAGTAGTTGTAAGGCACAGAGGGATCATTGAGGACGCTGACACGGTCTGCTACGTACTCCTTCACCATCTTCCAAAACTTTTCCCTCCTTGTGACACTAGGCTGCGCATCAGGGTGAGGGTGCTGGCGGGGTGTCATGAAGGTGTCCCACGCCTTGGAGAGTGTTGCCCTGCCTTTGTCGGAACTGCTGTGTGCTCCCCTTTTCTCCCCTTCTCTGTTGGCCAAGGTAGCACGTACTCTGCCGCCAGCGTTGTCAGATGGAAAATTTTGGAGCAATTTTTCAACAAGAACCTTCTGGTATTGCACCATTTTGCTTGTCCTCTCCACCGGAGGAATGAGAGATGAGAAATTCTCTTTGTAGCGGGGGTCCAGAAGGGTGAACACCCAGTAATCCGTGTTGTCTAAAATGCGTATAACGCGTGGGTCACGGGAAAGGCAGCCTAACATAAAGTCAGCCATGTGTGCCAGAGTACCAACAGTCAAGATTTCGCTGTCCTCACCAGGAGGATGACTCTCAATCTCCTCATCCTCTTCCTCCTCTTCTGCCCACCCACGCTGAAGAGATGGAACTAAAGTTCCATGGCTACCCTCTGTAGCGGAGGCAACCGTGTCTTCCTCCTCCTCCTCCTCCTCCTCCGCCTCCTCCAATTGTCGCTGAGAAGACGAAGTGAGGGTGCTCTGGCTATCACCTTGTGTAAGCTCTTCCTCCCGCATTTCCACCTCTTCCACATGCAAAGCGTCAGTTTTAATTGTGAGCAGCGAGCGTTTCAGTAGACACAGAAGTGGGATGGTTACACTGATAATAGCGTTATCGCCGCTCACCATCTGTGTCGATTCCTCAAAATTGCGTAAAACCTCACAGAGGTCTGACATCCATTCCCACTCCTCACTTCTGATTACAGGAAGTTGAACGGAGAGGCGACGACCGTGTAACAGCTGGTACTCCACTACTGCCCTCTGCTGCTCACAAAGCCGGGCCAACATGTGGAAGGTGGAGTTCCAGCGCGTGCTCACATCACACAGCAGCCGGTGAGCTGGCAATTGTAAGCGCTGCTGCAGCTTCAACAGGCCGGCTGAAGCTGTAGATGACTTACGGAAATGTGCACACACGCGGCGCACCTTGGTCAAGAGATCATGCACATTGGGGTAGGTTTTTAGAAATCGCTGAACCACTAAATTAAATACATGCGCTAGGCATGGTACGTGTGTGAGCTTGCCGAGCTCCAAAGCCGCCACCAAGTTACGCCCATTATCACACACAACCATGCCTGGTTGCAGGTTGAGTGGCGAGAGCCACTGCTCGGTCTGGTGACTAATCCCCTGCAACAGCTCTGAGGCCGTGTGCTGTTTGTCCCCAAGGCAGATCAGCTTCAGCACGGCCTGTTGACGCTTCCCCACTGCAGTGCTACACTGCTTCCAGCTACCGGCTGATGGGGGAGTGGCGCTGCGTGCAGAGAATTCGGAGGTGGAAACGGAGGAGGAGGAGCCAATAACGTAGGTGCTGGCGGAAACCCTGATGGAGGTAGGGCCCGCAATCCTCGGCGTGGGTAGCACCCGTGCCATCCCAGGGTCTGAGTCGCTCCCAGCCTCCACGACATTCACCCAGTGTGCCGTCAGGGAAATGTAGCCTCCCTGGCCACAAGCACTTGTCCATGTGTCAGTCGTTAAGTGGACCTTCCCAGTAACTGCGTTGGTCAGGGCACGGGTGATGTTACGGGACACATGGTGGTGTAATGCGGGGATGGCACACCGGGAAAAGTAGTGGCGGCTGGGGACCGCGTACCGAGGGACAGCTGCTGCCATCAGGCTGCGGAAGGACTCAGTCTCCACAAGCCTAAATGGCAGCATTTCGATGGCCAGTAATTTGGAAAGGTGTGAGGTTAGTGCTATGGCCTGTGGGTGGGTGGCTGGGTATTTTCGCTTGCGCTCAAATGCCTGGGGTAACGACATTTGGACGCTGCGCTGGGACAGGGAAGTGGATGTGGTCGCTGATGGTGCTTCAGATGGTACAGGTGCAGGGCGGGAGGTATGCGGGCCTGCGCCTTCGACAGGCGATTGGCCGGCACCGAAAACAGGGGAAGAGGAGGCAGTGGTGTGGCCTGCAGACACAGATGGGCGATCCAGGCGTTCCTCCCACTTATTACGGTACTTGGATGCCATGTGTCGGATCATGCTGGTGGTGGTGAGGTTTCTAGTGTTCATGCCTCGGCTCATTCTGGTGTGGCACAGGTTGCAAACTACAATTCTTTTGTCGTCCGCCATACCGCGGAACACCTACCCCTTGGCAAGGTAGATTTACGCAAGGGGGTGCTCCGTGGAACATTTGCGGGCCGGTTTAGTGCGGTCCGCCTTCTTTCTGTAGCCACACCACTGCCTCTTCCAGCCTGTTGCGGTGCTGCAGATGGCTCACCCTCAGGACTGCTGTCATCGCTCGGCTCTACACCTTCCCAGGTGGGGTCAGTCACCTCATCGTCCACCAAGTCCTCCTCCACTTCCTCACTCTGATCATCCTCCTCATGTCTTGATCCCACCACATACTCAGTCATTGACAACTGTATATCATCCTCCTCAACAAGGTCTTGAGACAGTAATAGTGGTTGATTTAATGGCAACTGTGTCTCATCATCATCATCATCCACTACTTCCTTTGACCTTAAATGCCGTTCACATCTGTCATCTTCTTGTGATTGGGTACCCTCTAGAGGTTGTGAATCAGGGCATAAGATGTCATGTTCCTCTGCAAGCGTGCTTGGAGAGAGGGTCAAATGAAGGATTGGTGATGAGACGAGCTCCTCACTATATCCCAGTGTGGGATCACTTCTTTGACCAGACCGTCTATGGTGGGAGGAAGGATGATCAGAGTGAGGATTATGTTGACCAGACTCTTGGCTACTGAGAGTGGACTTGGTGGAAGACAGGGTGGTGCTTAACCGACTGGAAGCAGTATCAGCTGACATCCAACCGACCACCTGTTCGCAGTGGTCGGACCTCGAGAGTGATGTCCTGCGACGCCCTGTAAAATGAGACATGAAGCTAGGTATGGTGGATGTCTTTCTTTCTTGTGCTCTGGCACCAGGCACAGTTTCTCCGCGTCCTGACCCGCACCCTGAACTATCAGGATCACGTCCACTTCCCCGTCCCTTTTTACCCGCCTTCTTCATATTACACGGAATATGTGCTGCAAATCTGCAACTGTGCAGAGTACACAGAATGTGCTGCTAAACTGCGGTGACGCACACTGAATGGAATATGTGACTTTGATATTTTAGTTTGAAGACTTAACAGTATTTCTTCCTATTCTGCAACTCTGCACAGTACACAGAATGTGCTGCTAAACTGCGGTGACGCACACTGAATGGAATATGTGACTTTGATATTTTAGTTTGAAGACTTAACAGTATTTCTTCCTATTCTGCAACTGTGCACAGTACACAGAATGTGCTGCTAAACTGCGGTGACGCACACTGAATGGAATATGTGACTTTGATATTTTAGTTTGAAGACTTAACAGTATTTCTTCCTATTCTGCAACTGTGCAGAGTACACAGAATGTGCTGCTAAACTGCGGTGACGCACACTGAATGGAATATGTGACTTTGATATTTTAGTTTGAAGACTTAACAGTATTTCTTCCTATTCTGCAACTGTGCAGAGTACACAGAATGTGCTGCTAAACTGCGGTGACGCACACTGAATGGAATATGTGACTTTGATATTTTAGTTTGAAGACTTAACAGTATTTCTTCCTATTCTGCAACTGTGCACAGTACACAGAATATGCTGCTAAACTGCGGCGAAGCACACTGAATGGAATATGTGACTTTGATATTTTAGTTTGAAGACTTAACAGTATTTCTTCCTATTCTGCAACTGTGCAGAGTACACAGAATGTGCTGCTAAACTGCGGTGACGCACACTGAATGGAATATGTGACTTTGATATTTTAGTTTGAAGACTTAACAGTATTTCTTCCTATTCTGCAACTGTGCACAGTACACAGAATGTGCTGCTAAACTGCGGTGACGCACACTGAATGGAATATGTGACTTTGATATTTTAGTTTGAAGACTTAACAGTATTTCTTCCTATTCTGCAACTCTGCACAGTACACAGAATGTGCTGCTAAACTGCGGTGACGCACACTGAATGGAATATGTGACTTTGATATTTTAGTTTGAAGACTTAACAGTATTTCTTCCTATTCTGCAACTGTGCACAGTACACAGAATGTGCTGCTAAACTGCGGTGACGCACACTGAATGGAATATGTGACTTTGATATTTTACAGTTTGAAGACTTAACAGAATGTGCTCTAATCTGCAACTTTGCACACTAAACAGAATGTGCTCTAATCTGCAACTTTGCACACTAAACAGAATGTGCTCTAATCTGCAACTTTGCACACTAAACAGAATGTGCTCTAATCTGCAACTTTGCACACTAAACAAAATATATGAATTTTTTTTTTTGTTGTTTTTTTCCCCCCACACAAAATAAACTGCTGCCCCCACACACAGTAGTCCTAAAAAGGACTTTTGGGTCTTTTTTTTTAACAAATTTGCTTGTCTTCTCCCTACACTGACTTTCCCTTCCTATCCTCATCTCTCCCTGGCTAAGACTGAGCCGAACTCGCTGGTCAGGTGCTATACAGCACCCGACCACGGGTTCTGGCCAGCCAATCAGTGTAATGCCAGCAGCCAACATGGCTGCTGGCATTACACTGATGTCAGAGCCTCCCTGCACGTTTATTGGCTGCGCACCAGCCGCGAAACGTGCGGGGAGGAGACCCGAACATGGCGGGCGAGCACATGCGGTACTCGTACGAGTACCGCCATGTGCCGAGCAGAGCGATGCTCAAGCCGATCCGAGCATCGGCTGAGCATGCTCGCTCAACACTACTTATTATCACTGAAGATTGTCCCTCTCTGCGATCCTTCTGGACAGTCTTGCTGCTCTGAGGTGAGCAGTGTCACACTAGGTAAAAGGGACAGGAGGGGGATACTTTATCATTCACTTACTCTTGAACTACAACTCTGACAGTAATGAAATAACACTCTCCAAAGTCCAAATACTATGATGATTAATTAGAGCTGCTTTTATTATGAAACATTACTATCCCTTTAATTTCCCACTGTAATAAATGTGTGTGATTATCTGCTTTACAATCTCTTTTGTTTTGTGTACCGTAAAATCTGAGGGATAATACGTACCTATGTACATACACCCTGTTCCAAATTATTATCAAATGATATTTAAGTGTCACAAAGATTAAATATTTTGTTTTTCAGTTTAACTCATGGATGGCATTGTGTCTCAGGGCTCTTTTGATCACTGAAAACAATCTCGGACACCTGTGATAGTTAGATTGCCAGGTCAGCCCAATTTAAGGAAAAACTACTAAAGGTGGGTGTTCTACATTATTAAGCAGAGCACCATTTTCAACCAATATGGGGAAGAAAAAGGATCTCTCTGCTGCCGAAAAGAGTGAAATAATTCAATGCATTGGACGAGGTATGAAAACATTAGATATTTCACGAAAACTTAAGCGTGATCATCGCACTATTAAGAGATTTGTGGCTGATTCAGAGCACAGACGGGTTTGGGCAGATAAAGGCACATTGAGGAAGATTTCTTCCAGATCCATGCATCTGATCAAGAGAGCAGCTGCTAAAATACCATTACATAGCAGCAAACAGATATTTGAAGCTGCTGGTGCCTCTGGAGTCCCACGGACATCAAGGTGTAGAGTCCTCCAGAGTCTTGCAACTGTGCATAAACCTTCTATTCGGCCACCACTAACCAATACTCACAAGCAGAAACGGCTGCATTGGGCAGAAAAATACATGAAGACTAATTTTCAAACAGTCCTGTTCACTGATGAGTGCCGTGCAAACCTAGATGGTCCAGATGGATGGAGTAGTGGATGGTTGGTGGACGGTCACCCTGTTCCAACAAGGCTGCAACGTCAGCAAGGCGGTGGTGGAGTCATGTTTTGGGCCGGAATCATGGGAAGAGAGCTGGTCGGCCCCTTTAGGGTCCCCCAAGGTATAAAGATGACCTCTGCAAAGTATGTGGAGTTTCTGACTGACCACTTTCTTCCCTGGTACAGAAGGAAGAACTATGCTTTCTGTAATAAAATCATCTTCATGCATGACAATGCACCATCTCATGCTGCAAAGAATACCTCTGCATCAATGGCTGCTATGGGGATAAAAGGAGAGAAAGTCATGGTGTGGCCTCCATCCTCCCCTGACCTCAATCCTATTGAGAACCTTTGGAGCATCCTCAAGCAAAAGATCTGTGAGGGTGGGAGGCAGTTTACATCCAAACAGCAGCTCTGGGAGGCTATTCTGACATCTTGCAAACAAATTCAAGCAGAAACTGTCCAAAAACTCACAAGTTCAATGAATGCAAGACTTGTGAAGCTGCTATCAAATAAGGGGTCCTGTGTTGAAATGTAACGTGACCTGTTAAAATGTTTAAAAAGTTAAAATGTTGTTAAAAGTGTGATTGAAATAGCTTTTGATTTCAGTAAATATGCTGCAAACACAACAAATGACAATTTTCAGTTCTTTACAACCTATAAAGTGTTTTGAAACTTACTGTGCGTAATAATTTGGTTCAGTGCATTGTAAGTTTTTTATGTTTAAAAAAAATACTGTTATCATTATAGGGTGACCACATTTCCCTTCTGCCATTCCGGGACGTGGTCACCCTAGTTGCCCCTTCATACCTTGAGTCCCTGGTGGTCTAGCGGCGTGGAAAGTGCTCTGTGCCTCCTCTGGCACAGAGCTGAAGCTCCCGCGCGCTGTGCTCAGTAATGCAGAGCGCTGGGAGATGATGTCATCTCCCAGCGCTCTGTATTACTAGAGCGCTTGCCTCCAGGAGATCAGGTAAGCTGCATTGCCGCCCTGGATGTCAGCCTGCAAGCGGTGTGTCATATCATGGACGCTTAGAGGGAGCGCTGATTTATGCTACCAAGCGCTCCCTCGCGGCGTCCATGATGTGACACACCGCTTGCAGGCTGACATCCAGGGCGGCTTGGCTTCATTCCGGGACACTTCATTGTCCCGGTTGAAGATGACCCGGGACGCGGGACATAGCCCTGAAATAAGGGACAGTCCCGGACGTTCCGGGACCCGTGGTCACCCTGTATCATTTGGAGGTTTGTTCAATAAAATTTGAATTGTACTCTTAATAGTTGAAAACATGAGAATTATGCTGACTGTTATTTACATCAATTATTTAGGTAAATCAGAAAAATATCATTTGCATAATAATTTGGAACAGGGTGTATACCCACATTATACCCAAGATTTTAGAGGAAAACAAGAGTGCCTATGTATAATACACACCCTAGTGTTCCCCTGTCATACACAAAAAAATGCCACTGCCGCACTGCTTCCTCCCCCTCTGTAGTCCAATTTTGTTATCCTGACAGGGTCTCAGCGGGCGGCATGCTTGCATCTGCCGCCGACTACCAGCATTGCCCTTTCAGGACCTCTTCTGCCTCGCCAATGATAATGTCTTGCGAGGACCACAAAGTCCTCGCAGGCCAATACTATAAATCCAATGCGCATTCTTTCTCTCTGTTTCATAGACACAGTAATAATGATGAAGGTGGTTTGTGGACCGCTGAAATGTGATAATAAACATAGCTTGCTGTATTTTTGTAGGCCTGTGAATGCTGGTCTTTTGTTATATAAATACATATATATTTCACAACATTGCAAATGTTTTTTTTCCCAATGGGTATCTTAGTAAAAAAAAAATGTAAAATGCATTTTGTATGTGTGTGATATGTACCTTCCTCTGTATAGTGTTTGCATGTGTGATATGCACATTCCTTTGTATAGTGTGTAATATGCAACTGAATAGTGTGTGTGTTATCTACAGCAACATGATTCTGCATTCATGGGTTAATGACCAAAGGGGTGAGTTTTTTTATTTGTATTTCCAAAGCTGCTCGTTGAAATGTTTTTTTGCTTCTCATTTTAGGGGGGTGGAGTGGACAAGGATACCTCCCAAGTGTCCCTCTTTAGGTGGGACAGCCCCTCTTTGAGACCAAAATTCCTATGTCCCTCTTTCCCACCCTGATGTCCCTCTTTTTAGGAGATCAGACTGTGTGATGTGTATATAAGTGTATCACCCTGGTGTCCCTGTGTTTAGGAGATCAGACTGTGTGGTGTATATATAAGTGTATCACCCTGGTGTCCCTGTGTTTAGGAGATCAGATTACATGGTGTGTATATAAGTGTATCACCCTGGTGTCCCTGTGTTTAGGAGATCAGACTGTGTGGTGTATGTATAAGTGTATCACCCTGGTTTCCCTGTGTTTAGGAGATCAGACTGTGTGGTGTGTATAGAAGTGTATCACCCTGGTTTCCCTGTGTTTCGGAGATCAGACTGTGTGGTGTGTATAGAACTGTATCACCCTGGTGTCCCTGTGTTTAGGAGATCAGATTACATGGTGTGTATATAAGTGTATCACCCTGGTGTCCCTGTGTTTAGGAGATCAGACTGTGTGGTGTATATATAAGTGTATCACCCTGGTTTCCCTGTGTTTAGAAGATCAGACTGTGTGGTGTGTATAGAAGTGTATCACCCTGGTGTCCCTGTGTTTAGGAGATCAGACTGTGTGGTGTGTATAGATGTGTATCACCCTGGTGTTCCTGTGTTTAGGAGATCAGACTGTGTGGTGTGTATAGAAGTGTATCACCCTGGTGTCCCTGTGTTTAGGAGATCAGACTGTGTGGTGTGTATAGAAGTGTATCACCCTGGTGTCCCTGTGTTTAGGAGATCAGACTGTGTGGTGTGTATAGATGTGTATCACCCTGGTGTCACTATGTTTAGGAGATCAGACTCTGTGGTGTGTATAGAAGTGTATCACCCCGGTGTCCCAGTGTTTAGGAGATCAGACTGTGTGGTGTGTATAGAAGTGTATCACCCCGGTGTCCCTGCGTTTAGGAGATCAGACTGTGTGGTGTGTATAGAAGTGTATCACCCCGGTGTCCCTGCGTTTAGGAGATCAGACTGTGTGGTGTGTATAGAAGTGTATCACCCCGGTGTCCCTGCGTTTAGGAGATCAGACTGTGTGGTGTGTATAGAAGTGTATCGCCCCGGTGTCCCTGCGTTTAGGAGATCAGACTGTGTGGTGTGTATAGAAGTATATCACCCCGGTCTCCCTGCGTTTAGGAGATCAGACTCTGTGGTGTGTATAGAAGTGTATCACCCCGGTGTCCCTGCGTTTAGGAGATCAGACTGTGTGGTGTGTATAGAAGTGTATCACCCCGATGTCCCTGCGTTTAGGAGATCAGACTGTGTGATGTGTATAGAAGTGTATCACCCTGCTGTCCCTGTGTTTAGGAGATCAGACTATGTAGTGTGTATAGAAGTGTATCACCCTGGTGTCCCTGTGTTTAGGAGATCAGACTGTGTGGTGTGTATAGAAGTGTATCACCCCGGTGTCCCTGTGTTTAGGAGATCAGACTATGTAGTGTGTATAGAAGTGTATCACCCTGGTGTCCCTGTGTTTAGGAGATCAGACTGTGTGATGTGTATAGAAGTGTATCACCCTGGTGTCCCTGTGTTTAGGAGATCAGACTGTGTGGTGTATATATAAGTGTATCACCCTGGTGTCCCTGTGTTTAGGAGATCAGATTACATGGTGTGTATATAAGTGTATCACCCTGGTGTCCCTGTGTTTAGGAGATCAGACTGTGTGGTGTATGTATAAGTGTATCACCCTGGTTTCCCTGTGTTTAGGAGATCAGACTGTGTGGTGTGTATAGAAGTGTATCACCCTGGTTTCCCTGTGTTTCGGAGATCAGACTGTGTGGTGTGTATAGAACTGTATCACCCTGGTGTCCCTGTGTTTAGGAGATCAGATTACATGGTGTGTATATAAGTGTATCACCCCGATGTCCCTGCGTTTAGGAGATCAGACTGTGTGATGTGTATAGAAGTGTATCACCCTGCTGTCCCTGTGTTTAGGAGATCAGACTATGTAGTGTGTATAGAAGTGTATCACCCTGGTGTCCCTGTGTTTAGGAGATCAGACTGTGTGGTGTGTATAGAAGTGTATCACCCCGGTGTCCCTGTGTTTAGGAGATCAGACTATGTAGTGTGTATAGAAGTGTATCACCCTGGTGTCCCTGTGTTTAGGAGATCAGACTGTGTGATGTGTATAGAAGTGTATCACCCTGGTGTCCCTGTGTTTAGGAGATCAGACTGTGTGGTGTATATATAAGTGTATCACCCTGGTGTCCCTGTGTTTAGGAGATCAGATTACATGGTGTGTATATAAGTGTATCACCCTGGTTTCCCTGTGTTTAGGAGATCAGACTGTGTGGTGTGTATAGAAGTGTATCACCCTGGTTTCCCTGTGTTTCGGAGATCAGACTGTGTGGTGTGTATAGCACTGTATCACCCTGGTGTCCCTGTGTTTAGGAGATCAGATTACATGGTGTGTATATAAGTGTATCACCCTGGTGTCCCTGTGTTTAGGAGATCAGACTGTGTGGTGTATATATAAGTGTATCACCCTGGTTTCCCTGTGTTTAGAAGATCAGACTGTGTGGTGTGTATAGAAGTGTATCACCCTGGTGTCCCTGTGTTTAGGAGATCAGACTGTGTGGTGTGTATAGAAGTGTATCACCCTGGTGTTCCTGTGTTTAGGAGATCAGACTGTGTGGTGTGTATAGAAGTGTATCACCCTGGTGTCCCTGTGTTTAGGAGATCAGACTGTGTGGTGTGTATAGAAGTGTATCACCCTGGTGTCCCTGTGTTTAGGAGATCAGACTGTGTGGTGTGTATAGATGTGTATCACCCTGGTGTCACTATGTTTAGGAGATCAGACTCTGTGGTGTGTATAGAAGTGTATCACCCCGGTGTCCCAGTGTTTAGGAGATCAGACTGTGTGGTGTGTATAGAAGTGTATCACCCCGGTGTCCCTGCGTTTAGGAGATCAGACTGTGTGGTGTGTATAGAAGTGTATCACCCCGGTGTCCCTGCGTTTAGGAGATCAGACTGTGTGGTGTGTATAGAAGTGTATCGCCCCGGTGTCCCTGCGTTTAGGAGATCAGACTGTGTGGTGTGTATAGAAGTGTATCACCCCGGTCTCCCTGCGTTTAGGAGATCAGACTCTGTGGTGTGTATAGAAGTGTATCACCCCGGTGTCCCTGCGTTTAGGAGATCAGACTGTGTGGTGTGTATAGAAGTGTATCACCCCGATGTCCCTGCGTTTAGGAGATCAGACTGTGTGATGTGTATAGAAGTGTATCACCCTGCTGTCCCTGTGTTTAGGAGATCAGACTATGTAGTGTGTATAGAAGTGTATCACCCTGGTGTCCCTGTGTTTAGGAGATCAGACTGTGTGGTGTGTATAGAAGTGTATCACCCTGGTGTCCCTGTGTTTAGGAGATCAGACTGTGTGATGTGTATAGAAGTGTATCACCCTGGTGTTCCTGTGTTTAGGAGATCAGACTGTGTGGTGTGTATAGAAGTGTATCACCCCGGTGTCCCTGTGTTTAGGAGATCAGACTATGTAGTGTGTATAGAAGTGTATCACCCTGGTGTCCCTGTGTTTAGGAGATCAGACTGTGTGGTGTGTATAGAAGTGTATCACCCTGGTGTCCCTGTGTTTAGGAGATCAGACTGTGTGATGTGTATAGAAGTGTATCACCCTGGTGTTCCTGTGTTTAGGAGATCAGACTGTGTAGTGTGTATATAAGTGTATCACCCTGGTGTTCCTGTGTTTAGGAGATCAGACTGTGTGGTGTGTATAGAAGTGTATCACCCTGGTGTCCCTGTGTTTAGGAGATCAGACTGTGTGGTGTGTATAGAAGTGTATCACCCTGGTGTCCCTGTGTTTAGGAGATCAGACTGTGTGGTGTGTATAGATGTGTATCACCCTGGTGTCACTATGTTTAGGAGATCAGACTCTGTGGTGTGTATATAAGTATATCACCCTGGTGTCCCTGTGTTTAGGAGATCAGACTGTGTGATGTGTATAGAAGTGTATCACCCTGGTGTTCCTGTGTTTAGGAGATCAGACTGTGTGGTGTGTATATAAGTGTATCACCCTGGTGTCCCTGTGTTTAGGAGATCAGACTGTGTAGTGTGTATAGAGGTGTATCACCCTGGTGTCCCTGTGTTTAGGAGATCAGACTGTGTGATGTGTATATAATGCTTGTTTAAACATCAGTAGATGTGTATATAAATTAACTTGTGTAAATAAAATACTTTGTTCTAAATTATTTATTCAGTTGCACAACGTGGTGTCAAGAGGTCATGAAATAACCTAAACGTTCTTGGTAATGCCCTGACCACCAGTCACTCCCCCAGCAACACCACCTAAAAAAGTGTCCCTCTTTGGACATTTGAAATATTGGGAGGTATAGTCAGAATAAAGTTTTACTGTGATTTATTCTGTTCATAGGTTAACAGGTACCATTCCTTTAAGGTAGGTTAACTGGTATTGTTCCGTTAAGATCGATAACAAACAAACAAAATAAAGCCTACTGTAGTTTGGAGACTTGTTTTTCCTGACTGGGCAGTTTATCTGGTTCCCAATTTACAAAACAGATCAACAGGAAGGAGGCACACACCTCTCCTGCCATGCCGCCGGACCACCAGGGAGGTAGGAGATGGACACTGGGGGCAATGTGTAGAGTTGGGGGCAATGTGGAGAGGAGGACAATGGGGACAACATGGAGAGTTGGGGGCAATGTGGAGAGGTGGACATTGGGGGCTATGTGGAGATACGCAATGGGAGAAATGTGGTCAGGGGGGCCCATGCCAATTTTTGCACCAGGGCCCGATGACTTCTAGTTAAGCCTCTGCTTGGAATTAGCCTTAAAATGCATTGGATATCTTTAAGGCACTCAAAGAGTTAATACCCACTTAAAGCAGAACTACCACCGCTAAAAAACTTTAGCTGCAATAATTCCCCATCTGGCGACTAGCTGCTCAGTAGTGCTAGTCGCCAGAATTATTACCTTGTTAAATAGAATTATCCATTCTTCCACATCTGCGCGCAGGGCCGGATTTACATCTCAGGAGCCTGTAGGCACAGATATCTGAAGCACCTCCCTCGGACATCACAATGCTCCAAATCTCCATATTGTTCTCACATTGCCCCCCAACACCTTCACATTGCACCCTATCAGCTCCACATTGACCCCACCAGCTCCACATTGCCCCATTCAACTCCATATTGCCCCCCCATCAGCTCCACATTGACCCCATCAGCTCCACATTGCCCTCACAATGCCCTCCTTCGGCTCCATCTTGCCCCCACCATCTCCATGTTGCCCTCACATTGCCTCCCTCCCACTGTCCGTTTCCTACCTCCCTAGCAGATCTGTCGTCTGTGCCTCCTTTGGCACAGATCTGTAGTCACTGAAGGTCCCATGCGGTCTCCTATTCAGGAATGCAGAGCGCTGGGAGATGATGTCATCTCCCAGCGCTCTGCATTCCTACAGAGCCGACGAGGGAGCTCAGAGCTTACAGGACTGTGCCAAAGGAGGCACAGAGGACAGATCTGCTAGGGAGGTAGGAAATAGACAACAGGGGGTGCAATGTGAGGGCAGAATGGAGTGGGCGCCTGCGCAACCAGCGAGGTGGCAATTTTTTTTTTTTTTTAAAGAATTTAAAAAAGAAATTCCCATTGGCAGGCGCCCCTCGGTGGAGTGCGCCTGTAGGCAGGTGCCTACTTTGCCTTATGGCAAATCCGGCCCTGTCTGCGCGCCTGCACAGTCAGTCCCTTTTGGAGCCGAACGGCTCCTAGCAACGCCTCCTAGAGCCGGCAGGGACTGACAGCGCAGGAGCACAGACGTGGAAGAATGGATAATTCTATTTAACAAGGTAATAATTCTGGTGACTAGCGCTACTGAGTAGCTAGTCGCCAGATGGGGAATTATTGCCGCTCAAGTTTTTTAGCGGTGGTAGTTTATTTATTTTTATTTAGAAAATGTTTTACCAGGAAGAATACATTGAGATTTCTCTCGTTTTCATGTACGTCCTGGACAGTTTTCAGTAGAGGGTTGCATATTTACACAAATTGAGAAACATTATATATTACATGTTATTATATATACATGCGAATATACATACATATGGAAATTTTAAAATTATATACGGTTACTCTCTGTTTTTAGATATAGCGAAGCATTTACTTTTAAGGATTTTAGACTGGGAGCAGATGTGATTATTTCAGGCAGATTGTTCCAGGTCTTTGGAGCTCTGAAGGAGAAGGCAGATCTTCCTGCTTCTTTCTTGTATTGTGGTATACGTAGCGAGTTGTTAGCAGTGGAGCGGAGGTTATAGTTAGTATGGAGATCTGGAGTGATTATACTGCTCAGGTAGTGTGGAATAGTCAGTGAGTTGTTAGTAGTGGAGGTTATAGTTAGTATGGAGATCTGGAGTGATCATACTGCTCAGGTAGTGTGGAATAGTCAGTGAGTTGTTAGTAGTGGAGGTTATAGTTAGTATGGAGATCTGGAGAGATCATACTACTCAGGTAGTGTGGAATAGTCAGTGAGTTGTTAGTAGTGGAGGTTATAGTTAGTATGGAGATCTGGAGTGATCATACTGCTCAGGTAGTGTGGAATAGTCAGTGAGTTGTTAGTAATGGAGGTTATAGTTAGTATGGAGATCTGGAGTGATCATACTGCTCAGGTAGTGTGGAATAGTCAGTGAGTTGTTAGTAGTGGAGGTTATAGTTAGTATGGAGATCTGTAGTGATCATATTGCTCAGGTAGTGTGGAATAGTCAGTGAGTTGTTAGTAGCTGAGGTTATAGTTAGTATGGAGATCTGGAGTGATTATACTGCTCAGGTAGTGTGGAATAGTCAGTGAGTTGTTAGTAATGGAGGTTATAGTTAGTATGGAGATCTGGAGTGATCATACTGCTCAGGTAGTGTGGAATAGTCAGTGAGTTGTTAGTAGCGGAGGTTATAGTTAGTATGGAGATCTGGAGTGATCATACTGCTCAGGTAGTGTGGAATAGTCAGTGAGTTGTTAGTAGTGGAGGTTATAGTTAGTATGGAGATCTGGAGTGATCATACTGCTCAGGTAGTGTGGAATAGTCAGTGAGTTGTTAGTAGTGGAGGTTATAGTTAGTATGGAGATCTGGAGTGATCATACTGCTCAGGTAGTGTGGAATAGTCAGCGAGTTGTTTGCAGTGGAGCTGTGGTTATAGTTAGTATGGAGATCTGGAGCGATCATACTGCTCAGGTAGTGTGGAATAGTCAGTGAGTAGTTAGTAGTGGAGGTTATAGTTAGTATGGAGATCTGGAGTGATCATACTGCTCAGGTAGTGTGGAATAGTCAGTGAGTTGTTAGTAGTGGAGGTTATAGTTAGTATGGAGATCTGGAGTGATCATACTGCTCAGGTAGTGTGGAATAGTCAGTGAGTTGTTAGTAGTGGAGGTTATAGTTAGTACAGAGATCTGGAGTGATCATACTGCTCAGGTAGTGTGGAATAGTCAGTGAGTTGTTAGGAGTGGAGGTTATAGTTAGTATGGAGATCTGGAGTGATCATACTGCTCAGGTAGTGTGGAATAGTCAGTGAGTTGTTAGTAGTGGAGGTTATAGTTTGTATGGAGATCTGGAGTGATCATACTGCTCAGGTAGTGTGGAATAGTCAGTGAGTTGTTAGTAGTGGAGGTTATAGTTAGTATGGAGATCTGGAGTGATCATACTGCTCAGGTAGTGTGGAATAGTCAGTGAGTTGTTAGTAGTGGAGGTTATAGTTTGTATGGAGATCTGGAGTGATCATACTGCTCAGGTAGTGTGGAATAGTCAGTGAGTTGTTAGTAGTGGAGGTTATAGTTAGTATGGAGATCTGGAGTGATCATACTGCTCAGGTAGTGTGGAATAGTCAGTGAGTTGTTAGCAGTGGAGGTTATAGTTAGTATAGAGATCTGGAGTGATCATACTGCTCAGGTAGTGTGGTATAGTCAGTGAGTTGTTAGTAGTGGAGGTTATAGTTAGTATGGAGATCTGGAGTGATCATATTGCTCAGGTAGTGTGGAATAGTCAGTGAGTTGTTAGTAGTGGAGGTTATAGTTAGTATGGAGATCTGGAGTGATCATACTGCTCAGGTAGTGTGGAATAGTCAGTGAGTTGTTAGTAGCGGAGTGGAGGTTATAGTTATTATGGAGATCTGGAGTGATCATACTGCTCAGGTAGTGTGGAATAGTCAGTGAGTTGTTAGTAGTGAAGTGGAGGTTATAGTTAGTATGGAGATCTGGAGTGATCATACTGCTCAGGTAGTGTGGAATAGTCAGTGAGTTGTTAGCAGTGGAGTGGAGGTTATAGTTAGTACAGAGATCTGGAGTGATCATACTGCTCAGGTAGTGTGGAATAGTCAGCGAGTTGTTAGTAGTGGAGTGGAGGTTATAGTTAGTATGGAGATCTGGAGTGATCATACTGCTCAGGTAGTGTGGAATAGTCAGTGAGTTGTTAGCAGTGGAGGTTATAGTTAGTATGGAGATCTGGAGTGATCATACTGCTCAGGTAGTGTGGAATAGTCAGTGAGTTGTTAGCAGTGGAGTGGAGGTTATAGTTAGTATGGAGATCTGGAGTGATCACACTGCTCAGGTAGTGTGGTAGTTTTCCAGAGAAGTGGTTGTGTACTAAGCAAGAAAGGTGAAGGTCACGTTCTAGATTTGAGTGTTAACCAATTTAGTTCTTTTAACATATCACAGCGATGAGTAGTGTAATTACATTGGAGGCTAAAGCGGCATATTGAATTATACAGGGTGTCAAGTTTACTAAGATAGATTTCTGGTGCTGGAGCATAAACTACATCACCATAGTCTATGACAGGCAGCAACATCTGTTGTACAATACATTTTCTAACCTGGGGACTTAAACATGATTTGTGTCTAAAAAGAGTACTGATTTTGGCATAAAGCTTGGAGGTTAACTTGTCAATATGATGTCCAAAAGTGAGGTTGGGGTCAAGCCACATACCAAGATATTTGTAGGAGTCCACTGGGGCCAATTTACGATTAGACTCCGCTTCCGCTTTAATTCCTCCATTTGCTCACCTGTTTAACTACCCATGATTTATCATGTCCTCCGTTAAGGAAGGTACTGATGATTATTTGCTGCTTTAGTATTACAGAACACCTGGGTCAGAAGAGACTCAAGATTAACCCTTACTGACCGCGAGCGCACGCGGCCGGCACTTAACGACGGGGTTTTTTTTTTTGCCATTAAAGTGAATGACTTCCGTGACTTACCAGGTACGTCCTTTGTCACTAAGTGACATTTTTTAGTGACGTACCTGGTAAGTCACTTGTCGGGAAGGGGTTAAAGGCAATACTTCCCCCTTAAAGGGTTAGTAATGTCTTAATTTAATAATGTAATATTTTAGATATTGAAAAAATAAATTAACTGGTCCAAGTCCCATCTTTCAAACATTTATAATTTGAGAGATATACGGTTTTAAAGTTTCCCCCTCTCTCCCCTTTTAGTGATGTCAGGTGTAAAGCTGACAAAAGGAGATTTGAGTCGTGCGACCCGACGGTGGCTCTTCAGCAGAGCCGAAATACCGGTATCTAAAAAGAACTACTTAACTGGAACAGTCTACAAAGTGTGGTTGCAAACCAAGCACACTTTGTAGACCGTTCCAGTGAAGTATTTCTTTTTAGACAGCTCTATTTCGGCTCTGCTGGAGAGCCGCCAGCCAGTCCTGAGACCAGGATCTCAATCTGTCAGTTAGAAAGGAGAGGGAAGGGGGGACTTTAAAACCTTATATCTCTCAAATTATAAATGTTTCAGAGACGGGACTTGGACCAGTTAATTTTTTTTTAAATATCTAAAATATTACATGTTATTAAAATAAGTCACTACTAACCCTTTAACCCCTTAACGACCCTTGACAGTCATGGCACTTCATGGGTTGTTTTGACTTAACGATCCATGATGTGCTATGACAGTCGTGGAATTCCGGGCTCCCCCCGCGGCTGCACGCAGTTCGGGGAGTCTGGAATCCGAACCGCCAAAAAAAAAATGCCCAATGGTCCTTTAGTGACTGCAATGTGCATGCGGAGCCGGTCGTTAAGGGGTTAAAGAAAACTACAGTATTATTCTATTCTGAGCTTTGGAAGCTACAAAAAGGCCTCATCAGATGTTATGCAAATGTAAAATGCATGATTACTGATGCACTGCCTCCTGATTAACCTTCTGGCACTCGAAGGGTTAAGATCCACTCATCCAGTGTAACCCCCCCCCATTTAAAGGGATAGTAATACTTCGTTTTAACTTTATTTTATTTTGTAGGCGTTAAAAAAAACATGAAGAATGATATAAGTCTTATCTCTCAAACCTTTATGGTTTAAGAGATATTCACAAGCAAAGTGTCCCCCTCCCGCCCCTTTTACTGATGTAACACTGCTCAGCCAGATCAGAAGGGAGGTGCCCAGGTAGACTGCAGAGAGGGACAATCTTCAATTAAGATAAGGGAAAAACCTGAAAAGCTTGTCAAGGGGCGCAGGGCTTTCATTGTTCTCATAGGAAGAAGATTGTCCCCTGCTGTTATCTGTCTGGTCTATGGACTTCATTCCACACCTGAGAAGAGATGGCTTACACTAGGTAAAAGGGGCAGGAGGGGAAACTTTGCTTGTGAATATCTCTCAAACCATAAAGGTTTGAGAGATAAGACTTATATCGTTCTTCATGTTTTTTTAATGCCTACAAAATAAAATAAAGTTAAAACGAAGTATTACTATCCCTTTAACTCCCTTGTTGTTAGAGATAATCCAGGAGGCCAAGCCTTACAAATCAGTACCCCACAGCAATAAAACTCACCTTAATGGTTGTTTAAAGTATCTGTGTTTATTCATTAGTCTGTGCAAATAAAATACTTCACCTTGTCCTAAATAATTTATTCAGTTGCGCAAAGAGGCGTCAATAGGTCATGAAATAACCTAAACATTCTCGATAATGCCATGCCCACCAGCCACATCCCCTAAAACACAAGTGTCCCTTTTTGGCCATTTGAAATGTTGGTCGGTATGGAGAGTGCTCTAACCTCCTATTTACATAGAATGCCTCTGTAACCCTGCCACAATATATAGCTGGTGAGATTGCTCTATTGGTTAATGCACCAGCTGTGGTGAATCTGCTCAAACCTCAGGACTGCAGGTTCTAGTCCCCAGAAGGGTCAAATATTTGCCAACCCGCACTGGACCAGCATTACAGATTACCAGAGGCGTAACTAGAAGCCACCGGTCATAGTGCAAAAATTGCCATGGGCCCTCCCAGACCACATCGCCCTCTAATGGCCACTTCCAAATTGCCCCCCACATTGCCCTCAATCTCCACCTCCACATTGCCCCTATTGATCTCCCCCAGTTTTCATCTCCTACCTCCCTGGTGGTCTAGCAGCATGGCAGGAAAGGTCTGTGCCTCCTTCTGCATGGGGCGGTCCTCTCTTTAGTAATGAAGAGCGCTGAGAGATGATGTCATCTCCCATCGCTCTGCATTACTAGAGCTTCTAGAGGTCTGTGCCGAAGAAGGCAAACCTCAGCTTGCTTCTTGCTGGTGCTGGGCGGGGTCGCATGGTGGCCACGCCTGGTCGCAGGTATGACCCCTATTGTTACGCCACTGCAGATTACGATCCAAACCCTCAGCTTGCTGAGGATGTCTTCATCCTGCAGTGGATTGACAATGGCTGCAAAACCTCCATGTTAGTTTATATATAAAATAGGCTGGCGCGCAAACATTAATTTAGAACTGCCTGGGTGTTGGGCAAGACCAATTCACAAATAACCTCATATTAGGCTGGCGCTCATTGCTTCTTAACAGTAATAGATTTATTAAAAAATAGACATTTTGATCCAGTAGGAACGTTTCTTTAGACATAATTGATATGACAATAGGAAACAGAGTATGCATGCCTGATCCACAACGCAGAGTGTGTGAAGTGACATGGTCAAGTGTTCCAAAAGCCTTAAGGTGGTGAAAATGATATCCCTTCTAGACCTCCTAAGTCACAGGCAATTATAACCTCAATTTTACTTAATCATGGAATCAAAAATCTTTATCCAAAATAAAATTTTCAATAAAAAGTATCACAGTGTGATCTCCAGAACAAAATGTTTTTCTTTTTTTCTGAAAAGGCACATCATCAATGGGCGTATAAGGGAAACAATACTCTGAGCGCCCATCACCAACAATGTGTTGCAACTGGCTTCTCTGGGAAGTTGTCTCTTATAAGGATAGTAATGGTTCACAATAATGGCAGCTCTAATTAATCTTCATAGTGTTTGGGCCATGGAGAGTGTTATTTCAATACTGTCAGAGTTGTAGTTCAAGAGTAATTGAATGATAATTAATCCCCCACCCGCCCCTTTTACTGATGTAACACTGCTCACCTCAGAGCAGCAAGACTGTCCGGATGGATCGCAGAGAGGGACAATCTTCAGTGAACATAAGTAAAAACCTGAAAAACCTGTCAAGGGGGCAAGGTTTCCTTATGATCACAGTAAGAGGATTGTCCCTTGCTGTGATCTGTCCGGTCAAGAGACCAGATTCCACATCTGAGGGGAACTGGCTTACTCTAGGTAAAAGGGACAGGAGTGGGATATTTTTATCATTCAATTACTCTTGAACTACAGCTCTGACAGTAATAAAATAACACTCTCCATGGTCCAAACACTATGAAGATTAAAGGGATCTGTTGTTTTTGTGAAACATTACTATCCCTTTAAAGTTGTTTGAATCACTGTTCTATGCCCAGTCATTCTTTCTTGAAATATTCTGTTTTCCCATGTCCACTAATCCACAAGGGAGAGTCAATAAATAGACCACAGTACATGCTGTTTATTTATTGACTTGTGGTTTAGTCTAGGAAGGAAAAACAGATGGGATATATAAAGAAAGACATTAATACAAAATTAAGAGACAACTTGACAGATAATCCAGCTGCAAAACATTTTTCAAGTATGCCCATTGAGTATGTCCATTGAGTATGCCCATTGATCATGTGCTACCATTGGGAGAATGGGAGAAAATTGGGCAAAGATTCTCCTCCAGAAGGAAACATTTTGGATCATGACACTGAGAACAACTGCACCAGCAGGACCTACTGAAACAATCCATTTTCTATGTTACATGAAGACAGATGAATTATAGTATTATTTTTTTTTGGTGGGGGGGGGCAAACTTTTTTCTGGAGAATGGCACTGTGATACTTTTTTCTTTAAACATTTTGGATAAAGATTTTTGATTTAATAATTGGTTCAATTAAGGATATCATTGCTTTTGACCTAGTGGGGATACTTTTTCTATCATTCATTTCTATACAGGGCCGGATTTGTAATAAGGCAGAGTAGGAACCTGCCTACAGGCGCATCCCACAGAGGGGCACCTGTCATTGCTGGGATCCTTTTTTTTCCTTGTGACCCCTGCCCCCTGCTTGGCGCCCGCAACAACATGGAGAGATCTCAGAGGAGAGGTCTGTGCCTTCTTCGGCACAGACATGTAGAGCTGCTGAGCTCCCTCGTCACCGTCGGCTCTTTGGTAATAATGCAGAGCAATGGGAGATGACATCATCACCCAGCTCTCTGCATTACAGACCGCGCGGGAGCTCCAGCAGATAGTAGATACAGCTCTGTGCCAAAGGAGGCAAATACCTCTCCTCTCCAGCGAGGTAGGAAAAGGGAGGGGGGCAATATTGAGATGATGGGGGCAATGTGACATGTGAGGGGCAATAATGAGATGATGGGGGCAATGTGAGGGGCAATACTGAGATGATGGGGGCAATGTGACATGTGAGGGGCAATATTGAGATGATGGGGGAAATGTGAGGGGCAATATTAAGATGATGGGGGCAATGTGACATGTGAGGGGCAATATTGAGATGATGGGGGCAATGTGACATGTGAGGGGCAATATTGAGAAGATGGAGGCAATGTGAGGGGCAATATTGAGAGGATGGGGGCAATGTGACATGTGAGGGGCAATAATGAGATGATGGAGGTAATGTGAGGGGCAATACTGAGATGATGAGGGCAATGTGGCATGTGAGGGGCAATATTGAGATGATGAGGGCAATGTGACATGTGAGGGGCAATATTGAGATGATGGGGAAATGTGAGGGGCAATATTGAGATCATGGGGGCAATGTGAGGGGGTATGGAGATGATGGGGGGCAATGTGAGTGGAAATATGGAGCTGATGGGGGCAATGTGAGGGCAATATGGAGATGATGGGGCAATATGGAGATGATGGGGGAAATATGGAGCTGATGAGCATTGTGGAGGTGTCCAGTGGAGATGGCAAATCGTGGGGGGGGGTACTTCAGATTTCTGTGCCTACAGGCTCCTGAGATGTAAATCCGGCCCTGTTTCTATACACAGGATTGTAATATTCTACATTCTTATTAAATAAGTGCAATATAATATTGATATAATATTGATGAAAACTACCATTTGATACAGAAGCTAATATAGCATAAGATAGTTTTTTCTACATAAGTATTTATTTTAATTGATATTTGTTGATTATACTACTTTTTTATGCTCATAATATTTGTATATAGTTGATTATTATACATACTATATGTTATTTTGGCACCTAAAGTTTATATATACTTTGATTTATTTATGTGTAATAGGGTACAATTTTACCATATGTTTCTTCACGTTACTGGGAAGTTTAATACACACTACGTTTCTTTTAATAATTCCTGTTTCCCAGCACTGCTGTTTACTTTAAACTTTATTAACAATGTAGTGATAAGAGCATGTTTACAAACCTCACACGTGATGTAATGGATTAATACCTGCATTCTCCATCTAACAGACGGGATTGTTGCACCTTTTTCCCCACCTTATTGTTTTTGCCACACGGGTTCATGTAACGTTAAACATTCAGTGTTCTGGATCAGGTATGTATACTCTCTTTTTTTATTGTCATAACATTTATGCCTTGAGACCGGTTCCTACTGGACCGAAATGTTCATTCTGTAATAAATCTATTATTTTCCAGAAGCCCCATGAGTACTTACCTAATAAGGGGTTTTATACATATTTACACATCTCCTTTTATACCCCGGGATAAATGCCAATGTGTTAGACATGTGTGCACTTGGGACATAAAAATCCAAAGGAAAAATATACTGTTAAGGTTAATGTGCTTTCATAGACAACAGAGGAAAGCGATTTGGGAGTAATTATTTCTAATGACTTAAAGGGATAGTAATGCTTCATAATAAAAGCAGCTCTAATTAATCATAGTATTTGGACTTTGGAGAGTGTTATTTCAATTCTGTCAGAGTTGTAGTTCAAGAGTAATTCAATGACAAAGTATCCCCCTCCTGCCCCTTTTACTGATGTAACACTGTTCAGCCAGAGCAGAAGGGAGGTGCCCATGTAGATTGCAGAGAGGGACAATCTTCAATTAAGATAAGGTAAAAACCTGAAAAACGTGTCAAGAGGGGCAAGGTTTTCATTGTTCTCATAGGAAGAAGATTGTCCCCCGCTGTTATCTGTCTGGTCTCACAACCAGATTCCACATCTGAGGGGAGGTGGCTTACACTAGGTAAAAGAGGCAGGAAGGGGATACTTTATCCTTCAATTACTCTTGAATTACAACTCTGACAGTACTGAAATAACACTCTCCATGGCCCAAATACTATGAAGATTAATTGGAGCTGCTTTTATTGTGAAACATTACTATTCCTTTAAAGGTAGGCAGGCAATGTTATAAAACAGCAGGGGAATGCAAATAGGGTGCTGGGTTGTATAGCTAGGGGCATTAGTAGAAGAAAAAGGGAAGTGGTCGTGTAACTGTACAGATCTCTAGTTAGACCTCACCAAGGGCTAGATTCTATTGCTGATGATAAATGTTAACACCTGTTTTAGCAAATATTTTCCTTTTGAAGTCTATGGGGAAAACTGGAGATAAGCACAGTGCTAAAATTAGCACCTGCAATAGAATCTAGCCCCTAGAGTATTGTGTACAGTACTGGAGACCACATCTCCAGAAGGATATAGATACTCTAGAGAGAATTCAGAGAAGGGCTACTAAAATGATGACTGGAAAAGAAATATCAGGATAGACTAAAGGATCTGAACATGTATAGCTTGGAGGAGAGAAGAGAGAGGGGATATGATAGACACATTCAAATACATGAAGAGATTCAACTAAGTGCAGGAGAGAAGAACATTTCAAAGGAGTAAAAATGTTAGGACAAGTTGCCATAGTCTAAAACTAGAGGGATACAGTTTTAGATGTAATGTAAGAAAGTTTTACTTCACTGAGAGGATAGTAGATAAGTGGAATAGACTACCAGCAGAAGTGGTAGAAGTTAATACAGTGACAGAATGTAAGCATGCATGGGATAGGCATAAGGCTGTCCTTAACTTAAGAAAAGACCAAGGACCAAAAAAGGTTTGATGTTTTTACAGTAGACTAGGTTCTAGATTCTATTGCATGTGCTAACTTTATCACTGCTTTTATCTCCAGTTTTCCCCATAGACTTCAATAGGAAAATGTTTGCTAAAACTGGTGTTAAAGGGATAGTAATGTTTCATAATAAAAGCAGCTTTAATTAATCATCATAGTATTTGGACTTTGGAGAGTGTTATTTCAGTTCTGTCAGAGTTGTAGTTCAGGAGTTATTCAATGACAAAGTGTCCCCCTCCCTCCCCTTTTACTGATGTAACACTGCTCAGCCAGAGCAGAAGGGAGGTGCCCAGGTAGACTGCAGAGAGGGACAATCTTCAATTAAGATAAGGGAAAAACCTGAAAAACTTGTCAAGGGGGGCAGGACTTTCATTGTTCTCATAGGAAGAAGATTGTCCCCTGCTGTTATCTGTCTGGTCTATGGACTGGATTCCACATCTGAGAAGAGATGGCTTACACTAGGTAAAAGGGGTGGGAGGGGATACTTTGCTTGTGAATATCTCTCAAACCGTAAAGGTTTGAGAGATAAGACTTATATCATTCTTCGTGTTTTTTAATGCCTACAAAATAAAATAAAGATAAAAAGAAGTATTACTATCCCTTTAACATTTAGCTGCTGCAATAGAATCTGGACCTAGATGGGCCGAATGGTTCTTATCTTCTGTTAGATTCTATGTTTCTAGTTTCCAAGGGGTTGATGAATGTACAGTTGTAATGAAACAAAGTAAATATATCATAAGAGAGGAGAGAAAGAAGGTCAACATTGCTTTCTAGAGTTCAGACAAGCCTCGCCAACTTTCTTTAACAACTGATAGAAGAAGATAGATGTCAATATTGCACTTTGAACTTAACCCTTTGAGTGGCAGCGAGGTACACAAAACATACTGCAGAGTAATGCTTTATGTACCCCTCTGGCACTCAAAGGGTTAAAGATGCAGTTAAAAAAAAAAACATATCCTTCTCTTATTCTTGTTGCTATCAGAGGCTTAAAGGGATAGTAATACTTCGTTTTATCTTTATTTTATTTTGTAGGCATTAAAAAAACATGAAGAACGATATGTTATCTCTCAAACCTTTATGGTTTAAGAGATATTCACAAGCAAAGTATCCCCCCCCCCCGGTCAGCCAGATCAGAAGGGTGGTGCCCAGGTAGACTGCAGAGAGGGACAATCTTCAATTAAGATAAGGGAAAAAGCTGAAAAACTTGTCAAGGGGGAAGGGCTTTCATTGTTTTCATACAAAGAAAATTGTCCCCTTATGTTATCTGTCTGGTCTTACAACCACATTCACATCTGAGAAGAGATGGTTTACACTAGGTAAAAGGGGCGGGAGGGGAAACTTTGCTTGTGAATATCTCTTAAACCATAAAGGTTTGAGAGATAAGACTTAGATCATTCTTCGTGTTTTTTTAATGCCTACAAAATAAAATAATGTTAAAACGAAGTATTACTATCCCTTTAATTCAGATGTGATCACATCTTACTTTAATGAGTAGAGCGAATACACGGTATTGTGAATCAATGTGTTGTACACCCCACTGATCCTTAAATTGTTAACCTGCAATTTTCTATTGAGGTCACCAGGTGGCTCTGTTGCTATCAACTTCATATCAACCACAGAAAGTAACAGAAATATGTCATATCTAGTCCTACAGAGAAAAAAAACTAGAAAAAACTTCATGTCAAGCCCTACACATGAAGCAATAGAAAAAAAATCCTCTTGACACCAGTGCTCAAATAAATTTTCATTCAAGTATCTCCTTAACCCCTTAAGGACCAGCCGCGCGCGTACTTCGCGGTCCCTTAAAGGGATAGTAATACTTGAAAACAATTTTATTTTATTTTGTAGCCCATAAAAAAACATGAAAAATGATATAAGTCTCATCTCCCAAACCTTTATGGTTTGGGAGATATTCACATGTATAATAAAGAAAAGTTCTCTTTTCCTTGCTGTTTCAGCCAAGTCTGCCATCTAGTGGACAGATTTGGAATTCGGTCCACAGAGCAACCGGCAGCTCTTTAGCAGTGCCGAGATCACGATCTTTGAAAAGAACTACTTCATTGGAACGGTCTACAAAGTGTGCCTGGCTTGAAAGCACACTTTGTAGACAATTCCAATTAAGAAATTCTTTTTAAAGATCATGATCTCAACACTTCTGGAGAGGCACAGCCGGTCAAGCGACCGGATTCCAAATCTGAGGGGTGGAGCAATGACATCACTCCAGGGGAAACTTTACTTCTGAATATCTCCCAAACCATACAGGTTTGGGAGATAAGACTTATATCATTTTTCATGTTTTTTTAAGGGCTACAAAATAAAATCAACTTATTTTCAAGTATTACTATCCCTTTAAGGACCACGGAGCATTTTTTTTTATGCGATCCAATTCCGGACTCCCTGAATGGCGTGCAGCTACGCAGGGAGCCCGGAATTCCATGATGGTCCAGGACCGTCATGGGGTCCTTAAGGTGTTAAAGGGATAGTAATGTTTCATAATAAAAGCAGTTCCAATTAATCTTCATAGTATTTGGGCCATGGAGAGTGTTATTTCCGTACTGTCAGAGTTATAGTACAAGAGTAATTAAATGATAAAGTATCCCCCTCCTGCCCTTTTACCTAGTGTAAGCCTCCTCCCCTCAAATGTGAAATCTGGACTTGAGACCAGACAGCTCACAGCAAGTGACAATCTTCTTATTGTGAGGACAATGAAAACCCTGCCCCCTTGACAGGTTTTTCAGGTTTTTCCTTATGCTCACTGAAGATTGTCCCTCTCTTTGATCCATCCGGACAGTCTTGCTGCTCTGAAATGAGCAGTGTTACATCAGTAAAAGGGGCGGGAGGGGGATACATTATCATTCAAGTATTGAAATAACACTCTCCATGACCCAAATACTATGCAGATTCATTGGATCAGCTTTTATTTTGAAACATTACTATTCCTTTAAAGTGGACATACCCTTTATGGTTTGAGAGATATCCGCTTTCAAAGTTCCCTCTCCACTGACGTCAGCGTTCTAGCTGACAGCAAGGGAATCCGGTCCCTGAGCAAGCGGAGGCTCTTCAACAGACCCGAAGGATTTCTTCTTCCATAACGCGATCTCGGCTCTGCTGAAGAGCCTCCGCTTGCTCAGGGACCGGATTCCCCTGCTGTCTGATCCTGATCCTCCATCACCACAGCCAGTGGCAAGCCACAGGATGCCACTGATTGTGACAATGCTGGCCTAGGACGATTCACACACATGCGCCAGATCACAGCCACCCACATAGTCAACAGCAAGCCAAGAAGCATCTGAGGTGTGGCCCCTGGACTACCACCACCTTGGGCCCATTGGGGAGCCACAGCAGCCACAGGGATGCACAGACTTCACCCCCCCACCCCCACCAACACCATCACCCCCAACCACACCAACACATGTGCGCCACCCTGAGGCTGGAGAATCAGAGGGGAGTGAGGTGTCTGGGGATCACATGGGAATATCCCCCCACAGCCTCCATGTTGAGAGATTCATGGTGCTGGGACCAGACCTGTCCATGGGATGGTGTAGCAACAGCGCCACTGTACAATTTCAGGCCACTGTGGTATTTGATCGATGAAATTCAAGTATGAGCTGAAATCACTTTAGAATGAAACACCTTTCAGCAGGGGGAGTCCCCTTGTTTTACTCAGGGGGATGAACTCTACTACATAGATTTCTAAAACATATTCAGTATTACTATCCCTTTCAAACCCTGATAAGGGAGAGGTGATCAATGACACAAGATAGTCATATGTGATCATATGTGTAATTGACATGTACACTAACAGGTGATTCTCATGGACGTGAATTAAATGTTTCACCGGAACAAACTCCTGGACCATGAGGGGTCATGCCATGGATGCCTGCACAGAGTGAAAACAAGACTGGAAGGTGCACTATGAACACAGCAGTCATGCTATTGCTGACCCATCATCATACCCCTGAGTGCCAGAGGTGTACACAGCACATTGGTCAGCAATGCTTTGGAGACCTTACTGGCACTCCACGGGGACAGCTTGGTTATGTGACACAGAGTGAACAATCCGTTGCTTGTCAGGATGTTGTCTACCCATCATGACCTTATGGGGTTTGTATCACGGTACGGCAAGCAGACATATGTATATGTGAGTGGGCACACACATCGGTGTGTGTAAACCAAGACCCATGAGACAGAGGAGCTATTTCATGGATCTCGATCTACATACTGATGAGGTGTGTTCTCAGGGTCCGCGTGACACACATACATATGTCTGCTTTCCATCCCCTTTATGGACACCTCACATGGTCCTGACGCCTAGACAAGACATTGACAAGTAATGGAGTGGCGTATTCATTGTGCTACACACACTCGAACAAGTCAGCATGGCAGGCCTTCAGCCAGAGCATGAACAGTTGCTGCAGGTGACAGCTGTTGGACAGAGGTGCTTGGAGGGTGATGAACCCTAGCCCTCTCACACATTCACCTCCACTGTCGTCTTAGGTACAAGCATGTGTACATACTGCTGTTGGCCTGTCTCTCTGTTGGTGTCTCGCTCACACTACATCTGAGGAGGGTGGGCTGTCACTTCTAAACAGCAGTAGGGTGGTGGTCATGTGGTCATAACGGACTAATGGTAAGGTGTGTGTTATCCAGGTAATTGTTTTCTGGTGTGTCTGTGGTTAGTGGTGTGGTTATGTGTAATTGGTATGTACCTGTCAGGTGTGTGTTTTGTCTCCATGGACTGCTGAGGTTACTTAGGTGAGCTCAGTTTGTTGTTGGAGTGACAGGTGTGCATGTTGTGTTGTGTGTTAACCCCTGTTGTTAGAGGGTGTGTTGGGATGGCTTATGTTGTGCTGCTTTGTGTTCCCCTTGTCCCTGTGGGGTTGCTGGATTCATATTGTTTGTCTGTGACCTGTTTGTATAGTGTAGGCCAGTGGTTCATGACCAGGGTGTCATGTTGGTGTGGTGTGCCATGTGCACTATCTCAGGGTGCGTCACTTTTCCCTTGTTGCTATATCCAGCATTGGTGATTGGTAATATTCATTTTACACATTTTTTGGGGAGATGTGTGTATGGGACATATGATGCACTATATTCTCCTCATTGCCATTGACACATTGGGACCTGACGTTGGGCATATGTTATTTTTATTTGGGAATTCCCTTGTGTCCTCAAGAGGTGCCCTGGAACATCATGATTGCATGTTAGGGGTGTCTTAGGTGGAGGGGTTGTGAACCACTGTTGCAGGCCTTGTTGTTGTATTTGCTAGGCATTGCAGGGGTTAATATCTGACCTTTGTATGCTTGGCTTTTGTCCTTGGATGAACTGCTTCTCTGTTTTATTTTCCCCGACAGTGGTTTTCTACTCTGAGTTGTGTGCTGTTCGTCTAAAAAAATGGGTGTTAGATTTCTGGAGGAAAATGTTGCAATTTAACTCGTTTTATCCCTAACTCCAACATTTGAATGGCTCTGAGCTTAGCTTTTACATTGTCCTCTATGGGCGATATTTTGATATTTTGGCAACAGGTGCCGTTATTTCTTACTTGTGGGAAATTTGCATCGCATGCTTGAGTTAAAAAACCACCGTTGTCAGTTTTTTTGCCCACGCCAACATTTGAATCAAGCCCTTAATTCAGTTTTTTAAGGGCTACAAGATAGGGGATAGTAAAATTTAAGTATTACTACCCCTTTAAGCTGGAGATTAATGTTCGTGAATATGAAGTTCTTAACCGTCTGAATGCAAGAGGGGTAAGCAACGCATTGCAAAGCAATGCGTTGCATACCCCTCTGGCACTCAAAGGGTTAAATACAAGTGTGGAAAAAATTTTTATTTTGCTCCTGTGGATTAAATTTTGGGGGGGAATCTATTGTAAATCTCGGCCTAATTATGTGCTTCTATTTTTTCAGATAAGAAGTTCAAACCAAAGATGAGAGTTTGTTCCGTTTGTAAAATATTTTTAGCGGTTGTTTTCCTGATCTGCGTGACCGAGGTGATAATAAAGGATTCCAAAGACTGTGATATACTGGAGGGAGGCCAGTCAGAGGATAATCTGCAGGTAACGGGAAACTTTGGGCTGTATGTAGAAAGGGGAAATTCATTAGGTATTAATGCAAATGGGAGTCATTCGTAGGAACAAGGAGGGAGATTTATTTCACAATAAAAGCAGCTCCAATTAATCATCATCGTATTTGAGCCATGGAGAGTTTTACTTCAATACTGTCAGAGTTGTAGTACAAGAGTAATTGAATGATAAAATATCTCCCTCCTGCCCCTTTTACTGATGTAACACTGCTCACCTCAGAGCAGCAAGACTGTCTGGATGGATCGCAGACTGGGACAATCTTCAGTGATCATAAGGAAAAACCTGTCAAGGGGGCAGGGTTTTCCTTATGATTACAGTAAGAAGATCGTCACTTGCTGTGATTTGTTCGGTCACGTGACCAGATTCCACATCTGAAGGAGGTGACTTACACTAGGTAAAAGGAACGGGAGGGGGATACTTTATCATTCAATTACTCTTGTACTACATACTACACTGCATTCAGTCCTCTAAAAGTAACAGTAGTGTCAAAGAAAAATGTTTTCTTGTTTTTTAGATTTAAAAAAAAAAAAATATGTGGCACAAATCCCATCTCTCAAACGTTTATGGTTTGAGAGATATTCACATTTAAAGTTCCCCTTCTCCTGATGTCAGCTGTAAAGATGACAGAAGGAGATCTGTGTCAGCCGACACGAGGAGGCTCTTCAGCAGAGCCGCAGTAGTGATACTGGAATATAACTACTTAATTGGAACAGTCTACAAAGTATGCTTGCATTGCTTTGCAATGTGTTGTGTACCCCTGTGGCACTGAAAGGGTTAATACTTAAAGCAAGAGAATAGCACACCTCCCAAGTGTCTCTCTTTAGGAGGGAGAGTCCCTCTTTTAGGCCCAAATCCCTCTGTTCCTCTTTCCCACCCTGATGTCCCTCTTTTAAGGAGATTAGACTATGTGGTGTGTGTATATAAGTGCATCATACTGTTCTACAGCAATAAAACTCACATTATTGTTTGTATAAACATCAGTAGATGTGTATATAAATTAGTCTGTGTAAATAAAATACTTTGGTCTTGTTATGAGTCATTTATTAGGTTACACAAGCAGGTGTCAATAGGTCATGAAATAGCCTAAAAATTCTCGGAAATGCCCTGCCCACCAGCCACACCCACAACAACACCCCCTAAAACACAGGTGTCCCTCTTTGGCAATTTAAAATGTTGGGAGGTATGGAGTAGTAGAGTAAAAGTGATCACTATACTGGCTGAGTAGATTTAGAGTGCAAGCTTCAAGTCCACTTAGGTCTCTTTTTCAGGCCTGTTATAGAATGAGAACTGGATACATATGTCTATCCATCTGTCTGTCTGTCTCTATATATACAGTACTAGCCCCTGTGATTCTCACTGCAGTGATTTGAAAGGAAAATCACTGTCCCGGTGCAATTCCCTGGTGTGCGGTGAACTCTGCCTCCTTACCACCCCCTCTCTCTATATACACAGTATATGTATACAGTAATAGAAATACTGGAGACAATAGAAACAGCAGTGAAATCCCATTATCCCAATCAATTAATTTAGGTTTTCAGTCACTATGGGCCAGATTCCACTGCAGGTGATAAATGGTAACACCTGTTTTATGAAACATTTTCGTATTGAAGTCTATGGGGAAAACTGGAGATAAAAGCAGAGATAAAATTAGCACATGTAATAGAATCTAGCCCTATTCCTCTTAGCAGATACAGGGCTGGATTATATTACCGGTGCTAATTTTATCTCTGCTTTTATCTCCATTTTTCCCCATAGACTTCCATAGGAAAATGTTTGATAAAACGGGTGTTAACATTTAGCACCTGCAATGTAATCTAGCCCAGGGTCCCTTACGACTCACTCAGGCCTTTCTTTGTTGTGAGGAGTTGTGAGCCTGGGGCAGACTTCAATTGATAATAAGGCTTAATATGGGAAAAAATGGACTCTCACACACAACCACCGACACACAAACAACAACACATTACATATCTCATTACATTATACTTCACATACTACACCGCCACAGCATAATACACCCCACAAACACATTTACAGTGTACACATACTTACACAGAAATAACCCCCCATACACATTTACATTGTACACGTACTTACACAGTAATAACCCCCCATACACATTTACAATGTACACATACACACTTCTACAACACAAGTTGCATCACACCATTTGTAAAATTAATTCTAAGCTAATTATACATTCCCAACATAACACTGGTCTGTATACAACTCAGCTTAATTATTTTCACTCACCACATTATCTATTTATTTATTTTTTTACATAAATAGTATATTTACTGTGTGTCTCTCTCTCTTTTAGTCTAACTATCTATCTATAGAGAGAGAGACACACCAAAGAGAAGATGGATAGATGAAATTATCAAATGTGTTGTTACACAAACAATAAAGGAGCAGTAAACTTTTTTTATGAAAACACATATTTTATAGAGCGTTTCCTGCTGAATAAAACAAGGTCACTCCCACTGCTGTCAGATGTTTTATTCAAAAATTATAACAGTTCAAATAATCATGAAGTGAATTTACTGTGTGTACTTCCTGATAGTTCTAACTGACAGGAAGTGAATTTACTGTGTGTACTTCCTGATAGTTCTAACTGACAGGAAGTGAATTTACTGTGATTACTTCCTGATAGTTCTAACTGACAGGAAGTGACAGGCAGTTTCTATCACATTCTATGGAGAACTGTATGTCTCTGAGTCTTCTGACTTTCCTCTCCATTAGAATCTAACAGGAAATCTAATTAGAATTTGACCACTAGAGGGCACTCCTAATGTAAAAAAACATGGGTTTAAACTGTAATAACTCTGTAAATATAAATCTCTCCGCAGTAGGAGTACCCTTATTTTACTCAATAGGAAAATCTCTACAATATATATTTTTTTCATAACAAAAGTTTACTGCTCCTTTAAGTGTTACTATTATTTCACTAAAGAGCATTATATACGGGAAACTGCAGCATATTAATAAACAGATACACCCAATTGCTTTATGAGCGAAAACTACCTAGAAAATCAACTGTGTAAAGATGTTATGTAACTTATTCCTAAAGGACATTTCTTTACCTTTTCTTGCCTTCCTAGATTCAGATCTTTGTTTCCTCCCTTCCAGTCTCAGTGATGTGAGCGCCCTCTACTGGCTGTCTGTAATAATTAGTTTGTTAGGCTGTTGAACTGAGAACGGGAACAATTTTAGAGAGATCCACCTGCACCATAAGCCACAAATACAATTTTACAAATTCATATTGATTTAAATGGGGCTTTTAACCCTTGAACCTAGAAATGTCTCCCTTTAAATCAAAAAGAATTGTAGGGATCTGTATTTGTTACCTACGGTGTATCTTTTTGTGCCTTAATTGTTCCACTTTTTTTCTTGTAATATGACCCTGCACCAAAGGGAGCAAATATAAAATACTCAAGTTCCCTCTGATTTAAAGGCATGGTAATGATTTATATTTTATTGAATGCAATGTACTGTAGTGTTACTGGTGTCTGTCACGCTCTTCAACACCCACTAGTTTCAGAGTAATTTTGTTTTTAGCCCTTTGAGTTCCAGAGCAGTATACAACGCATTGCTCTGCAACCACTGCGTTGCGTATTCCCCCTGGCACTCAAAGGGTTAAAGTGCGACTCCCTTTCCGGTTGCCATAGCAACTCGCCCAGGCAGCTCAGTCACAAAGAGAGATTTGTCTCTGTGTGAGTAGCTTTCATGCCTCCTGTCCATTGGCTAAACCTGCCTAAGCTCAGTCCATGTACATGAGGCATTAAAAATACCCACACACACACCCTGTGTGAGTTAAAACCAGGCAGGTTGCTATGGCAACCACATAATCGCCTCGGCTGTCCTCCTAAATAGGGGTAAAAGCTGAAAACAGGGAAAGAGGATATACGGGCAATTTTAAAATGGAAATAACTCTGAAACTCTTGGTCATTAATTACAGTGACTTACATCATTTAAAGTGCAGCAAAAGGGCAATATAAAACTGTTGTTTTAGGTGCTCAAAGATAAGTAAGCCCAGGAGCCATAAGCGTAAGGGCACATGACAGCAGATCGAATGTCCTGTAACTAGGTCTTATAGATTAAGATTAGTGGGCTATAACTGAAAAGTAACTACACATGGATTTGGGAAGCAAAGGGTTAAGTAAGAAGCCTGCTGGCTGTGTGGGGTGGAGCTATGGCAGGAAATGGCTTAGAAGAAGTGAAGATACTTCAGTCTTCCTGGGCCTGAGCAAAGTGGTAACATGTCTGTGCTGTGCTGAACTCATAGTTTTACAATTATACATCTGGGTTTTAAGTGCAATGTATTTATACACTGTTTATCAGGGGGATATAGAATTATACAGGTTGTTTAACATTCTGGTGTTTTTCTGTTGTGTCTCTTGTTGGTGATATTCTGTGCTAATCTTCTTTGCTATTGGGGTTTCTGTCTGCTGTTGATTTTGTTGTGTGTGACAGGCATGCTGTTTTTGGTATTCTGTGGTGTATGTTTGAATTTGGGTTTTTTATCTGTGATGAATTGTTTGCTGATACTGTGTGTGTTATGTGCATTACTCTGCTGAGGTGTTTTATTTGGTGTACAATGCCTGATAGTATTGAAGTTTTTCTTCTGTTGTATGTGGATTTGGTTATATTGAGAATGAGGCTGTGGCACTTATATACTGTTCTTGTGTTTGTGCAGCTTGATGTGGCAGGTTAGTTTGCTGTGGGATGTTTTGGCTGTGGGCAGAGTAGCTTGCTGTGGGATGTTCTGGCTGTGGGCAGATTAGTTTGCTGTGGGTTGTACTGGCTGTGGGCACATTGGTTTGCTGTGGGTTGTTCTGGCTGTAGGCAGATTGGCTTGCTGTGGGATGTTCTGGCTGTCTGTAGGCCGAATGGCTTGCTGTGGGCTGTTCTGGCTGTCTGTAGGCAGAATGGCTTGCTGTGGGCTGTTCTGGCTGTCTGTAGGCCGAATGGCTTGCTGTGGGCTGTTCTGGCTGTCTGTAGGCAGAATGGCTTGCTGTGGGTTGTTCTGGCTGTCTGTAGGCAGAATGGCTTGCTGTGAGATGTTTTGGCTGGCTGTAGGCAGAATGGCTTGCTGTGGGATGTTCTGGCTGTCTGTAGGCAGACTGGCTTGCTGTGGGCTGTTCTGGCTGGCTGTAGGCAGAATGGCTTGCTGTGGGATGTTCTGGCTGGCTGTAGGCAGAATGGCTTGCTGTGGGATGTTCTGGCTGTCTGTAGGCAGACTGGCTTGCTGTGAGATGTTCTGGCTGTAGGCAGAATGGCTTGCTGTGGGATGTTTTGGCTGTCTGTAGGCAGAATGGCTTGCTGTGGGATGTTTTGGCTGTCTGTAGGCAGACTGGCTTGCTGTGGGATGTTCTGGCTGGCTGTAGGCAGAATGGCTTGCTGTGGGATGTTTTGGCTGTCTGTAGGCAGACTGGCTTGCTGTGGGCTGTTCTGGCTGGCTGTAGGCAGAATGGCTTGCTGTGAGAAGTTCTGGCTGGCTGTAGGCAGAATGGCTTGCTGTGGGATGTTCTGGCTGGCTATAGGCAGGATGGCTTGCTGTGAGATGTTCTGGCTGGCTGTAGGCAGAATGGCTTGCTGTGAGATGTTATGGCTGGCTGTAGGCAGAATGGCTTGCTGTGAGAAGTTATGGCTGGCTGTAGGCAGAATGGCTTGCTGTGAGAAGTTATGGCTGTCTGTAGGCAGAATGGCTTGCTGTGAGATGTTCTGGCTGGCTGTAGGCAGGATGGCTTGCTGTGGGATGTTTTGGCTGTCTGTAGGCAGAATGGCTTGCTGTGGGATGTTTTGGCTGTCTGTAGGCAGACTGGCTTGCTGTGGGATGTTCTGGCTGGCTGTAGGCAGAATGGCTTGCTGTGGGATGTTTTGGCTGTCTGTAGGCAGACTGGCTTGCTGTGGGCTGTTCTGGCTGGCTGTAGGCAGAATGGCTTGCTGTGAGAAGTTCTGGCTGGCTGTAGGCAGAATGGCTTGCTGTGGGATGTTCTGGCTGGCTATAGGCAGGATGGCTTGCTGTGAGATGTTCTGGCTGGCTGTAGGCAGAATGGCTTGCTGTGAGATGTTATGGCTGGCTGTAGGCAGAATGGCTTGCTGTGAGAAGTTATGGCTGGCTGTAGGCAGAATGGCTTGCTGTGAGAAGTTATGGCTGTCTGTAGGCAGAATGGCTTGCTGTGAGATGTTCTGGCTGGCTGTAGGCAGGATGGCTTGCTGTGAGATGTTCTGGCTGTCTGTAGGCAGAATGGCTTGCTGTGAGATGTTCTGGCTGTAGGCAGAATGGCTTGCTGTGAGATGTTCTGGCTGTAGGCAGAATGGCTTGCTGTGAGATGTTCTGGCTGGCTGTACGCAGAATGGCTTGCTGTGAGATGTTCTGGCTGGCTGTAGGCAGAATGGCTTGATGTGGGATGTTCTGGCTGTCTGTAGGCAGAATGGCTTGATGTGGGATGTTCTGGCTGTCGGCGGACTGGCTTGCTTTGGGTTGTTCGGGCTATCTGTGGGCAGTGTAGCTTACTGTGGAATGTTCTGGTTATCTGTCGGCAGCATCTTTTGCTGTGGGATGTTTGGTTATCTATGGGCAGACTAGCTTGCTGTGGGATGTGCCGGAGATTTCCTGGGCAGACTAGCTTGATGTGGGATGTGCCGGAGATCTGTTGGGATGAATAGCTTGCTGTGAGATGTGCTGCATTCTGTTGGACTACATGGTTGCTGTGACTGGCTTCCTGTGAGATGTGCTGAAGATCTTCTGTGTAGAATAGCATGCTGTGGGAAGTGCAGGCTATCTGTCTCTGTAGTTTTGTTACCCTCTACTTATGGCAGGGGTGATGGGACACATAGTTCTGCAGTCTTGCTGGCTGTTGCGGTGGGTCCTCATTGTGTTACCACTAATGTATGTCCACAGACGTACTTTGCTTTGGGTATTTCTGTATGTGTGTCCTGTATGCAGTGTGCATAGATCTCAATACAACATTCAACCGTATTTAGTAACATGAGACAGGCACTATTGCTGGCCCTTATGGTGGATATGGGTATGTCTGTGTATATATTCTTCAAAAATGAAGCATAAAAGGTTTATTCAGAGGGTCTGTACTTTTTGGTCATAATATATATATGCATGCCTTATGGGTCGATGTGACAGACTGTGAGCTAACTTGGTGTTGTTTGATGGGAATGTAATCTCTCAGTGCCTGGTTCCTTGTATATGGCTGTGTATGATTGGTGAACGGTATGGAGATGTCAGTGTATTCTGTGTTAGTTGGTGACGGTCCTGGTGTGTGCTAGGTGTTTTTGCTGCATTACTTTTGACTGGCTTTCCTTTCAGGATTCAGTTATGCTATTGTTTGGGCCTAGAGACGTTAGTCTTAGTCGAGGTCAGGGATCTGGTTTTGACAATTCTTCAACAATCAATGAGTAATAATAATACTGATTACCCCCCCCAGGTTTCTCAAGAGGGCATGCGGGTACAATGCTGTCAAATACTACATTTTGTTTTCCATGGCTACCTGCTAATATGGATATGCGGCAGGTAGTTCTATGCTACTGGGCATGGTTCCTGGAACTTTTTGTCTAAGGGCACGGGGTCCCTAGGAGATGGTGATGGTGAGTATACTATTTTTGTTTTTACCTGGCTACCTGCTAATGTGGATATGCGGCTAGTAGTCATGTGTTCTTTTCCATGGGCATGGTTCCTGGAAATTTTTTGTCTCTCTCAGGGCACGGGGTCCCTGGGAGATGGTGATGGCGAGTATGCCATTTTTTGTTTTACCTGGCTACCTGCTAATGTGGATATGCGGCTAGTAGTCATGTGTTCTTTTCCATGGGCATGGTTCCTGGAAATGTTTGTCTCTCTAAGGGCACGGGGTCCCTGGGAGATGGTGATGGCGAGTATACAATTTTTGTTTTACCTGGCTACCTGCTTATGTGGATATGCGGCAGGTAGTGCCACGAGCACTACACAGCGGTGACGGCATGACCTTTTGTCTTTACGTGACTACCTGCTGCGGTGGATATGCGGCTGGTTGTCGCACGTTTTCTCTACGGGCATGGACTCAGAGACTTGGTGGTGGACACCGTTACATTTTGTTTTATGGGTCTACCAGCTAATGTGGAGGCGTGGCTCATAGTTACACATCTTTCTCTATGGCCATGATTTACAATTATGTTTAAAAAAAAAAAAACAAAAAAAAAAAAAAAAAACTGTTTAATGCAATGAATGACTCTATCTGTTTGATTATGTGACTGCAGGTGTTTGTTGGTCTTTATGATTGGCTGGTTCAGACAATCCCGGGTGATGTAAGTTCTGTACAGTGTTCTGGAGTGGGAGTTGGGTCCCTGTTCTGGGGTTCTTAAGTTGTTTTAACCCTTCAGGCATGGTCCCATGGCTCAGTTTGTGCATGGATTCATTTCAAACACAATATATAAATAATTCAAAAAAAAAAAAAAAAAAAAAGTGTGTATGTATCTGTATGTATGTGTATATGTATATATATATGTATGTGTGTATGTGTATGTATATGTATATAAAGATGTGTATATGTGTATATGAATGAAGTGGTTGAGTAAAATTAAAGGTGGTTTGACAAGGGCCTGCTTAGTCTGGATGACGATCAGGTATCGCTTCCACTACGCACCTGTGTAGTTTTGTTACGTGCAATTTAAGTAGTTTGGTCAGGGTGAGGATTGGGTTTCATGTGCTTGTTTGGGGGGACGAGACCATGGAAGGTGTTCAATGGTCTCGTTATGGCGGGAGGACCTTGCCAGAGAAATGCATGTAAGATCAGTTTGATGGGGTGAGTAAGGAGGGTATCCCCCGCTTATAAAAGATGGAATGATTGGGAGAGACGCTGCTACTGCCCGTGCTAGATTACTGCATGTTTTGATCCACTCTTATCGGTGCTGCCCTCACCTGGTGGCAGCAGCAGTCAAAATATTCAGAGGAGGACGGCACGGCATAGTAGGGTACTCTCATTGAATGCTGGTTATGGAATTTATTCTTCAGTATATGTAGTACTGGCAAGGTCCTCTTTATTTATTTATTCATTGGAAATAAAAGGCTGTGGCCATTTTTACCCATATCTGTGTCTTTGTGTTTATGTATAAATTGAACAAGAGGGGAACTTTGCTGGGTGGAATGTTCACAGATAGGAAGGACAATTGAGGATTCTGCATGTCAAGTAAGCCCAGGAGCCATAAGCGTAAGGGCACATGACAGCAGATCGAATGTCCTGTAACTAGGTCTTATAGATTAAGATTAGTGGGCTATAACTGAAAAGTAACTACACATGGATTTGGGAAGCAAAGGGTTAAGTAAGAAGCCTGCTGGCTGTGTGGGGTGGAGCTATGGCAGGAAATGGCTTAGAAGAAGTGAAGATACTTCAGTCTTCCTGGGCCTGAGCAAAGTGGTAACACCCACCCTCCCGCCCTGTTTATAATTTTCTTATACAGGATAGGTAGAAGGGGAAAAAAGCAATCTTTGATATGTAACTTGCTAACTGCATTCCATGTTACTTCCTTTCTAGAATGTCATTCCCACTGTTATGTAGCCTCTTATGGATAGGCAATGGGAGCTTTGTTCCTGGCTTGAGGGTCCCCTTATGCAATTTTTTATTTCATCCTGGGATAAGATGACAAGGTGTAGGTTGGGAGTGGCTGTTATGGGGGATAGGTATGGGTGGAGGGCGTAGGTTTTGATTGTGGGGCAGGTTGGTTTAATCACTCTCAAATCCTTCCTAACCCGTTTTATGCATTCTTCTCCTCTTTCCCTACCACAGTTGGGATGTGTCTGCATCTTCCCTTTCTCTTGTTTCCTGTAATTTGTATTGCCTTCCTTTTGAATTTTTGCATGAAATGTTATAATTTATTTGTCCAGGTGTCATCATTATGTGTAACCTGCACATGTGTATTTCACAATGTCTGTGTACGTATATATGTTTGTGTGTATTCATATTTATATATATGTCTGTGCATATATGATTTATTCTAGTAAATTGTGTGTATAAAGGACAAAGCATAGTCTGTTTTATTATCTGCATTCACATCTTAATGCCTAGGGGAATGGGCAGTCCTCTCAGCCATGGTTCCCCAGAGGTTTCCTCCACAGGGGGTTTTTCCTCTCCTGAGTGCTGAAGGATGGATCTTGGTGTGTCCAGTGGCTTAATTTGTCTCTTAACTTAATGGAATGCTGTTTATTGTCACAGTCGCGGGAGGACCTTGCCAGAGAAATGCATGTAAGATCAGTTTGACGGGGTGAGTAAGGAGGGTATCCCCCGCTTATAAAAGATGGAATGATTGGGAGAGACGCTGCTACTGCCCGTGCTAGATTACTGCATGTTTTGATCCACTCTTATCGGTGCTGCCCTCACCTGGTGGCAGCAGCAGTCAAAATATTCAGAGGAGGACGGCACGGCATAGTAGGGTACTCTCATTGAATGCTGGTTATGGAATTTATTCTTCAGTATATGTAGTACTGGCAAGGTCCTCTTTATTTATTTATTCATTGGAAATAAAAGGCTGTGGCCATTTTTACCCATATCTGTGTCTTTGTGTTTATGTATAAATTGAACAAGAGGGGAACTTTGCTGGGTGGAATGTTCACAGATAGGAAGGACAATTGAGGATTCTGCATGTCATGGGAACTGAGTGTAACTGTTTCAGAGCCAGACGGTTACGCCATGCATTGTAGTGGCACTCGAAGTGTTAAAATTCACCCATGCCATCTCTGTGATGTGCAGGACTGGGGGGGAAGTCAGAGCCTGACTAGGAGCTTAACCCTTTGAGTGCCAGAGGGGTACGCAATGCATACGCAACAAAATGGCTGCCACTCGCTCCTACACCACAGACACAAACACATCAGACACAAACACTCACACACACACTCACACGCAATCACACATTCAATCACACACACTATCACTCACACACACTCAGTCATACACACTCACACTCTCTCACTCACTCTCACACACTCTCACTCACACTCTCACTCACACACACTCTCACTCACATACACTCACACACACTCTCACTCACACACACTCTCACTCATGCACTCTCACACACTCACACACAATCACACACACTCTCACTCACACACACTCACAGACAACCACTCACACTCTCACTTAATCTCTCACTCACACTCATACACCCTCACACACTCACGCAATCACTCACTCTCACACTCACACTTACACTCACTCACACTCACACCCCGGGAGCCAGCACGAGCCATCTTCCACCATAGTTTCACTCACACTCACTCCCACCCCAGGAGCCAGCACGATCCACCTTCCACCATAGTATGTGCAATTACCACATGCATTTCAACTACATGAATGAATGCCACTCACTCACACTCACGCACACTCACTCACACCCCGGGAGCCAGCATGATCCACCTTCCACCATAGTATGTGCAATTACCACAGGCATTTCAACTATATGAATTAATGCCACAGTGAAGGAATAAGTACAAACACAAACTCATTACAATGACACATAAGTCACCCCCTTATGACTCACTTCTGTGTGTGTGTGTCTCTGTGTGTGCCTGTGTGTTTCTCACTGTGTGTGTTGCATGTCTGTATCACACGCTATGTGTCTGCATGTTGTGCATTGTATGTATGTGTGTATGACTGTGTCATTCTTTATGCATCTCAATGCATGCGTGTGCATTTGCGTGTGTCTCTGTGTGTGTTTGTCTTGCATCCATGTGTGTTAGGGTTTATCCTCCTAAGTAAAAGGAGCGTACTCCCACTGCTGAGAGGTGTTTTAATCAAAAGTTATGCCTCAAATTAGAATTTTTAAGTGTAGTAGTATCTCAATGGCCTTACATTTTATGGTGGTGCTGTTGTTATACCATCCTATGGAGGTTTATGGTCAACTGACCAAAGCTGTCCATAGGATGTTGTAGCAACAGCGCCACTGTACAATTTCTGGCCATTGAGATACTGCGCCTAAAAAAATTCAAGTTTGAGCTGCAATAACGTTTGAATAAAACAAGTCTCAGCAGTGGAAGTAACCTTGCTCTACCTTGCTCTACTTGGAAGGAGAGGCACTACATGTAGAGTGTTCTCATATCACAGTCACATCCAACAGTTAAATCTATATATATATATAAAAGAGAAAGGCTCATTGCATAATTTATGTCTTCTCAGGAGACACACACACCCAGGGGCAGCAGTAAGGAGGGAATATTCATGTCTCCTCCCTACTGCCAGTCATGGGGATACAGGGGGGCGTGATTTAGACAGGAGTGGCACTATGGCGCCTGCTCAATGCTGTCAGAATTTCTGCAAGGGCAACGCCATCCCACATTGCTAGTTTATATATATATATATATATATATATATATATAATTTCTGCTTTAACCCTTTGAGTGCCAGAGGGGTAAGAAACGCAGCAATATGTCTCCAATATATTGCGAGCCAACAAGTTGGAGACTCTCTAGCCAACAAGCAAACAAGTGCAATGCATTGGATACCTTTCTGGCACTCAAAGGGTTAACGACAATTGTTACAGGGTTGATGATCACCCTACTGTGTTCTTATAGGTAATGATAATTGTAACGCTTTGTGCTAACTACAAACAATGTTTGTGTTTTTGGAAGGGAGGAGAACCATACGAAAGACGACCCCAAAACTTTTCTGTGAAAAGAGACGCTCTGGATATGTTAGACATCCCATATTATTATCTACTGGGCGCTCCACCCAGGCAAAAAAGTGAGTATCTGTGGCACACCTTAAAGGAACATTACTCCTCCTAATAATAATCTACCACTTTCCTTGCCATGGCCGGCAAATCCTAATGGTAGGATCAAAAAAACACTATATTCATATCCAATAAGTTAGTCCGGCAATAAAGACATCAGATACGCGTCTTTGATTATGCGTAAGTGCAGTAAGCACGAAACACGTTGATCAGTCTTTCCATGGCATCCTGACACATCAATATTAGTGCAAAATGTGTTGATCAGTCTTTCCATGGCATCCTGACATGTCAATATTAGCGTGAAATGCGTTGATCAGTCTTTCCATGCCATCCTGACATATCAATATTAGAGCGTAACACGTTAATCGGTCTTTCCATGGCATCCTGACACATCAATCTTAGTGCAAAATGCATTGATCAGTCTTTCCATGGCATCCTGACACATCAATATTAGCGTAAAATGCGTTCATCAGTCTTTTCATGGCATCCTGACACATCAATATTAGCTCAAAATGCATTGATCAGTCTTTCCATGGCATCCTGACACATCAATATTAGAGTGTAACATGTTGATCAGTCTTTCCATGGCATCCTGACACGTCAATCTTAGTGCAAAATGCGTTGATTAGTCTTTCCATGGCATCCTGACACATCAATATTAGCGTAAAATGCGTTCATCAGTCTTTTCATGGCATCCTGACACATCAATATTAGAGCGTAACATGTTGATCAGTCTTTCCATAGCATCGTGACACATCAATATTAGAACGAAACGCGTTGATCTGTCTATCCATGGTGACCTGATACATCAATATTAGTGTAAAACGCGTTGATCAGTCTTTCCATGGTGTCCTGACACATCAATATTGTACCTGATCTCTGAAGTCTCTCTTTTGAACAGATTTATGGACTTACAGACTTGTACAGTATTTTATGCCTATTTTTCAATAAAGTATTTGGTGTTTTTATTGCTGGACAAACTTATTGGATATGAATAAAGTGGTGTGTGTTTTTGGATATTACTGTAGTGTATATGAGGAGTAACAGAGAAGTTCTTGCACTGCACACTTAGTATCCAGTTACTCTCATTTTCTATCCGGAGGATTAATTATACATTATGATGTTGACTTGAGTCTTATGATAGAATTGAATATATATCGGGATATGTTGAGCTATGAATGGGTCAGGTAGTCAGAGCAGCTTTCTTCTTGCTGATACCATCAGGAAATCCTAAGGGACATTCAGAATCGTGATGTTGCTCCTTGGTTCAAGAAATCAAATCTTCAATTAGCCCTGAATGTCAGGTCTATGGAGGTGGACATGCTGCTTCCTGGCTGAACCACAAAGTCTACTCACTGAAACTTCTGAGTGTTTTCCTTTTAAACTTAAAGGGATAGTAATGTTTCACAATAAAAGCAGCTCCAATTATTCTTCATAGTATCTGGGCTATGGAGAGTGTTATTTCAATACTATCAAAGTTGTAGTTCAAGAGTAATTGAATGATAAAGTATCCCCCTCCCTCCCCTTTTACCTAGTGTAAGCCACCTCCCCTCAGATGCGGAATCTGGTCTCAGCGAGGGACAATCTTCTTACTGTGATCATAAGGAAAACCCTGCCCCTCTTGACAGGTTTTTCCTTATGCTCACTGAAGATCGTCCCTCTCTGCAATCCATCCGGACAGTCTTGCTGCTCTGAGATGAGCAGTGTTACATCAGTAAAAGGGGCGGGAGGGGGATACTTTATCATTCAATTACTCTTGAACTATATCTCTCATACCTTCCAAGTGTCCCTCTTTAGGAGGGACAGCCTCTCTTTGAGACCCAAATCCCTCGGTCCCTCTTTCCCATCCTGGTGGTGTCCCTGTGTTTAGGAGATCATAATGTGTGGTGTGTATATAAGTGTATCACATTGCTCCACAACACTATAACTCACATTAATGTTTCTTTTATAACCTTCATTATATGTGTTTATAAATTAAACTGTATAAATAAAATATATTGGTCTTGTTTTATATGATTCATTCATTTACACATACAGGTGCCAATAGGTCACGAAATAACCTAACATTTCTTGGTAATGTCCCGCCCACCAGCCATTCCTTAAGCATCACCTCCAAAAACACAAGTGTCCCTCCTTGGCCATTTGAAATGTTGGGAGGTATGATCTCTGACAGTACTGAAATAACACTCTCCATGGCCCAAATACAATGAAGATTAATTGGAGCTGCTGTGTTTGTGAAACATTACTATCCCTATAACCCCTTACGGACTCGCCACGCACATACTTTGCGGTCCCTTAACCCCTTAAGGACTGGCGGTCATGGGACATTTCCGTCCCATAATGACCGCATAGGCGCACTTGGACGCGCCAGTACACGTGACCTGTCACGTGTATCGGCGCGTCATTATGGGGCCTGATAGAGATCGCTCCGATCTTGGAGCGGTCTATTTCAGGCCCTATTTTTACTTACAGCGCTCCCGGTAGAGCGCTGTAAGTAAAAAGTACGTGACGTACCATGACCGTCATCGGTCCTTGAGTAGTTCAAGAACCGTGACGGTCCTGGTACGTCAAGGTTCCTTAAGGGGTTAAGGACCATGGAGCATTTTTTTTTTGCGGAATCTGATTCCGGACTCCCTGAACGGCGTGCAGCCGCGCGGGGAGCCTGGAATTCCTGGACCGTCATGGGTCCTTAAGGGGTTAAAGGCATATAAATATTTGTTTGTTTTTTTGGAAGAATTCTTAATTCAAACAGTATAACAGCTGAAGTCAGTTCCTTTCTTCTTTTGGTGTTTTAGAGAGCTTTACAGTCAATCAACCAAAATTCTCCATAGAGAAAAATGAAACGGCACCATCTAGTGGTTGCTTTTTTTTGTACATTATTTTGGTTAAAGAAAAAAAAATGTAAGGTTTGAGCTGTTATAACCTTTGAATGCATTATCTTCCATCTGTGGGAGTACCCATGATTTGCTCAGCAGAAAAGTCCCTACAATATATATTTTTCATGATAATACAGGAAAATGCCTTGGAGCAGGAAGAGTACATATTCCCGCAGAAGATGACGATATAGCAGTGGGTGGAGTATGGGGTACAGGAGTCTTGCCTGCAAGTGTCATGTCTGCCTTTAACCCTTTGAGAGCCAGAGAGGTATCTTTCTGGCACTCAATGGGTTAATGGACCTGACATTGATTGAAAATGCTGTTTCCCGAACCATAGATCAAAGGCAAAATTTACAAGGGCCATTAGAATTTTCTGTCCATAGTAAGGTAAGTGAGGGAAACGAAAAGGAGGTGTTTGTGCTGTTCTAAATTCTCCTTCTCATTCTGGCACATTAATGGTCACACCTGTAGAATACACAATTCCGCTGCTCTGATTGTTTGGTAAAGACTGATTTATGGTGTTCTGATCGCTGATTTACTAGAAGGACCAACAAGTCAGACCAGAATTTCTTATCAAGAAGCAATTAGGGATTAAATTACTCAGAATTTCATAATCACATTAGATCTTAAATGAGAGCTTAGAGCTTCTAATAATAGGAGTACACGTCCGTGACAGCCCAGCCTTGTTTCACTGTCCACTGGTAATCACAAAACCACATATACATTGTCTGACACTCCAGCCTTGATCCACTTATCATGGTTAGTCACAGAGCCACACATACGATGTCTGACATCTCAGTCTTGTTCCACTGTCCACTAATAGTAAAAAAAGAACTATACATACACTGTCTATTTTGCCAACCTTGATCCACTTATCATGGTTAGTCTCAGAGCCACAAATACACTGTTGATATCCCAGTCTTGACATACTGTCTGCTTCCTCAGCCATGTTTTACTGTCCACTGGTAGCCACAGAACAATAAGTGCATCATCTGATACCCCAGCCTTACTCTACATTCACATCCCAGCCTTGTTACACTGTACAAGGGTAAAACCACACATGCACTGTCATCCCACCTTGTTCCATTGTCCACTGGTATCACAGAACCACACATATACTGTCTGACATACCAGCCTTGTTCCATTGTCCACTGGTATCACAGAATCACACATACTACATTCCAGCCTAGTTTCACTGTTCACTGGTATCACAGAACTACACACACACTGTCTGAAACCCCAGCCTTGTTCCACTGCCCACTGGTAGTCATAGTACCACACATACACTGTCTGACACCCCAACCTTTTTCTACTGTCCACTTGCATCACAGAACCACATATACACTGTCTGACACCCCAGCCTTGTTCCACTGTCCACTGATACCAGAAAACCACACATACACAGTCACCTCAGCCTTGTTCTACTGCCCACTTTTATCACAGAACCACATATATACTATCTGACACCCCAGCCTTGTTCCATTGTCCACTGGTATCACATAACCACACATACACTGACACCCCAGCCTTGTTCTATTGTCCACTGGTATACTGTCTGAAACCCCAGCCTTGTTCCACTGTCCTCTATTAGTTACAGAATCACACATACACTGTCTGACACCCCAGCCTTGTTCCACTGTCCTCTAGTAGTAACAGAATTACACATGCACTGTCTGACACCCCAGCCTTGTTCCACTATCCTCTATTAGTAACAGAATCATATATACACTGTCTGACACCCCAGCCTTGTTCCACTGTTCTCTATTAGTCACAGAATCATATATACACTGTCTGACACCCCAGCCTTGTTCCACTATCCTCTATTAGTAACAGAATCATATATACACTGTCTGAAACCCCAGCCTTGTTCCACTGTCCTCTATTAGTTACAGAATCACACATACACTGTCTGACACCCCAGCCTTGTTCCACTGTCCTCTAGTAGTAACAGAATTACACATGCACTGTCTGACACCCCAGCCTTGTTCCACTATCCTCTATTAGTAACAGAATCATATATACACTGTGTGACACCCCAGCCTTGTTCCACTGTTCTCTATTAGTCACAGAATCATATATACACTGTCTGACACCCCAGCCTTGTTCCACTATCCTCTATTAGTAACAGAATCATATATACACTGTCTGACACCCCAGCCTTGTTCCACTGTTCTCTATTAGTCACAGAATCACATATACACTGTCTGACACCCCAGCCTTGTTCCACTATCCTCTATTAGTAACAGAATCATATATACACTGTCTGACACCCCAGCCTTGTTCCACTGTTCTCTATTAGTCACAGAATCATATATACACTGTCTGACACCCCAGCCTTGTTCCACTATCCTCTATTAGTAACAGAATCATATATACACTGTCTGACACCCCAGCCTTGTTCCACTATCCTCTATTAGTAACAGAATCATATATACACTGTCTGACACCCCAGCCTTGTTCCACTGTTCTCTATTAGTCACAGAATCATATATACACTGTCTGACACCCCAGCCTTGTTCCACTGTTCTCTATTAGTCACAGAATCACATATACACTGTCTGACACCCCAGCCTTGTTCCACTATCCTCTATTAGTAACAGAATCATATATACACTGTCTGACACCCCAGCCTTGTTCCACTGTTCTCTATTAGTAACAGAATCATATATACACTGTCTGACACCCCAGCCTTGTTCCACTGTTCTCTATTAGTAACAGAATCATATATACACTGTCTGACACCCCAGTCTTGTTCCACTGTCCTCTATTAGTCACAGAATCATATATACACTGTCTGACACCCCAGTCTTGTCCCCCTGTCCTCTATTAGTAACAGTACCACACATACACTGTCTGACACCCCAGCCTTGTTCCACTGTCCTCTATTAGTAACAGAATCATATATACACTGTCTGACACCTCAGCCTTGTCCCCCTGTCCTCTATTAGTAACAGTACCACACATACACTGTCTGACACCCCAGCCTTGTTCCACTGTCCTCTATTAGTCACAGAATCATATATACACTGTCTGACACCCCAGCCTTGTCCCCCTGTCCTCTATTAGTAACAGTACCACACATACACTGTCTGACACCCCAGCCTTGTTCCACTGTCCTCTATTAGTAACAGAATCATATATACACTGTCTGACACCTCAGCCTTGTTCCACTGTCCTCTATTAGTAACAGAATCACATATACACTGTCTGACACCCCAGTCTTGTCCCACTGTCCTCTATTAGTAAAAGAATCACATATACACTGTCTGACACCCCAGTCTTGTTCCACTGTCCTCTATTAGTCACAGAATCACATATACACTGTCTGACACCTCAGCCTTGTTCCACTGTCCTCTATTAGTAACAGAATCACATATACACTGTCTGACACCCCAATCTTGTCCCACTGACCTCTATTAGTAACAGAATCACATATACACTGTCTGACACCCCAGTCTTGTTCCACTGTCCTCTATTAGTAACAGAATCACATATACACTGTCTGACACCCCAGCCTTGTTCCACTGTCCTCTATTAGTAACATAATCACACATATATACTGTCTGACACCCCAGCCTTGTTCCACTGTCCTCTATTAGTAACATAATCACACATACACTGTCTGACACCCCAGCCTTGTTCCACTGTCCTCTATTAGTAACAGAATCACATATACACTGTCTGATACCCCAGCCTTGTTCCACTGTCCTCTATTAGTAACAGAATCATATATACACTGTCTGACACCCCAGCCTTGTTCCACTGTCCTCTATTAGTAACATAATCACACATATATACTGTCTGACACTCCAGCCTTGTTCCACTATCCTCTATTAGTAACAGAACCACACATACACTGTCTGACACCCCAGCCTTGTTCCATTGTCCTCTAGTAGTAACAGAATCACATACACTGTCTGACACCCCAGCCTTGTTCCATTGTCCTCTAGTAGTAACAGAATCACATACACTGTCTGACACCCCAGCCTTGTTCCATTGTCCTCTAGTAGTAACAGAATCACATATACACTGTCTGACACCCCAGCCTTGTTCCATTGTCCTCTAGTAGTAACAGAATCACATACACTGTCTGACACCCCAGCCTTGTTCCATTGTCCTCTAGTAGTAACAGAATCACATACACTGTCTGACATCCCAGCCTTGTTCCACTGTCCTCTATTAGTAACAGAATCACATATACACTGTCTGACACCCCAGCCTTGTTCCACTGTCCTCTATTAGTAACAGAATCACATATACACTGTCTGACACCCCAGTCTTGTTCCACTGTCCTCTATTAGTAACAGAATCACATATACACTGTCTGACACCCCAGCCTTGTTCCACTGTCCTCTATTAGTAACAGAATCACATATACACTGTCTGACACCCCAGTCTTGTTCCACTGTCCTCTATTAGTAACAGAATCACACATATATACTGTCTGACACCCCAGTCTTGTTCCACTGTCCTCTATTAGTAACAGAATCACACATATACACTGTCTGACACCCCAGCCTTGTTGCATTGATCGTCACATAACCGCATTCACTGTCTGAAGCCCTGGTACTTTTTCCTTCTGTAGGTAGTGGAGTACTGGTGTGCATTGTGGCCATGCGGCCTTCAGTTTCATATTGCATGGAGCATTTCCGCAGGCTCTGTTCTGTACCTGATATTTCCAGGTTGCACTGAGGTGACTTTGGTGCAACCCGGAAGTATGGGGGTAAAGAGGGAGCCTGAATGAAACTGAGGACTGAGCAGCCACTGTGATCCACTATCTAAGACAACAATTAGAAAAGGGGGCCACCGGGAGAACTGTGTATCCATGACAAAGTGATGAAGTGGAACACTTGATGGAGGAAAGGCACTGGTTGAAAGAATTAGACTATGATTGTCCTTATTAATGTGTCGTCACCGGGAGATGTCCCAGAATTCTAGGGGGCCAGTACAGGCATTGGGGAGCCCCTTCTGACACAGGGCTTCCCCACTCTGCGGGGGCCTTTGCTATGCCTCTGCACTAGAGGCCCCACCAGCAGTCAAGGAGTTAACAAAGCTGGTCAGTAAAGGATATCCATTGACAAACTGGTAAATTGACTGACCAGCAATACATAAACTGGTAAAAACACCTGGACAAATTAGTATATAAACTTTAACCCCTAAATGACTGGTGATGTGACAGGACTATCAATGTTTTTTTCCATGAAGGACCGGTGATGGTCCTGGCACATCACGCACTTTGTGCTTACAGTGTTCCTGCGGGAGCGTGTAAGCATAAACCGTGTCTGAAATTGACTGATCCAAGACTGGAGCGGTCTCTGTCAGATAGCAGTGCGACTCACCGGTACAGTCACAGGTCACGTGTGCTGGTGCTCCGACAACGATCAAAGCATTCTTTAAGGAAAGGTAACTTCTCCGGACAGCTGGTAGTTAAGGGGTTAAGGAGTATAAAAACTGACAAATAAACCAGACAAAATAATATATAAACTAACAAATTAACCAGCCACACTAGTATATAAACTAGGAAATAGGCTGATCACAGTAAACCAGGAGAGCTTTGTTTATCAAGCACACAACTCAGCACTGTGGGAGCGGCCAGAACTGCTGAGCCAGCAATCACAATTTCAAACGACCGGATTTCAGATCTTAGGGGGATGTAGCATTACGTATGGAAAAGGGGCAGGAGGGGGACATTTTTCATTAAAATAAAATGAAGATGACAATGTATGAGCAGTTAGAAAGGTATCTTTTCTTATAAAAAGTATATTGAAGAATCAAGCTACCAATAATATCTAAACACTAGTATGAAAGCCTGTGTACACGGGCTAAAGGGCCACCCAGCAGCCCTGGCTGCTGCCCTGAAGCCGGGAGCAGAGACAGGCCGTGAGCCGATCAGAGCACGCCACTCCGGAACAGCGCGTTCAGCCAATCTCTACTGCGCATGACTGCATCATTCCGGCAGTCTCTGCTGCGCATGTGCAGTTACGCTCACAGGGAGCTTCACAGGCTAGCGCCTTATATTATTTAGATTACTATATCTTTAACAGAGATGTAGCATTCAGGCCTACATAACTGCACGCCCTTTCATTAGCCACTTCATTGCTAAAGACATCTCTATCAAATTGTGAAGCAACACATTGCAGATGTTTGTAATGTCCAGAGAGTTAGGAAAATGGGCTATAATGTGATGATTTTAATTAATGGACAATTTTGTCACAGCTTGAGAACAGCAAATTCAGTATTCACTAACACAGTGTTCTCGTTTTTCTTTTCGCAAAGGATTCCTGTCCATCGGAATATCATCAGTGAAAAGGAAAAGAGAAAACTATCTGTTTACCACAATCAAGTCCATCTTTGATCACTCGAGTCGAGAGGAATTGGAGGATCTCGTTGTGGTCGTATTCCTGGCCAATCCTGGAATCAGGCTAAATGCAGACACTGCCAGAGAGTTAAGAGCAAATTTTGATTCAGACATCACTGCAGGACGTTTGGTTGTCATAAGCGTCTCTGCCAGAAATTACCCACCACTGGATGGCCTCAAGAGGAACTTCAATGATGCCCCAGATCGAGTCAAATTTAGATCCAAGCAAAATGTGGATTATGCATTTTTAGTTAATTTTTGTGCTAATCTATCTCAGTATTACCTCATGTTGGAAGACGACGTCACATGTTCCAAGAATTTTCTTACATCGATTAAAGACAATTTAAAATATCAACCTCCTTCTTGGACCACAATCACATTTTCAAGTTTGGGGTATATTGGTAAATTGTATCACAGTGTGGATCTTCCTAAACTAGCTAGATTTTTATTGCTTTTCTATGATGAAATGCCTTGCGATTGGCTATTAGACCTTTTCTTTAAATCCAAAGCACAAAAAGACATTATTAGAGTTAAACCATCTCTCTTCCAACATATCGGTTTGTATTCTTCCTTCCAAAACAGCTACAACAAACTCAAAGATGCCGATTTTGTAGAAGTTGTTGAGAAATTCGGAGACATTCCGCCTGCCTCTTGTTACACGAATATACAGGTTCATCTGCAAAATGACGCGGACTATGCGTGTGTTCCCGGTCCTCGATATTTCTGGGGAAAGGACGTAAATAGAGACAGTTATTTTACCATGGTCTTCCATGAACCGGTTAACATTAAAAAAATGTGGATTATTACAGGGAGTTTTGATCACCCTAGTGATGTTCTGAAATCAGGTTACGCAGAACTGGGACAGAGGAAATTTGTTGAGAACAACAAGAAATCCTGCAAAGAGTTTAAAAAAATAGGCGACTTTGTCAATGGAACATTTTTAGTTGACAATATGGACAGAGCAGCGGGGGAAATGATAGACTGTGTCAGGATAAGGATTTCTGCTTCCCAGGAGGAATGGCTCATAATACAGAAAATGGGTATTTGGGTCAGAAAGGAAGAGATATGGAGTGAAAATAAATTACTGTGATATTATGCAAGCTTGTAAGGATCTTTCCTAAGGTGCTTCGTGTAAATATTGATTCAGAACTGAGCTGGTCTTAGTCAAAGCACCAGTTAACCCCTTGATTGATATGCATGGTAGATCTCTATAGTGTTCAAGGGGTTAAAGCGTATGGTCACAGTAAGACAAGTTTATTTTATTTTACAGTAAAAATCCAATCTACCTGTATGTTGCAGAAACAATTTTTTTTGTAAAATATAGAAACTAAACTTTATGTTTTCATGGCATTTTATGCTAATTATTTTTACCTCATGCTGTGCTATTAGAAATTACCCCAGTGTGTGGGCTTTGACTAGATTCATTCACAGAAATTAACCTTTATAATTTTGGTAGAACTATATGCTAATTCCTTTTATAGTACGCTAATTAGTACCTCACACTCTGCTATTAGACACGCCCCCAGTGTTTGGGCTCTGCTATATTCATTCATATCACAATACACTAATGCTAGTTCTGTTCTAGACCAGTCTTACCTCTCTCTGTGCTGTTAGTCACACCCCCAATGTGTGGGCTCTGCCTAGATTAATTCACAGTACAGTATGCTAATTAGTTCTGTTCTAGACCAATCTTACCTCTCGCTCTGCTATTAGACACCCCCCCAGTGTGTGGGCTCTGCCTAGATTCATTCACAGTACAGTATGCTAATTAGTTCTGTTCTAAACCAATCTTACTTCTCACTGTGCTATTAGATGTGCTCCCAGTGTGTGGTCTCTGCCTAGATTCATTTGTAGCACAGTATGCTAATTAGATCTGTTCTAGACCAATCAGTCTTACCTCTCACTGTGCTATTAGACATGCCTCCAATGTGTGGGCTCTGCCTAGATTCATTCACAGAACAATATGCTAAATAGTTCTGTTCTAGACCAATCTTACCTCTCACTGTGCTATTAGACATGCCCCCCAGTGTGTGGGTTCTGCCTAGATTCATTCATAGCACAGTATGCTAATTAGCTCTGTTCTAAACCAATCTTACCTCTCACTCTGCTATTAGACACCCCCCCACTGTGTGGGCTCTGCCTAGATTAATTCATAGCACAGTGTGCTAATTAGCGCTGTTCTAAACCAATCTTTCCTCTCACTGTGCTATTAGACACCCCCCCACTGTGTGAGTTCTGCCTAGATTCATTCATAGCACAGTATGCTAATTAGCTCTGTTCTAAACCAATCTTACCTCTCGCTGTGCTATTAGACACCCACCAAGTGTGTGGGCTCTGCCTAGATTCATTCATAGTACAGTATGCTAATTAGTTCTGTTCTAGACCAATCTTACCTCTCAATGTGTTACTAGACACGCCCCCAGTGTGTGGGCTCTGCCTAGATTCTTACATAGCACAGTATGCTAATTAGTTATGTTCTAGACCAATCTTGCCTCTCGCTGTACTATTAGACACCCCCCCCCCAGTGTGTGGGCTCTGCCTAGATTCATTCATAGCACAGTATGCTAATTAGTTATGTTCTAGACCAATCTTACCTCTCACTGTGCTACTAGACACGCCCCCAGTGTGAGGACTCTGCCTAGATTCATTTATAGCACAATGTATGGCAATACTGGCCCAGCACATAAACTAATTAGCATAAGGTGCCACACTATGGCGCCAACAGATACAGGTTCATTTCTCAAAAATAATTTATAACAAATAGCTAGTACAGCATAAAAACAATGTTTAACCCCTTAACAACAAACGTCTTACCAGGTACGTCCCGCAGAAACTGTCACTTAGTGACAGAGGACGTACGTGGTAAGCCCTGGAAGTCCGGGTCTCCGTGCGGCTGCATGCTGTTCGGGGACTCCGGACTCATTTAAAAAAAAAAAAAAAAAGTACCACGGGCGTTAAGGTGACAGCTGCGTCCGCACGCGGCTGTCACTAAGGGGTTCATTCTCTTTATAATGAACTGACCTTATCTAGGGTGACAGATCCACTTTTAACCTTTAGATGCCATGCAGGTTTCCAGTGTATTGCAGGGTGACACACTGTGGACCTCTTTGGCACCTACGTGGGGTTAAAGGGATAGTAATACTTAAAATAAAAAAAAACTATATATTGTAGGGTTTATCCCCTGAGGAAAACAAGGGAACTCCCACTGCTGAGAGGTATTTTATTCAAAAGTTATTACATCTCAAACTTGAACCTTTCAGGTGCAGTATCACAGTGGCCTGAAATTGTACAGTGGCGCTGTTGCTATACCATCCTATTGAGATTTATAGTCACCTAACCAGAGCTGTCCATGGGATGGTTTATCAACAGCGCCACTGTAGAATCTCAGGTCACTGTGATACTGCACCAAAAAAATTACAATTTAAGAATTACTGTCTCTTTAAATGAACTAATAATGACCCCCCAATTACTTCATTTCTAAACATTCAGTGGGAGGAGTTTGGTGTTCTTGAGTCCTGCCAGCGAATGTAACCCCCCCAAAAAAAAACCTAAGTTTTAAATTGGGTTTTAACACTTTGAGTGCCAGAGGGGTACGCAACGCATTGCTTTGCAATGTGTTACGTACCCTTCTGTCACTCAAAGGGTTAACCCCTGGATGCTACAGAGTTCGTCAGCACATTGCTACACAGTGGATATCTCTCTAGCATTCAAAGAGTTAAAAGCCCCATTTAACTTAATAGGTATTTGTGTTTGCCCGTATAGTGCAGTTGGTGTACCCCAAAATGTCTCCAGTTTTATTTAGTACATCACCCTCATTGAGTGTGAACTGAGCTGGTCTCTTTGCCCAACACCAATTAACCCCTTGACCACTGAGCACCTCTCTAGCATTCAAGGGGTTAAACCTTTTAGAAGCCAAGCAGGTTTCCGATGTGTCGCAGGGTGACACATTGGGAACCTCCCTGGTTCATAAGGAGTTAAAGCGAACAGCAACGCATCCTAATTAAAATCCCTGATTTACCTTAATCAAAGAAGCTTTTAAAGCGAAACTTTCAGCTGTATAAGTTGCTCCCCGATACATTCTATATAATAAAATGATAGGATGTTTGTCAGAATCCGCCATGCACAGCAGAGATTGCTTGCGCTGCAGTCATGCGCAGTACAGACTGCCCAAACACGCCGCAGCTGATAAGGAGCGGGACGCTCCAAATTTGGACCGGAGTCCTCTCTGCGCACCTTCCTGGGACCGCTTGGTGATCAGATAGGCTCCGGGCACCAGTACATGGACTTTTAAACTAGTTAGTAATATAGCGATAGGCATAGACATCTTAGAGGAAAGCTGCCTCTGAGTCTGTGCTGTCTGTCCCGTGCACTGCTCGGATTGGTGGTGACATTTGCTGGTTACATTAAAGGAGCAGTAAACTTTTTTTTATGAAAACACATATTTTACAGAGCTTTTCCTGCTGAATAAAATAAGGTTACTCCCATTGCTGTCAGATGTTTTATTCAATAATTATAGCAGTTTAAATATTTAGGAAGTGAATTTACTGTGTTTACTTCCTGATAGTTCTAACTGACAGGAAGTGAATTTACTGTGTTTACTTCCTGATAGTTCTAACTGACAGGAAGTGACAGGCAGTTTCTATCACATTCTGTGGAGAACTGAATGTCTCTGACTTTTCTGACTTTCCTCTCCATTAGAATCTAACAGGAAATCTAATTAGAATTTGACCACTAGAGGCCACTGCTAATGTAAAAAAACATGGGTTTAAACTGTAATAACTCTGGAAATATAAATCTATCAGCAGTGGGAGTACCCTTATTTTACTCAATAGGAAAATCCCTATAATATATATTTTTTTCATAAAAAAGTTTACTGCTCCTTTAAGGTAACAGAAGTTGCTGCCTGAGCAGGCGCACAGATCTTCTCTTGTAAGCTCTGTGCCCTGGATGCCTGCAGAAGAAGGTGAATTACTTCAATAACATGGATTTATTCAGCATAATACAACTATTCCTTTGCCTATCACTATATTAGTAATGTATTAGGAGGCAGTATTATAAAGCTGAAAGTTCCACTTTAATGGGAGGAGTTTGGTGTCCTGGAGTTGTACAATAGACTAATGGCAGCATTCATGGACATGGTATGCAGTACTAATTACATTTTAATTTGGGGATCCAATCACACAGAATTGACTCCTTGTGGTCATTAAAGGAGCAGTAAACTTTTTTTTATGAAAACACATAATTTATAGAGCGTTTCCTGCTGAATAAAACAAGGTCACTCCCACTGCTGTCATATATTTTATTCAAATTTTATAGCAGTTAAAATAATCAGGAAGTGATCTAAGTGACAGGAAGTGAATTTACTGTGTTTACTTTCTGGAAGTTCTAACTGACAGGAAGTGAATTTACTGTGTTTACTTCCTGATAGTTATAACCGACAGGAAGTGAATTTACTGTGTTTACTTCCTGATAGTTCTAGCTGACACGAAGTGACAGGCAGTTTCTATCACATTCTATGGAGAACTGTATGTCTCTGACTTTCCTCTCCATTAGAATCTAACAGGAAATCTAATTAGAATTTGACCGCTAGATAAGGTGACCACATATCCCTTTAAATCAGGGACACTTATAAAATACACACATTGCAGGACAGCACAGGAATTAAAGCAACCCTGCAATGTGTGTATTTTATAAGTGTCCCCGATTTAAAGGGATATGTGGTCACTCTGCCGCTAGAGGGCACTGTTAATGTAAAAAAAAATGGGTTTAAACTGTAATAACTCTGAAAATATAAATCTCTCGGCAGTGGGAGTACCCTTATTTTACTCAATAGGAAAATCCCTACAATATATATTTTTTCATAAAAAAGTTTACTGCTCCTTTAAGGTTTTCTGCCCAGATTAAGGTAAATGAGGGTTATATTAGGAGGTATTAGTGTTGCTTTAAATACAATGGTGCATTTGATGTTGATTTCCAAACCAATAAAAATAATCTGTCTCCAAGAATCTGCCTCTAAGCAAAAAATGCCTCCAAGCATCTGCCTCCAAATCAATAAATATAATCTGCCTCCAAATAAACACATCTACCTCCAGCAATCTGCCTGCAAATAACAGCATCTGCCTCCAAGAGTTTGTCTGCAAATAAGCACATCTGCCTCCAAGATTCTACCTCCAAATAAACCCATCTGCCTGCAAATAAAAACATCTGCCTCCAAGAATCTACCTCCAAATAAACACGTCTGCCTGCAAATAAGCACATCTGCCTCCAAGAATCTACCTCCAAATAAACATTGTTTGCCTGCAAATGAAAACATCTGCCTCCTAGAATCTGCCTCCAAGTAAAAACATCTGCTGCTCAGAATCTGCCTCCAAGTAAAAAAAAAAAACTGCCTTCAAGCATCTGCCTCCAAATAAACACATCTGCCTCCAAATAAATAATATCTGCCTTCAAGAATCTGCCTCCAAGTAAAAAACATCTGCCTCCAATAATCTGCTTCCAAATAAACACACCTGCCCTCAAGAATATGCCTCACAAAAAACATCTGCCTCCAAGAATCTGCATCAAAATAAAACCATCTGCCTCCCAGTAATAACATCCGACACAATAATCTGCCTCCAAGAATAGGCCTCTAAATAAAACATCTGCCTCCAAGGATCTACCTCTAAATAAAAACATCTGCCTCCCAATTAAAATCTCTACCTCCAATTAAAAATATCTGCCTCCAACTATGAACATCTGCCTCTAAGAATCTTACTCCAAGTATGAACATCTGCCTCAAAAAAAAAAACATGTAAAAACCAGGATATTAAATCAATTGTAAATGAAAGTTGTTTTTAAAGGAGCAGCAAACTTTTTTTTTATAAAAAAATATATATTGTAGGGATTTTCCTATTGAGTAAAATAAGGGTAATCCCACTGCCAAAAGATTTATATTTCCAGAGTTATTACAGTTTAAACCCATGTTTTTTTTACATTAGCAGTGCCCTCTAGTGGTCAAATTCTAATTAGATTTCCTGTTAGATTCTAATGGAGAGGAAAGTCAGAAAAGTCAGAGACATACAGTTCTCCATAGAATGTGATAGAAACTGCTGAGTCACTTCCTGTCAGTTAGAACTATCAGGAAGTAAACACAGTAAATTCACTTCCTGATTATTTAAACTGCTATAATATTTGAATACAACATCTGACAGCGATGGGAGTGACCTTGTTTTATTCAGCAGGAAATGCTCTGTAAAATATGTGTTTTCATAAAAAAAGTTTACTGCTCCTTTAAAGGTATCTAATGTGCCATCTTTTTTGTTCATTAGATGTCATCGTGGTGAAAATAAAGATTTCATTATTTTTGCTTTGGGAATTATTATTCTTATTTAACTCTTTGAGTGGCGGAGGGGTACAGAACGCATTGGTCTGCAATGTGTTCCGTACCCCTGTGGCACTCAAAGGGTTAAGTGTTTGGAAGAAGTTAGTATTTTCTCAGTGCAAAGCCAGTGAACCACTCATGGACGGCTGTTTCGTTGTCAATGCAACTCATCAGCATGAGGTTGATTTTACTGGCTTGCTATTGAGGCTTGGTGTACATGTGGAGCACAAACTGAAAAGGTTAAGGTGGGGAAAAAAGTGAATGAAAACCCCTTCCACCTGAATTTGGTGGGTGGTAGATACAATGTTAAACAAAAATTTGACACACCAGTCAAGCCATAAGAGTTGCTTTTCCCACAGCAGTGTTGTTACTACATGCTCCACATGTGCACCAAGCCTCAATAGTAAAACCAACCTCAGGCTGATGAGTTGCATTAACAACTAAACGGCTGTCCATGAGTGGTTCACTGGCATTGTATCTCTTCCTGAGTTGTGTCTTAAAGCTGTTGCTCAGCATACACATACTCTAAGGAATCCATGTATAAAGTGGAATCTGAGGCAAAAAGGTGATTCCTTGTTAAACTTATTTGCATATGCCTACCCAGAATCCCTTGCAGTAGTAACAACACTGGAAATATGAGAATTCTGTGGGAAAAGCAAGTCTTATGACTTGACTGGTGTGTCAAATGTTTGTCTAACATTGTATCTACCACTATATATATATATATAGAAGTAGAAGCAGGACGCACTCTCGACAAAAAAACAAATGCCTGGGTACCCAGTTAAAGTTAAAATGCCAGAAGGAGAAATCAGCACTCATAGGACTTCATAATATGATAATCAATGTATTGTATTAATTCTGTGGTCAACGTTTCGATCCTCACATGGATCTTTCTCAAGACGCCATATTAGTGCACTACTTCCCCCACAAATACCCAGTGACCCTACTTCCATCAAACCAAAGAAAACATAGGTTTATAATAAATAAAACCTTAAACACCAGTGTCAAAATGTAGTATGTATACATAAAACATAACAGTAAAATATAAATAACAAAAAAGATTAAGGTTGATATTGGTCCTTTTAAGGCTGAGATAGGTGAATTGATTAGTGAGGATAAGGCCATGGCTGACACCTTAAATGGATAGTAATGTTTCACAATAAAAGCAGCTTCAATTAATTTTCATATTATTTGGGTCATGGAGAGTGTTATTTCAATACTGTCAGAGTTGAAGTACAAGAGTAATTGAATGATAAAGTATCCCCCTCAACCCTTTTACTGATGTAACACTGCTCAGCCAGATCAGCAAAACTGTACGGATGGCTCACAGAGAGGGACAATCTTCAGTGATCATAAGGAAAAACCGGAAAAACCTGTCAAGTGGGGCAGGGTTTTCCTTATGATCACAGTAAGAAGATTGTCCCTTGCTGCGACCTGTCCAGTCAAGTGACCAGATTCCACATCTGAGGGGAGGTGGCTTACACTAGGTAAAAGGGGCAGGGGGGGATACTTTATCATTCAATTACTCTTGTACTACAACTCTCACAGTACTGAAATAACACTCTCCATGACCCAAATACTATGAATATTAATTGGAGCTGCTTATATTGTGAAATATTACTGTCGCTTTAAAGAAAAGTCCTTATGGCACGACAAGTGGATATAAAAATGACAGCAAGGGACAATCTTCTTACTGTGATCATAAGGAAAACCCTGCCCCCTTGAAAGGTTTTTCAGTACACAACTGATGGAGAGTGATATCTTGCCTTAGCACTCAACAAAATTCTCAGTTTCAGCTCCCTGTCAGCCGTCTGTCACCTAATACATTTATTTGTTTATTAAATTATTTATTACTAGTTGAAGAGCCCGTTACACGGGCCACATTGCCACTGCCAGCTGGTCGCGGGGCAGTCATGCGCAGTCATGCGCAGTAGAGATTGCCCATGCCGTGGCTGATACAGTGCCAGCCGGTCGCGGGGCAGTCATGCGCAGTAGAGACTGCCCGCGCCGCGGCTGATACAGAGCTGTCTCTACTGCGCATGACTGTGGCGTTACACTAGTTTTAGCGAATTATTATATAGGATTTTTTAATTTATTTTTTATTTATTAAGTTGTCCACACTATCTTATCACAGATAAAAAAAAAATTAACCGAAAAGCAAAATCAACATCTTCTTTCCCCAGACTTCCCCAGCACAGAGACAATAACAGCAAGATCAGCAAGCAAATTGGACCCTAGCTGCCTGTGTCTTGCCTGTCGGTCATGCCAAATTTTAGGGTAGTTAACCGCCTTTCTCCCTTCCTCTCCACCAAAGTGCCCCAGACTCCTAATACAGAAAACAAATGTCCTACCTAAAAAACTCTCTAAACTAAGATTCAGTTGCGCTTTATTTGCCTATCTTCTCTAGCTCAAAAACGTGCAGCTTTCTCCTCTCACAAACACAAAATGGCTGCTGTGAGAGCCTGACACCCTTGTATATGTCTGCAGGAAATGTAGCGAAAACTGTCATGTGGTGGGGAACATTTTTCTCCCCATTGATTTCAATGCAATGAACTAGGCGAAAAAGCAGGAAAACTGCATATTTCACAGGAAATTCTTTGCCAAGCAGGAAGCCCCATTATTCTCCAATTTTGGTTTGAGGTGAAAATTTTCACCCGTTCCCTAGACAAGCTTCTTCTAGACGTCGTCCTCCTTATTTGTCAGTTTCTTCAGTCCCTCAAGAGAATGAGGTCTAAAGCTATGATACTGAGATAGCTGTGGTCATGGACACTTTCAAAATTGGCTGACACTGAAACCGTAAATATTAACCTTTAATGTTTCCCGGTGCATACATGTTGGGCAATATGTCCCTTAGTGCCCTAACCCAAAGGAGCACCAATTAGTCAGCAATGTACCTTTTAGTCCTGCATCAACTTAGAGATCTCCTTGCCTGAAAACACACACTAAGTAGGTCTTCTCCCTCTGCCTTTCTTGTTTAAATTGTATCAATTTAGAAATTAAAGAAGTAGTTAATTAAATTGTGCAGTTCAGATACAGTAAAATCTCAGGTATAATACGCACCTGTGTATAATACGCAGGTGTATATTATACCCAAGATTTTAGGGGAAAACAAGAGTGCCTGTGTATAATACACACCCGTGTTTTCCCCTCTTATGAAAAAAAAAATTAAGCCTTCCAGATACCTTCCCTCCCTCCCCCGGCGCTATCCGATTCTAAAATACCACTTACTTTCTTCAAAAGACAAGTCCCGCATTTTCAACATTATCAGGAAACATATAAACGATGTGAATGTCCCCCTGCGGACGGCATGCTTCCATTTGCCGCCCGATTCCTTTCGCTATTGTACTTCCCTGTGAGGACCTTCAGATTCTCACAGGGCATTACCATTGGCTGGAGCCGGTAGGTCCTGAAAGCCAATTGAAGGAATTGGGCGGCGAATGCAAGCATGCCGCCCGCAGGGGAAGATTCACATTGTTTACATGTTTCCTGATAATGATGAAAATGCGGGGACTTGTCTTTTTAAGAAAGTAAGTGGCATTTTAGAATCGGATAGCACCGGGGGAGGGAGGGAAGGGTTCCGGCCGGCTTAATATTTTTTTAAAATAAAAAACTCTTGAGTATAATACGCACCCCCCACATCACACAAGGTGAAGTGGGGTAAAATTGTGTGTATTATACCCGAGATTTTACAGTAGTTAGTAAAACTGGATCCTCTAAACCCTGATATTTTGACCCTTCATCCTGAAACCATAAGATTTGGGTCAAAACCCTGAGTATCAGGGTCAAGCCAAGAGACTTCCCAGGCCTGGTCATTGATTGAAGAAGTGTATAAAAGTTGAAAAACTAGAACCTTTTGTCCAGATTGAGTCACATTCAATCAAAGCATGGGAGGGCTGGCAATGTTTGGCCTGGGGGGGCAAGTACAATCAAACAGCCTATTTTTACAATTACGCCACCCCCTTTTGTTAAAGGGATAGTAATACTTGAAAATAAGTTTATTTTATATTGTAGCCCTTAAAAAAACATGAAAAATGATATAAGTCATCTCCCAAACCTTTATGGTTTGGGAGATATTCAGAAGTAAAGTTTCCCCTGGAGTGACATCATTGCTCCACCCTTCAGATTTGGAATCCGGTCCCCGGACCGGCCGTGCCTCTCCAGAAGTGCTGAGATCACCATCTTTAAAAAGAATTTCTTAATTGAAATGGTCTACAAAGTGTGCTTTCAAGCCAGGCACACTTTGTAGATAGTTCCAGTTAAGTAGTTCTTTTCAAAGATCGTGATCTCAGTGCTGCTAAAGAGCTGCCGGTTGCTCTGTGGACCAAATTCCAAATCTGTCCACTAGACGGCAGACTTGGCTGAAACAGCCAGGAAAAGAGAACTTTACTATATTTTACATGTGAATATCATCCAAACCATAAAGGTTTGGGAGATAAGACTTATATCATTTTTCATGTTTTTTTAAGGGCTACAATATAAAATAAAATTATTTTCAAGTATTACTATCCCTTTAATGTTATAGCTGGCATTAATGGAGTGAAGTAAGGCAAGTGATACCACAGAGCTTATTATTGAAATAGTGGTACATTAGTGATATCACAGAGATTACAACTGAAATGGAGCTACACTAGTGATACCACAGAGCTTACAACTGAAGTGAAGCTAAAATAGTGATACTACAGAGCTTACAATTGAAAGGAAGCTACACTACCAGTGTAGCTCCTTAACCCCTTAACAGCCCTTGACGGTCATAGTACATCATGGGTCAATCTGACTGAACGACCCATAACGTAGTACGACCATCATGGAGCTCCGGGCTCCCCCCGCGGCACACGCCGTTCGGGGCGTCCGGAACCGGAAGAACGAAAAATATTTAAAAAAATGCTTTGTGGTCCTTAACTGACCTCGCCGTGCCTATTGGCTGGTCGTTAAGGGGTTAAATTCTATTTAAAGGGAAATTGAATGAAGCAGTGGCCCACCAGCCCAGACTTATGACCACCCTGGGGGTAACCCCCCCGTTTCCCCACAGGGCAGCCCTCCCCTGAATCAGAGCCATTTTGGCACCATGGGCTTAGAAGGCACAAGCATCAATGGAACAGATATACAGTATACACACTTTTACTAAACATTATTGTGTGAATTTTCAAGCGTCTAGGAATTCTGTTTTGGGGCAAAAAAAAAGAATCTTACAATAAGTTTTATGATTCCTGTTTAGCAAGTTCTTACTTGGTGTTTTACTAAAGAGATCTTGAATGAAACACAGGTTTTTTTTCTTACTTGTCAATTCTTTTCCCATCAAGTGCTCGTAGGTAGCACACTGACCTCCATCCCATTTTGTTGTCTTGCCAGTAAAAATGTTTTTGCACCTTTGTTCAACATTGGGGGACTGTGGGTGTCGGAGGCATAGCTGGGAACCTGCCGGATTTCACCCGGAGACTCCGGATTTACAGCAGTGTCTCCGTGTGAAACCTTAAATTCTCCGGGCATATACAGTATGTGTGCATTTGCTGCTCCTGTCTGCGCACATTTCATAATTTACATCAATTTCATCAAAGCCCTGCTCTGGCACCACGGTCCGCGGACCACTTGGGACCTGTGTCTGTTGATCATGATGCTGCGTGCCTGGTGTCAGGGCAAGAGGAGGGCAGAGAACCTTTTGAGTGCCAGAGCATTATTATTATTATTATTATTCTTTATTTATATAGCGCCAACTAATTCCACAGCGCTGTACAATTGGGGAATAGACATACAGAGGTATTAAATAGTACAATCAGATGTGTAGAACAGGAGGATCAGAGGGCCCTGCTCGTGAGAGCTTACAGTCTATGTACTCCTCCAGCGCTCAAAGGGTTAAACGCAGTACTTTTTTTTTTTTTTTTTTTCTGGAACCTCCGGGTGACCTATTACTAAAAGTTCCCAGGTATGGTCGGAGGTCCTTTCCTAACCTCTTTCTTTTTAACAGTTCTTCCTAGGGAGGGGGAACTATATGACCTAAAGAAATAACAGAATTGACCCGTAAGAAAAATTCTGCCTTTCCTTTTCTAATCTCACATCCTGTTGTTGTGAAAAGCCCACTCCAACACTTAGTCCACATTACCTAAACATGTACATTTATTAGCAAATACCTAACCGAGGCTTTACACAAAATCTTACCTGTTTCAAAGCTCCAGGAAATGCAAGATGCTTTTATAGAAATGTCCAGCAGATGTCAGCATTGTCTAATGTCCGTAACAAGTTTACCCATAAGGTTTTATGTATGTATGTATGTATCTTTATTTATATAGCGCCATACATGTACACAGCGCTTAACAGAAGTTGAAATAATACAATACAAAAACGACAGAACTGGGGTTAAGAGCATTAAGGTTAAGTACAATCATTACATTATTTGTGAGGGAAAGTGCAGCAAGGGAATCATACACTAGGAAAGGGACCCTGCCCCAAGGAGCTTACAATCTAGGCTGAATTCATATTGACAAACAGAGACACTAGGAGGAGTATTATAAGTGCAGGTACAAGGTGTGGTGAAAGAAGTGCAGAAGGATTCTGATGTGACTGTCAGTGTGCAGGAGGACATCGCTATTGAGATGCCTCCCTGAGCAAGTGGGTTTTGAGGAGTTGCTTGAAAGTGGTGATTGTGGATGATTGGCGAACAGTGATGGGGAGGGCATTCCAGAGTCGAGGAGCAGCCAGTGAGAAAGATTGTAGTCGAGAGATGGCTCGTGTTGTGTAGGGAGAGGACAGGAAGAACCCTTGAGAAGACCGTAGGGGACGGGAAGGGGTGTAGCGGGAGATAAGGGCAGAAATGTAAGAGGGTGCTGAAGAACAGAGTGACTTACAGGAGAGGAGGAGAATCTTGTAAGAAATACGATACTTTATAGGCAGCCAATTGAGGGATTTCAGGAGGAGATGAGATGGAAGGTATGCGATTATGTGCGATTCAAGTAGTACAATGATTCTGGAGCAAACCAGCTGCACAACGGAGACAAATGAAATCTCCTCTAATTCCTATTGATTTTAAATGGGGTTTTTAACCCCTTGAATGCTAGAGAAAGGTATCTCTTTTATTCAATAGGTAAAAAAAAACAAAAAAAACATTTAACCCGTTAAATAATGGAAGAATTTGCATTTCTTTTTCCTTTGGTGCAATTGTTTCGCTCCAAAAGGGCACCTTATTGAATACGGCACAAATACACCAGGGTAGCATTACAAAGCGATGCATTGGCAAACTCTTGCAGTCAGATATTAAAAAGTTTCCCCAGAATTGCTTCACTTTCGAATTTTGCATATGATCTATGGACCCTTTCTCCTACCTTGCTCCTAATTCAGAATTCCCAGATCTGACCCGGAAACGCTAGTTTTCATATTTAAAGGGATAGTAATACTTCGTTTTAACTTTATTTTATTTTGTAGGCATTAAAAAAACATGAAGAATGATATAAGTCTTATCTCTCAAACCTTTATGGTTTAAGAGATATTCACAAACAAAGTATCCCTTCCCTGTTCAACCAGATCAGAAGGGAGGTGCCCAGGTAGACTGCAGAGAGGGACAATCTTCAATTAAGATAAGGGAAAAAGCTGAAAGTCTTGTCAAGGGGGGAAGGGCTTTCATTGTTTTAATACAAAGAAGATTGTCCCCTTCTGTTATCTGTCTGGTCATACAACTAGATTCACATCTGAGAAGAGATGGCTTACACTAGGTAAAAGGGGCGGGGAGGGGAAACTTTGCTTGTGAATATCTCATAAACCATAAATGTTTGAGAGATAAGACTTATATCATTCTTCATGTTTTTTTAATGCCTACAAAATAAAATAAAGTTAAAACGAAGTATTACTATCCCTTTAACACTTTGAGTGCCAGAGCACTCAAAGAGTTAAAGAGATGGAGTACAATTTTGGGCTCCAGTTCTTAAAAAAGACATTTTTGAGCTGGAAAAGGTGCAGAGGCGTGCAACAAACCCGATAAAGGGGTTGGAGGATCTGAGTTATAAAGAGAGACTAGCCAAACTGGGTTTGTTACATTAAAGAAGAGATGTCTAAGGGGTGATATGATTACCATTTACATATATATATGGAAGGTCAATACAAAGAACTAGTCAATTAATTAGTTATGCAAAGAGCTGAGCTAAGAACAAGAGGTCACCCATGAAGACTAGAGGAAAGGCGCTTTCGTCTAAAACGAAGGCAGGGATTTTTTACAGTAAGGGCGGTAAAGCTATGGAATTCTTTGCCCTGGGATGCTGTACTTGTAGATAATGCGACTGCTTTCAGAAAAGCAATGGATGCCTATTTAGCACAGAACAATATTGAGAATTATGACAGTTGGCTTCATTGCAGAGAGGTTGTTGATCCGGGGAAATATCTGACTAAAATTTGGAATCAGGAAGGAATTTTTTACCGACTTGGGGCTAAATTGGAAATGGTTTCAGAGGGATTTTTTTGCCTTCCTCTGGATCAACAGGGGTGTTTTTGGCATGGGCTGGACTTGATGGATGCATGTCTTTTATCAGCCTCTTCAAGTATGTTACTATGTTACTATGTTAGATAGTAATGTGTGCATATGAAATTAAGGTTGATTAATCAATATCCTTTTTTATAACGAACTGTACCTTTCTAAGGTAGTCTTCATGTTATTTTAGTTTAAAGTGTCCCCCTCCCACCCCTTTTCTCTATGTCATGCTCCCTCCCCTTAGATCTGAAAGCCGGTCGCTTGACCAGAAAGATCACAATGAGGGACAGAATTGTCTCTTTCTGTATAAGGAAAACCCTGACCACCACCCCTTGATGAAGGAGGGCAGGTTTTGTCTGACACGATTGTATCTAGTCATGATTCATCCGGAGCAGCTTTCTGCTCTGAGAAGACTCTGGGTGAAAAGGGGCGGGAGGGAGACACTTAATAAAATAACATGAACAATACAACATTATGAACACTTACAAGGGTACACTTCATTATATAAAAAAAAGTAGAAGAAGTCAGAGATGCTCAACTAGGCTCATGAGCTCGCAAGGGTATGCAGAGCGCTCACTGGGACTGTGTCCCCTCACCCAGAGTGCAATCGCTTTTAGCTCTCAAATGCCATACACAGAGAAGAAATCTTCTGAAACATATCATACAGGTCCTGCCAAAATGACAGTCCAGCCATGAAATGGCAGACAATTCTTCTCTGAACAAGAAAAGCAGCTAACCCCAGACGTATGTATTGGTCTTCTTGTGCCTTGTCGGTGAGGTGCAGCTGATCCCTCTAGGCACTTGTGAGCAAGGGATCCACGTCTGGATTTCCCCATTACCCTTAGGGTGACTAACCCAAAGAGCAATTTGCATATAGGCAGACGAAGTCAGAGATGCTCAACTAGTATCATGAGCTTGCAGGGGTATGCAAAATCTCACTGGGACTGTGTCCTCGCGCCCAGGGTGCAATGTCTTTTAGCTCACAAATGCCGTACACAGAGAAGAAATATTCTGAAGCATATCATACTGGTCCTGCCAAAATGATAGTCCAGCCATGAAATGCCAGACAAGTCCTCTCTGAACAAGGGAACTTGCTAAACATAGACATACGTTTCAGCCTTGTTGTGCCTCGTCGGCGAGGTGCAGCTGATCCCTCTGGTCCACGTCTGGATTCCCCGATTACCCTTGGGGTGACAAACCCTAAGAGCAATTTGCACAGAATTAGAAGAAGTCAGAGATGCTCAACTAGACTCATGAGCTTGCAGGGGTATGCAGAGAGCTCACTGGGACTTTACAATACGAATGGTATCATTTCGTCACTCCAATCGCCATTCATTAGTGGACCTCTGGAGGCCTAGACAAGAAGATTCACAGCTATGGTTAGTGGTCTGGGTCTCTGGGGGAGGCATTTATGGTGGCACACTACACTATAGTGTCTGGGCACCTCTTGATATGACTAGAGTTTTAAATACACTTAAAGGGATAGTAACACTTCGTTTTAACTTTATTTTATTTTGTAGGCATTAAAAAAAACATGAAGAATGATATAAGTCTTATTTCTCAAACCTTTATGGTTTGAGAGATATTCACAAGCAAAGTTTCTCCTCCCGCCCCTTTTACCTAGTGTAAGCCATCTCTTCTCAGATGTGGAATCCAGTCCATAGACCAGACAGATAACAGCAGGGGACAATCTTCTTCCTATGAGAACAATGAAAGCCCTGCCCCCCCTTGACAAGTTTTTCAGCTTTTTCCCTTACCTTAATTGAAGATTGTCCCTCTCTGCAGTCTACCTGGGCACCTCCCTTCTGATCTGGCTGAACGGGGGGGGATACTTTGTTTGTGAATATCTCTTAAACCATAAAGGTTTGAGAGATGAGACTTATATGTTCTTCATGTTTTTTTAATGCCTACAAAATAATATAAAGTTAAAATGAAGTATTACTATCCCTTTAACTCAGTCTTTAAGGGAACACGAACACCTAAAAATAAACTGTGGCTCTATATACTCATACCTGGGAACTTTCAGTTGAGGGTACCCGGAGGGTAGTCTTCTGTTCAGCAGGGGGTAACAAAAATGACGCTAATCGCGTCAAAAAGGGGCGGGGCTTAACTTGTGTTGGGGGGGGGGGTGTTTAACCCTTCGAGTGCCAGAGTGGTACGGAATGCATTGCAAAGCAATGCATTCCGTACCACTCTGGTACTCAGAGGGTTAAATGTGTCACACAGAAGGCTGGGGACGGAGGCACAACGGGAGGAAAAGCAGATGTGGTAGAGTTTCAATAGAAACTCTCCACATCCGGAGGAATCAGCCTCTGCCCCGGAGACCCGGTAAAGCTCTGTCAGAACCGGAGTCTCCGGGGCAAATCCGGAGAGTTCCCAGGTATGTATATACTTAACCCCTTAAAGACTAGGCAGGCCAGAGCTTTTTTTACACTAGAGAACCAGCGCCATTTTATTTGGAGAGTCGGTACATATGAGTGAACACATGTAAAGACTCGCAGAGAGAGGTTGAATCTGACTGCTCCCTCTTGGCGCATCAATGTTAGACTCCTGGTGTGATCACAGCGCGTCCACAGTAATGCTTTGATCAAAAAACTCATGACGTGCCAGCACCATTACCGCTCCTTAATGGACCAACGGTTGTGATGGTTCCAGCACATTCACGGTCCCAAAAGAGTTAAAGGACCAATACACTTTTTTTGCTTATCCCAAGCCAGAATGAGCAAAATATGAACAGGGACTGGTATTTATATGGCCAGCTGTTCAAATTAGTTCCCACACTCCCACTGACTGAGATCGTGGGGTTACGCAGGACCAGGCACGTGCACACATAGACACCAAGGGGGGCTTGAGCACCTGCCCTTTTTGTCCAAAGTGCCCTCGTGCCCTTTTAACAAAAATAAATAAATAAATAAATAATTATGAGAAGTGCCCTTATTTTAATTTGAGCCCCTGCCCCCCAAAATGTCTGTGCACGTCCCTGCGCAGGACGCAGAACATACCCTGGAGTAACCTCACCTCCCAGGCAATCAGCATCTAGCTGAAGGGGTCACGGATGCCCATAATGTCACCCCTCCAGTGAGCCAATGAATACGGTCCAAATACCGAATGATTAAGACAAAACACTTTTTTTTTTTGCTGTGCACAAGTCTAGTGCGTACTAATCTCACTATGTTACCTGCCTTAAAGGGATAGTAATACTTAGTTTTAACGTCATTTTATTTTGTAGGCATAAAAAAACATGAAGAATGATATAAGTCTTATCTCTCAAACCTTTATGGTCTGAGAGATATACACAAGTAAAGTTCCCCTCCCGCCCCTTTTACCTAGTGTAAGCCATCTCTTCTCAGATGTGAATCTGGTTGTAAGACCAGACAGATAACAGCAGGGGGCAATCTTCTTTGTATGAAAACAATGAAAGCCCTTCCCCCCTTGGCAAGTTTTTCAGCTTTTTTCCTTATCTTAATTGAAGATTGTCCCTCTCTGCAGTCTACCTGGGCACCTCCCTTCTGATCTGGCTGAATGGGGGGGAGATACTTTGCTTGTGAATATCTCTTAAACCATAAAGGTTTGAGAGATAAGACATATCATTCTTCATGTTTTTTTAATGCCTACAAAATAAAATAAAGATAAAACGAAGTATTACTATCCCTTTAACTCTTATCTCTTAGTACAAAGAGCACAAATAAAACTAACCAAACAGTCTGAACAGAACACTCTACATATTTATTAGAAAAGCAAATTTAGGATTACTTTTTAGCCATCTAACACAAAATAACTCATTTTTACAGATGCTAGCTGTAGGTACATGGAATGAAAGGAGCAGTCAACTTTTTATAAAGACGTTTATGTTATAGAGCTTTTCCTGCTGAGTAATGCAAATTATAATAATTCAGATTAAGAAAAGGTGAATTACGGAGTGATTACTTCCTGAAAAGTTCTAACTGACAAGAAGTAACTCAGCAGTTTCTATCACATTCAACAGAATAACTAATTGGAATCTGACCAGTAGATGGCACTGGTACTGTAAAAAAAAAAAAAAGAAAACTGTAATTACTCTTGAAATATGCATCTTTTAGAAGTGGGATCAGTCTTGTTTTACTTAACAGCAGTGGGAGTATCCTTGTTTATTGCTCTTTTAAGGCTACACCAACAATTTCATTTTTAGATATTAGTGTCCATGTAAATCAAATCACATGTTGTTTTTAGCTAGAATTGGTTTTGTTCAGTAAGGCCATATTCACACAGAGATGGGGCGATAGTGATGTCGCCTGCACAGAAAGGTAAGATTACTAAGCTATGGTGTCTTTCACACAGACAGCTATCACCTTGCACAAATGAAGCAAGCTGCAACTTTGTTGTATTCATACAAGAAAGCAGTAAAGTTGCAGCAGAGCTGATTGCCATGGTGTGCTATGTAGGTTCTGGTTGATCTTTCACACAAGCTTTATTGGATGTTGCAAGTCACAACTCAACCTCTACTAAATGACCAACCCATGGAGGAATCAACCAATCATGTTTGGCTGCCACTCAAGTGGAACAGAGGTCAGTCATGCTCCCCACAACCCGCAACGGGACCAAAGGAAGAACCCAGAAGATGGTGAGCTCAGAACAAGAGGGTTCAAAATATGTTATAGAAGCTATTATATTTCTGTTGCCCATGTGAAAAAGCCCTAAATCACTCCACTTGTAGTGTCAAATAAATCAAAACAAACAGAACCTTTCAAATTATAGTACAATAGAGATGTATACATTTGAGGTGATATCTCAGGGCTGGGCAGCCTTCAGCTGTTGAGAACTACAATTCCCATCATCCCAGACTAAGTCTCCAGGTTGCCCAGCCTTGCACTATATAAACAAACATATACAAGGTACAACATAATTTGTGTGACATAGTAACATATTAACATAGTTGATGAGGCTGAAAAAAAGACATGCGTCCATCAAGTTCAGCCCTGGCTACATCACCCTTGTTGAGCAAAACACAAAACAAATAAAAAAAATGTGTTGAAGCCATTTCCATTAAAGCCCAAAGTGGATAAAAAAATTCCTTTCTGACTCCTAAAAGCAGTTGTATATTTGCCTGAATCATCATCCTAACTGCACTGTAACCAACTGTCAGAATTCTCAGTGTTGTTCTGAGCTAGATAGGCATCCATTACTCTTTAAAAGCAATTACAGTATCTGTAAACACAGCATCCTGATGCAAAGAATTCCATAACTTTTCTACCCTTAGTGAAAAAAATCCCTGCCATTGTTTTAGTAGAAAGCACCTTTCTACTAGAGGTGCCAAAGCTACATAAAGGATTTTTCCTAGTGATCTGCCTCAGGTATGCAACATGGGGCCAAACACAAAGTAAAAAGAAAAACAGATGTGCCATAGGGAATACAAATTGTCACTGATTTAATTGGTACTTTTAACCTTTGGAACCCTAGAGACGTCCGAGTGGCATTTCTTTACAATATGTTGGAGACCTCTCTAGCATTCAAGTGAACAAAAAAACCCAAAAAACAAAACAAAAAACCCAACACATTTAAACTAGAACTAACACCTCCTAATAATTAATTCACACTTACCTTACTATGTCCAGAAAATCCTAATGGCACCTATGAATTCTGTCCTTGCACCTTTGTTCAAGAGATAACCTCTTCAATCATTATTGGATGTCGGGTTCTAACCTCTTCAGTCATTATTGGATGTCGGGTTCTAACCTCTTCAATCATGATTGGATGTCGGGTTTATGCAGGCCGCCATGACAGTTGTTGGCAGTATTTTTTTCAGTCTGAATCAGGCAGAGTACATGACCAGCGGGGTGCACAACAGATTGCTAAGCAATGCATTGCACACCTCTCTGGTCCTTAAAGGGTTAAGATTACCATGTGCAGTGAGCAGAGTTTAATTCCTTAACTACCTCCTGATCCCTGGGCGGGTGGCCGTTAAGGACTATGGCACTTTTTTTTCCAGCAATGGATTTCGGGGTCACCGAGCGGCATGTAGCCGTGATGCGACCTGTAAATCCATGACGTGCCAGAACCAACACCGGTCCTTAAGTGCCGGACCTGTCCTGGCATGTCATAGATAGTTAATTGGTTAAGGTCCTGTGGTCCAGCAACTGATATGTCAGCCTACATGGGCATGACTTCTGGGAATGATTGAAGAGGGACAAGGGCAACATTCACAGTGGCTATTGGAGCACTGAGCATTGCACACATCACTGGCAAAGAAAAGGTTAAATCAGTTATGGACAAATATTTCTAACCCCCCCCCCCCTCACCAATCAAGCTGCTGGGAACGCTCATTCTTACAAAGCGAAGGTCTAGCAAGCCCCTAAGACTGAGAAATCTCTCCAGGCCTCCCTTTCAGTGAGGATTATGGGTTGTATCCTTAATAAGTCTACCAGTTCAAGTGCAACAAAGTTATTTCAAATATTCCATCAACTATTTCCCCTTCTCTATACAACAATGACTTTCTCCACATTACCCCACCAGTGCACCTGCTGTGAAGGTTTGGAATAGACTAATTAAAGGACAATTACCATGTTTTATTAAGTCTGACTCCTATGGAAGCTGACTTGGTTAAAAAGCCCTGGGCTGCCCCAAAACAGCTCCTATCATCAGCTATTCAGGGGGGCCCGAAAACTGTCTTGTAAGGTTGGAATGTGACCCGGAAGTCTGTATTTACCAGCCACAAACTCCTGAGCTGTCAGTGCACAGTGCACTTAGACCTGCATTGCTGGGCTTTCAAGGCAGAAGCAGAGGGTGAATGGCAGTGATTTACTATGGGAATGTCGTGGTGCAAAAATCAATCTTCAGAAGGGTGAGTTGAAAATGTCACCCACATCAAAGGGGCAACATCAACAGGTCACCCTTTAAAGGGATAGTAATACTTAGTTTTATCTTTATTTTATTTTGTAGGCATTAAAAAAACATGAAGAATGATATAAGTTTTATCTCTCAAACCTTTATGGTTTGAGAGATATTCACAAGCAAAGTTTCCCCTCCCGCCCCTTTTACCTAGTGTAAGCCATCTCTTCTCAGATGTGGAATCCAGTCCATAGACAGATAACAGCAGGGGACAATCTTCTTCCTATGAGAACAATGAAAGCCCTGCCCCCCTTGACAAGTTTTTCAGCTTTTTCCCTTATCTTAATTGAAGACTGTCCCTCTCTGCAATCTACCTGGGCACCTCCCTTCTGATCTGGCTGAACAGTGTTACATCAGTAAAAGGGGCGGGAGGGGGACACTTTGTCATTGAATTACTCTTGAACTACAACTCTGACAGAATTGAAATAACACTCTCCAAAATCCAAATACTATGATGATTAATTAGAGCTGCTTTTATTATGAAACATTACTATCCCTTTAAAGGGGAACATTCACATCAAAAAAATGTTTTTACCAGATTTTTAACTATGTAACTAGTATTAGGAAAGGTGCTTGTTTTTTTTTTTTTATTTAGGTACTTTTTAAGACATTTAATCTTCAAGCTGTGCACTTCCGCATTATACGGCACACTGTAACTTTGGCACGGCTCTTCAGGACTTCCCAGTTCGATTTAATTCTCCTCCCAACTCCCTCCCAGCTGCCCCAGAGAGTGCATTCACTCTTCTGTTTAGTGTGCTGGGAATCGCTTGTATCGTTACAGCAAGCTCCGGTTATCATTATGCTGAGGTTGCAACCTGTAATGATAGAAGCCATTCACACCACCCCAAAGGGAAGCGTGAACGCACTCCCTGGGGCACCTGGGAGGAGAATGAAATACCACTGGATAGTGATGAAGAGCTGTGCTAAAGATACAGCGTGCCTAGGGTTGCCACCCAGCCGGTATTTTACTGGCAGGCCGGTAAAAAATTGGCTTCTTTCCAATGTTAAGTCTACGGAGGGAATGCCTTGGCCGGTATTTTTTTGAAGAAAAGGTGGCAACCATACCTGGGAACTCTCCGGTTTTGCCCCGGTGATTCCGGATTTCAGACTGAATTACCGGGTCTCCGGGGCAATGTGTGGATCGCTGGGTGGGCAGAGTTTAAATAGAAACTCTGCCCACTTGTGCTCCGTCCCGCCCGGTTCCTCCCACTCCCCGCCCTCTTAGATACATTTTGCAGGGTTTTTTTGTTTTTTCTTTTGTCCCGCCCCCCTCCGCGGCTAAGCCCCGCCCCTTTTATGACGCAAATCGCGTCATTTTCCTCCCAGGTCGGCACTGACAGGGTTACCCTCCGGGTAACCCTGTTTCAAAAGTTCCCAGGTTTGGTGGCAACCCTAAGCGTGCCGCATAATGCGTAAATGCACAGCTGGAAGATTAAAGATCTTAAAAAGTATGTAAATTAAAAAAAAAAAACAAGCACGTTTCCTAATACTATTTACATAGTTAAACATCTGGTAAAAACATTTTTTCTGATGTGAATGTTTACCTTTAAAATGTCCCACTTTGTGTGTACTGTAGATGATTGCTTTCTCCAGGCACCAGGTCACAGTGGCCCATATTTATAAAAGTAAACTGGAGTTATTCTGGATTAAACCAACGTAAACCATAAAATACAAATTTGGAGCTCCAGACAGTTGCCTAATCTGTCTATTGGGAAATCTGACCTTATCAGCCAATGTATCTGTGAGCAGCCTGTTTCGTGGTATTATTTGGGGGAAGTTCATAATGACTTTTGGATTTTGTACACTAGCCCGCCCCCCACCCCTGTCCTCCCATTTGTGTTTTGTAGCTCTCACATATGAATATTTCATGTGCCCCTCATTAAAGTGGAACTACCACCCTATTACGTCCCCCCCAATAAATAGGCATATGGAGATTAGCTTCTTAATAGTGCTATTATCCGGCACATGTACCATGATCTTAAGCAATCCTTCTTTTTCAGAGACTGAAGGCCAGGCTTCTTGTGTTAGAGCCGTCTGTGCGCCTGCGCCGTCAGTCCCTTCCGGTACCTTAAGGCACAGTGCAATGCCTCCTAGAGGAGACCGGAATGGACAGCGCAGGCGCACAGACGTCTCTAAGCCAAGATGTCTGCATGCAAGCCTGGCTTCCGGTCTCAGTGGAAGGATTACTTCAGAACCGGCTACATGTGTCCGATAATAGCACTATTAAACAGCTAATTGCCATAAGCCTAATTATCAGGGGGGGACTTTATATAGGGTGGTAGTTCCACTATCAGGTCAGCCTACTCCGGGTCCTAAACTCCTTCCATGGAGATCTCCTTGGTATGAAAAAACTGCTCCCTCTGCGGTGAGCAACCCATTACTGTGTGTGTGTTTATATATATATATATATATATATATATATATATATATATATATATAATAATTCGCTAGGATGTTTGTCAGAAGCCATCATGCACAGTAGAGACTGCCCAAATGCACAGAATTCTGGGAGCATGGAGCTAGGAGCACGGAATGCTGGGAGTTCTGTGCTGGGAGCACGGAATGTTGGGCACACGGAATGCTGGGAGCACGGAGCTGGGAGCACGGAATGCTGGGAGTTCTGTGCTGGGAGCACGGAATGTTGGGCACACGGAATGCTGGGAGCACGGAGCTGGGAGCACGGAATGCTGGGAGTTCTGTGCTGGGAGCATTCTGTGCTTTCGGGCAGTCTCTACAGTGCATGACTGCGTCAGCAGCAGGACGCAGAGCAGGGACGGCCTCTTAAAATAACCTGGACCTTGGCCGTGTACATGGACTTTTACACTAGTATGTATATATATATATATATATATATATATATATATATATATATATACACACATAGTAGTTTAGGTTGAAAAAAGACATTTGTCCATCAAGTTCAGCCCTTTTCCTCCTATTCCTGTTTATTGCTGTTGATCCAAAAGAAGGCAAAATACCCTTTATTCAAAAATTTCAAAATCTGCTTTCATGGGGGAAAAAAACTTCCTTCTTGACTCCAAATGGCAATCAGATTTCTCCCCGGATCAACAAGCCCTAACTACATATTAATCCCAGTACTAACATACATAGCCCTCTGTTCTGCTTTGTTACTGGAAGAATTAAATACGTTATGAAAACTGATACATTGTGCATCTGTCATTCCAAAGGAGAAATGGTTTTCTTTAACTCTTTCTGCCACTGTATTTCTCGCTTTTTACTGTCAGAGGGAACACTGGATGGAAGGGCGGTTGCAGCTTGGGGTCCTGCAACAAGGAATCATGTCTGCCTCCGCGGGCATGATATCCAAAACTAATTAAATATGAATTTTAGTGAACCAATCCATGCTGTATTTTCTGCCCAGATGCAGGTTTACATTAGGCGGTGTTAATGTTCCTTTAACCTTCTGAGTGCCATTGAGGAGTCCAGCGTATTGAGATACAGTGCATCAGACACCCTTAGATGCTAGAGATGTCGCCAATGCATTAACCTCTTGAGAAACAAAGGGGTGCACAACGCATTGCTTCGTGAGAGGTTAAGAAAGACGTCTCTACCATGCAAAGGGTTAAAAACTACTCAATATCCTAGATGCCCTCCCCCCATCGCACCCTATTGCAGCAGCCCTGACTTTCCCCTAGAATTTAAATCTCAATGGCTTTCATCACTGGAAAACCCAGAGAGTGATGCAACTTGGACACTTAATAACGCAGAGCAAAGTAAATCCATTGAGTGATCTAAAAGAGGGAACGTCATGGCAACCACTCTATGAATGGACGTACGCGCAACTCATTCATCTACTTAACATTCCAAAACATACAGCCGTATTCCATAAGCTAACGAGGTGCCATTCTGACGGAAGTCAACTACACCTTCGAAACCAAAAAAAATAACGTCCAAAATTTTCATCGGTTTTTAACCTCTTGACTGCTAGAGGTGTCTGTAACGTATTCCTTTGCTATGCGTTGCAGACTCCTCTGGCGTCCATGGGGTTAATTTATTAATTAAAATATCATGCAGTTACAGCTAGCATCTATAACAATGCAATTATTTTGTTAGATCCATAAATTATCATTGTGAACTTACTTTTTAATTTAGGCTGTCCTATTCAGACACTAATTGGTTCATTTTATATATTCTGTTTTCATTTAGATAATGTAGTTAATGAGTTGAGATTAGTACCTCCTGGTCTTATATCCAAAAAAGGCTGGTACCTTATTTCAGGCCATTTACAGGCAATCCTGGACTATCACATCTCAGACACCTATAATGATTGTTATGGCTAGGACTGATTTTATAAAAAGAAGGGTACCAGGTTGATGGTAAGGTGCTCACATATCTCTTTAACCTATTGAGTGCCAGAGAGATAATGGCACCCAATGCATTGCAATGCATACCTCTCTGGCACTCACAGGGTTAAATCAGAGAAGCTTATGAAAATGCCATTCTGCAGGATTGCAAAGGAATCAGTGTCCCTGATTTAAAGAGATATGTGGTCTCTGTAGGTGGTCACAGTCTATAATGGTACATTGCTCTGCTGGTCTCCTGTAATACAAGATAGAAAAGGAACCGGGTCATCACTCTGCCATGACCTGGCTGAAAATCAACCCCCGTCTATGGTAATAGGAATCAGAGAGGCCACAATGAAAGCTTCCTCGCAGCATAAGTAACAGCCTCATAAAGACATTGTTACAGATGCATTCACTACATGGGGCTAAACTGCACCAGTCACCTTTACATTTTATTTGAAAGCTTAATTCAAAACTATCTATATTTTATATCAGTCAAAATTTCCAGCAGATGAATAGTTTAGGAAAAATTCCCACTTTTATTTCTGGAAAAAGTGAAAGTCTCCTGGTGCAGCACGGCTCTTCAATAGCCTATGAAACATCGCTGAAGAGCTTCATTAGTATATGAAATCTCACTGGTACCTCACGGGTAATGCAATTAGTATATATTAGCATATGGTAACAAGTATAAATATTTACTTAACTGTTCATTGGCTGATCTTGGATTCCCAATGTGTAACAGACTTCTGTAGCGCGTAAGGGAAAAAAAAACAAACAATCCATTTAATCCTTCGAGTCAGAGGCATAACTAGAACCCTCCGGGCCCTGATGCAGTAAGTGCCATCGGCCCCCCCACCCCCAACCACATTGGCCCCCGGGCCCTCCACAATGCGTCCATCTCCTACCTCCCAATTCCTGGTGGTCCAATGGAGTGGCAGGAGAGACGGGCTGGCGCATTGTGCTCCCACGCGGTCCTCTTCTGTAATGCAGAGCGCTGGGAGATGATGTCATTGCCTAGCGCTCAGCATTACTAGAGAGCCAGAGGGAGATTGTGGCGCCAGGCGACCCCTATAGTTATGCCACTGCTTCGAGTGCCAGAGGGGTATGCAACGCATTGCAAAGTAATGCGTTGCGTACCCATCTGGCATGCAAAGGGTTAACCTTTTCAGTGCATCCATAATCCTTATTTGTCTCCTATAGTGCGGTTGGTTTACCAAGAATTGCTGTAATTTTTCATTGTGCCTGTGGACCATAGTCTGAAATGTATAAATGAGTGGATTGAGGATCGCCTGTTTCATTGGCCCAAAGTCTGTTTATTTCCTAGAATTTGCTTCTGTTATGGAAACGAATCCCATCTGCACAGAGAGCAGGTCTGGGAGACAGGAAGCATTTCACTATCCATTGGGGAGATCCTGACAGCTAGACGATTACACCCACTCGCACACCACATGAACGCTTCCTAAGAAATATTTACAAAGAGCTGGGAGAAAGGCAACTCTTTTCAATAACAACAAGATCACATTGCAGCCAGCCATTAAAATACAAGGATGGGCCACTTTGAGCTGGTGATGGATGGTGAGTTCGTCTTGGCTGAGTGACAGCCCAGACATGTGGGGAGAATCTACCTATTATGTAGATGTTAATGTGTAAACCATCCTCATGGCTAATTGTGGGACTGTAACAATCATCTTGAGTAATACTGATAAATGGTATTCAGGGTTTGATTAGAGATTAACTCTCTCATTGTTACATAGGTTCCAGTGCAGAATTTAGATCACAGACTATATTATTTTCATATAACATCTTATTCTGTAATATTGTATAGTTGGAGGGGAGGGGTCGCAGTTATACACATACAGGTGGATATAAAATTGTCGACAGATATATTGATCCTGAAGAGTGTGTTGTATTTGGTGATACTTTTTAATGAACCAACATAGAATTTTCTGAAAAAGACCTCCACGCCCTCCCCACCTCCTGCGCTGGGAATCCCGGATCAATAAGGTCATAGCGGTTTCTGGTTTTTGAAGAACACTTAAAGTGATAGCAATGTTTCACAAAAATAGCAGTTCCAATTAATCTTCATAGCATTTGGGCCATGGAGAGCGTTATCTCAGTACTGTCTGAGTTGTAGTTCAAGAGTAATTGAATGATAAAGTATCCCCTTCCTGCCGCATTTACCTAGTGTAAGCCACCTCCCCTCAGATGTGGAATCTGGTCCCTGGACCAGGCAGATTGCAGCAATGGACAATCTTCTTACTGTGACAGGTTTTCCTTATGATCACTGAATATTGTCCCTCTCTGTGATCCATCTGAACAGTCTTGCTGCTCTGAGGTGAGCAGTGTTACATCAGTAAAAAGAGCAGGAAGTGAATACTTTATCATTCCATTACTCTTGTACTACTCTTGTACTACAGCTCATGACCCAAATACTATGAAGATTAATTGGAGCTGCTTATTTTGTGAAACATTACTAGCCCATTAATGAAGAAACCTCTGTGGTTTGGAAAACTCTGTCCTTAGGAAGCAGCCGCATTAACTAGTCATCAGCTGGCTTCAGTGCAATCTTTTATGGGCCCCCTACCACACAAAAATATTCTTCCAAAGACAGGGCCTGATTTACATCCCTATGCAAGGCATTCTAGGAACCCTTAGCTCTGCCCTTGGCCACTCCCCACTCCTCATATGACCCCGCCCTCAGTTCCATCCACTCTTTCATGGCACAGAAAATATCCTTGGCCTATAATAAGCAATGAAAAAAAAAAAAAGCTTTAACCACTTGGTTGCTAAAGAGATCTCCAACGCATTGCTTTCCAATGCTTAGAAGATCTCTTTAGCAACTGAGTGGTTAAAGTTTTTTTTTTCCCTTGCTTATTCTAGGCCAAGGATATTTTCTGTGCCATGAAACAGTGGATGGAACTGAGGGCGGGGTCATATGAGGAGTGGGGAGTGGCCAAGGGCAGAGTTAAGGGCTCCTAGAATGCCTTGCAAGGCTGAGGCACCATCCCTCAAAATCTGGAGCACTAGACAATTGTCTACTCTGCCAATTGGGAAATCCTGCCTACTGGGACATAATGGACCTTGGAGCTGATCCCTGGATGTCGGGACAGCACCGAAAGGGCACTCATTCAGTTATGCCTCCGTTATGAAGATTATTAAGTTGGTACATTAACCCTCTGAGTGCCAGAGGGGTACTCAACGCATTGCTTTACAATGCATTGTGTAATCCTCTGGCATTCAAAGGGTTGAAAAGTTTCACCAACTACAAGAAATGTTATATAACCAGGTGGGAAAAGGAGATCTCATTCATTCTCTTGTAGCAGAATTAGAGATGCGCATGTGAATTATATGGAGTTAATGAGAGCGGTGCATTCTATGTATAACCCTTCCAAGCAGGATCCTGACTACCATGTGTTTAACCCACACAAAATGTAAGAGGCTTCTAAGGAGGAACAAACAGCACAATGACCTGTTCTACGGCTAGTCACCACTCAGAAGCATCACGTTTTGGCTCTCTAGTGCCACTACAGAGGAGAAATTTCTACATACATGTTAGACCAGTGGTTCTCAAACTTTTTTGCCCGGGGCACCCCTAACACGTAATCTTGAACATTCGGTGCACCCCAACATATTTAATGTAATTTATCAAGGGCATAATGAAGGGTACAATACACAAATACACAGTTATTATGTCTTATAATCATAATAACAAAACTAAACATATTGTACATATTAATTTCTATAAATCTTTATTTAGAGGTCAATTTTATTTAATCTTTATAGAAAATATGGGGCACCCTAAGCTGACGTTCATGGCACACCAAAGTGCCACGACACCCTAGTTGAGAATCACTGTGTTAGACTAATCCCACCCAAAATGGGAGTCCAGCTCTAAAATGATAGACAAGTCCCCTCTTCAAGGGAACACCAGATAACTCCAGAAGTAAGTTTCGACCATGTTGGGCCTCGTCAGTGAGGTTCAGCTGGATTCCCCAGTCACTGAGAGCAAGGGGTCCATGTCTGGATTACCCTTCCCTCTTAGGGAGACCCCTAAGAGTATTTAAAATAAGCATACAAAATATGAGAGGATTCTGAGGGCGAACAAACAGCACAATGGCCTGTCCTACGGCTAGTCACCACTCAGAAGCATCACGTTTTGGCTCTCTAGTGCCAATACAGAGGAGAAATTTCTACATACATGTTAGACCAGTGGTTCTCAAACTTTTTTGCCCGGGGCACCCCTAACACGTAATCTTGAACATTCGGTGCACCCCAACATATTTAATGTAATTTATCAAGGGCATAATGAAGGGTACAATACACAAATACACAGTTATTAGGTCTTATAATCATAATAACAAAACTAAACATATTGTACATATTAATTTCTATGAATCTTTATTTAGAGGTCAATTTTATTTAATCTTTATAGAAAATATGGGGCACCCTAAGTTGACGTTCATGGCACACCAAAGTGCCACGACACCCTAGTTGAGAATCACTGTGTTAGACTAATCCCACCCAAAATGGGAGTCCAGCTCTAAAATGATAGACAAGTCCCCTCTTCAAGGGAACACCAGATAACTCCAGAAGTAAGTTTCGACCATGTTGGGCCTCGTCAGTGAGGTTCAGCTGGATTCCCCAGTCACTGAGAGCAAGGGGTCCATGTCTGGATTACCCTTCCCTCTTAGGGAGACCCCTAAGAGTATTTAAAATAAGCATACAAAATATGAGAGGATTCTGAGGGCGAACAAACAGCACAATGGCCTGTCCTTCGGCTAGTCACCACTCAGAAGCATCACATTTTAGCTCTCTAGCGCCATTACAAAGGAGAAATGTCCACGTACATATTAGACTAATCCCACCCAAAAGGGTGGTCCAATTCCAAAATGACAGGCAAGTCCCCTCTGCACAGGAACACCAGCTAAACCCATATGTAAGTTTCAACGTTGTTGGGCCTCATCAGTGAGGTGCAGTTGGATTCCCTAGGCACTGAGAGCAAGGGGTCCACGTCTGGATTACCCTTCCCTCTTAGGGAGACCCCCCTTTGCTCCCTTTGTGTTTGTGCATATTTTTCTAGGTCAGTGGTTCTCAATCTGGGGACCCCCTCATACAATCTGAAATCTGACAAAGTGGTTGATCCACGAAATGTGTTAGCCCTTTTTCAATTTCAATTGTTTCTAACTTTGGCTATTTAGTTTTATTTGTATCATTAATAACATTTTTTGATACTTTGGAACAAGTGGATCTTGATTTTTGGAAGTCAACAGCAGCTACACCTAGTGGAGACGGTGAGAATTCTCCACATGTTGATTTGTCAGCTAGCGATATCCCTTTGCTGATCACGACTACATGTGAGTAGATATTGATAAACTTGATTTGTTTTATTTGTAAAGATAGTATTACACGATTGGGCGCCCCCCAGTTCTTTTTGTATTTTTTCCATTGGGGTATCTTTCAGGATGAGGTCTGAGGAGGTGTAGCCTCCAAATTTCATTAAAGAAATATATGGTGTCCTGGTTCTGGGTCAGGAATATCCCAGAGAAGCAATTCTAGCCATCTTGCATAAAAGCGTCTGACAGCATATATTTATAGTGAGTACCCACGTGTGGGGTGTTTCACAAGGCGGTGGTCACAATAATCCAATTGATCTGCACTATGGTGGTCCTATGTGTTATTAGCTTCTTCTCTGTTTGCAGTATTAAAGCGGAACTACCACCTCCTCTAAAGTCACCCTGCAATACTTAGACAGGTGGAGACTAGCTTAATAATCGTTATTTTATCTCTTAAAGGGGAACTTTCACCTACACACATGTTTGCTTTAATCCACGTACATTACCGATTCAAACTGTGCTGTGTTTTGTTTTTTTAAAAAAACGCAATAGAAAATAAGTTTGAGGGTTTACCTTTTCCCTCTTCACGTATTCTCATTTTGAACGGCACAATTTGTGCCGATGAGAATACATAACAGATTCTCCTCCCCGCTGGTCTGTCATTAAGCTGGAGAACTCTTAGTGGTAGAGATCGATATCTAGCCAATGAGAGTACTCCAACTTACTGACAGACCAGCGGGGAGGAGGATCTCCTGTATTCTCATCGGCAAGATGGTGCTGATCAGAATGAGGAGAAGAGGGATAAAGCTAACCCTCAAACTTAATTTCTATTGAGTTTTTTTTAAAAAAACAAAACCCAGCACAGCTTGAATCGGCAATGTAAGTGGATTAAAGCAAACGCGTTTAGGTGAAAGTTCCGCTTTAAAAGTGCCCCTGAGTAAAGTAATCAGTAATATTCTGAGACTGACGGCTAGATTAGCGCAGCCTGCTCTCCTGCACCGTCAGTCTCTTCCGGAGCCATTCAGGCCAGTGCAGTGCCTTTGAAGGGTGACGGGGACTGAGAGCGCAGACTCGCAGACAAGATGTCTGCACTGATGTCTGGCTTCCGGTCTCGGAAGCTTAAGGGTTACTTCACTCGGGGTCACTTTTGCGAGGTAAAATAACGACTATTAAGCTAGTGTTGCAGGATGATGTTAGTTGATGTGGTAGTTCTGCTTTAAAATGCGCAACACTTAAAGGAGCAGTAAACTTTTTTTTATGAAAACACATATTTTATAGAGCATTTCCTGCTGAATAAAACAAGGTCACTCCCATCTCTGTCAGATGTTTTATTCAAAATTTATAGCAGTTTAAATAATCAGGAAGTGAATTTACTGTGTTTACTTCCTGATAGTTTTAACTGACAGGAAGTGAACTTACTGTGTTTACTTCCTGGTAGCTCTAACTGACAGGAAGTGAATTTACTGTGTTTACTTCCTGATAGATCTAACTGACAGGAAGTGACTCAGCAGTTTCTATCACATTCTATGGAGAACTGTATGTCTCTGACTTTTCTGACGTTCATCTCCATTAGAATCTAACAGTAAATCTAATTATAATTTGACCACTAGAGGGCACTGCTAATGTAAAAAAAACTTGGGTTTAAACTGTAATAACTCTGGAAATATAAATCTCTCGGCAGAGGGAGTACCCTTATTTTACTCAATAGGGAAATCCCTACAATATATATTTAAGCCCACAACATCAGAATCTGGCCCTTTTGATGCTGTCAAGATTCTGATATAGGCCTTTTTATTCCAGCCACATGTTTAGTACACCATTTTGCTTGTCACCCAATAGTAGGCGACGTTTTGGAGTAGGGGCAACTGCACTTCAGTGCACCACCGTTCAAGTAATCATCGCATTTAACTTTGCGGTTAAATGTCGCTCAAAGAGGTGTGTGTGGGGTGGGGAGGAGTTCAGAATAGAACCTCCTCTTGGGGAAGAATCCCACCAATCAACATATCTTATTTTTAGTTTAGTTTTGTGCTGAAATAGTCCCAAATTGTCTCCAATATTGTGTCAGGTACATAGATCATTTCAATTAAAGTGACTAATGTTAGATACCATGCACCATTCACCGGAGACTCGTACGAGTGAAGAGTCAATCTGCCCCAGGGGACGTTCTTGCAGTTTAAGGCAAAACTTAATTAAATAAAAATCCTGATGCCTTACTCCACATATAAGGCTATATAACCTTGCACAATGGGTGGTTTGCCTTGGGATGGGTGCCAGCGTTCTCTAGTAACCAGAGTTGTCTTTGTGTATTATTCCCTTGAACAATGCCTGTCCCAGTTTGAAGGCACGCGAAATATAGGGAAAAATATTTGCAGTATGAATAGATATTTACTTCACGTGCCCAGGTGTGTGTTTAACTCCTTAGGGACTGACAAGGGCTGCAAACCCTTTGAGTGCCAGAGAGGCACTCTATTCCATACTTAAATCTATTGTATTCTATTCTATTCTTGAATCTATTAAATTCTATTCCATTCTAGAATATATTCCATTCTATTCCATTCTAGAATCTACTCCATTCCATTCTAGAATTTATTCCATTCCATTCTGCAATCTGTTCTGTTCCATTTTGGAATCTATCCTATTCCATTCTGGAATCTATTCTATTCCATTCTATTCTAGAATCTATCCTAGACTCTATTCTATTATATCCCATTCTAGAATGTATTCTATTCTGTTCTGTTGTATTCTAGAATCTATTCTATTCCATTCTAGAATGTATTCTGTTCTATTCCATTCTAAAATCTATTCTATTGTAATCACTTCCATTCTAGAATCTAATCTATTCCATTCTAGAATCTATTCTAAAATCTATTCTATTCTATTCCATTCTAAAATCTATTCTATTGTAATCACTTCCATTCTAGAATCTATTCTATTCCATTCTAGAATCTATTCTAAAATCTATTCTATTCTATTCCATTCTAGAATGTATTCTATTCTATTCTAGAATGTATTCTATTCAATTTTATAATATATTCTATTATATTCTAGTATCTATTCTATCCAATTCCATTCTAGAATATATCCTAGAATCTATTCTGTTCCATTCTGGAATCTATTATATTCTAGAATGTATTCAATTCTAGAATCTATTCTATTCTTGAATGTATTCAATTCCATTCTAGAATACATTCTATTCTATTCCATTCTAGAATCTATTCTATTCTAGAATCCATTTGTTCCATTCTAGAAACTATTCTATTGTATTCCATTCTAGAATATATTCTATTCCATTTTGGAATATATTCTATTCCATTTTAAAATCTATTCTATTCCATTGTAGAATCTATTATATTACATTCTAAAACTATTCCATTCTAAAATCTATACTACTCCATTTTATAATGTCTTCTATTACATTCTAAAACTATTCAATTCCATTTTAAAATCTATGCTATTGTATTGCATTCTTGAATCTATTCTAGAATCTATTCTATTCCATTCTAGTATCTATTCTGTTCTATTCCAATCTAAAATGTATTCTATTTCATTCCAGAACATATCCTGTTCTATTCCATTCTAAAATGTATTCTATTCCATTCTAGAATCTATTCTGTTCTATTACATTTTAGAATCTACTCTATTCCATTCTAGTATGTATTCTATTCCATTCTAGAGTCTATTCTAGAATCTATTCTATTCCGGTCCATTCTAGATTCTATTCTAGAATCTATTCTATCCCATTCTAGAATCTTTTATATTCTATTCCATTTTAGAATCTATTCTATAGTCTATTCAGTTCCATTCTAGAATCTATTCTATTCTATTCTAGAATCCATTCTATTCCATTCTAGAATCTACTCTATTATATTGTAGAATGTATTCTATTCTATTCTATTCTATTCTATTCCAGAATCCATTCTATTCCATTCTAGAATCTACTCTGTTATATTCTAGAATCTATTCTATTCTAGAATCTATTCTATTCCATTCTAGAATTATTTCTATTCTACTCCATTCTAGAATTCTTTCTATTCCATTCTAGAATATCTACTATTCTAGAATCTATGCTATTCCATTCTAGAATCGATTCTATTCAATCTAGGGGCACTGAGAGTGTTGTTGCTACACCCACATCAGAATGTGGGTGTGGCCAGCACAGCCAGCCAGCCAGGCTTTAACCCATTGGATACTGGTGAGGTCTCCCACTCATTACTTCGCCATGCTTTGCGACCTGGCAGACATCCAAGGGGTTAATGCCAAACCTATGATTCTTTTCCTTGTGTCCACCAGAGAACAAGATAATGTTATGCAAGATGAAGGTCTACAAGAGATGCCTTTGTTCTGCCACTGAACAGAGGTAAAGTGCACACTTTTTATAGCCTGGAACACCATCTGACCATCTGGAGCACCCTCTTCAATTAGAGGGCTGGACAGCTTCTCACAAGATGCTTTTACCAATGCCACATCTGTGAATGGGGAACTCAAGTAGTCTCTTCACTATGTAAATACCAGAACAGTCGGCCAGCTTACAAAGACCCAATAATAGATCTTATTAGTAGTCTATAAGGCGTGCCCCAGGCCACAATTCCTGCTTTCCGAGACAGGCAGGTGTTTGGGACTGGCCAATAAAACTCAACACTCAGCTCTGAATTGCTCCCGTACCCATAACCTTCTCTCTGTGTCTCCCTCACTTGTCATTCTCATCTCCTACTCTAATGCCCTCCATTCTCACTCTGATATCTAATTCTCCAGTTTCAGTAGAAGGAGCCTTGTCTTGAAGCCCTAAGTAACGTTTGAAGTGAGTTATACAATGTCATATGGGTTAAAGGGATAGTAATATGTGCAAAGGACACTGGGTTCATGACATGGCACAAAAAGAAACACATCGCACCGCTTCCAAATAAGTTCTTACACGCAGGAATGCGTTTGTTATCACCTTGGTTTGTAACCTGCTCATATCCAGTCCGTTAGTCTTGTCAGTTTGATGCTGATGGATTCTACTGCATGTTTGACTTTTATGATTTACAATAAAGCTTGTTGGTTTTAAGAAGAAAAGTTTCAAGAAACATTCCTGCATGTAAGAACTTATTTGGAAGAAGTTCAATGTGTTTCTTTTTGTGCATTTGAGTTAAGGGTAAAGGAGGACCTTTGTATTGCACGCTTGCATTGTTCACCAGTCATCTTCAGCCCAGTATGTGTTCTTGCTTTTCCAGCCTTCGATGCGCATTTTATTGTGTATGTTGGTTATATCTGAATGGAGCCGCTGAATTTTGTATATAAGTTTCATTGATGACATGGCACACACTGAATGGCCCCAAAAAGTGCGGACCCCGATTCTTTGTAGGACTATCACGGTGCCCGTGATTGGTGCTGTTCAGTGTCAGTCAGTTGCTGAGTATCATGATTGGCTGTCTGTGATTAGCCCTCCTCACACACCTTTTTAAACCCAGGCTGAGCACTTCCAGGTTGCCCTTTCGTGGTGTTTCTGACTCCACTCTGCCTGACCTGCTTGTCAGGCTTCTGGGCCTGTTCCTGCTGTGCTTGCTGATCCTGTGTTCCAGTGTTCCTGTATGCTAGTGTTCCTGTGTTCCAGAGTTCCAGTGTTCCTGTGTTCCAGCACCTGGTGGGTTAATCTTACTGAGTTCCAGTGTTCCTGTGTTCCAGCACCTCGCAGGTTAATCTTACTGAGTTCCTGAATCTCCTGCTCCAGCCATCGCTCTGGCGACATTGTTCTTCTCGCTGCTGATCATACTTTGTTGGTTTACTCCACTAAACCTGGTTGCGATATACATTGTTGGTCCCAGGGTGTGGACACTGGTTTACTCCACTACACCTGGTTGCGATATACATTGTTGGTCCCAGCGTGCTGACGCTGGTTTACTCCACTAAACCTGGTTGCAATATACATTGTTGGTCTCAGCGTGCGGACGCTGGTTTACTCCACTAAACCTGGTTGCAAAATACATTGTTGGTCTCAGCGTGCGGACACTGGTTTACTCCACTAACCTGGTTGCAATATACATTGTTGGTCTCAGCGTGCGGACGCTGGGTTACTCCACTAAACCTGGTGGCGATATACATTGTTGGTCCCAGCGTGCGGACGCTGGTTTACTCCACTAAGCCTGGTTGCGATATACATTGTTGGTCCCAGTGTGCGGACGCTGGTTTGTTCCACTAAACCTGGTTGCGATATACATTGTTGGTCCCAGAGTGTGGACGCTGGTTTACTCCACTAAACTGGTTGCGAGATACATTATTGGCTCCAGGTGCGGACGCTGGTTTGCTCCACTAAACCTGGTTGTGATATATGTTGTTGGTCCCAGCGTGCGGACGCTGGTTTACTCCACTAAACCTGGTTGCGATATACATTGTTGGTTCCAGCGTGCGGTCGCTGGTTTGCTCCATTTAACCTGGTGGCGCTATTACCATTAGTCCCAACGTGTGGACGTTGGTTTGCTCCTGAACATCCTGTACTGTGGTCAGTCGCTGTCCACTTCCTTGCAGTTGTCTGAGTATCCCTGGCAATAGACTCCTGCTGAGTAAGACCTCTATACTTATGCTCTATGCTGTCTTAGTCACCTGACAGCTGGTCTACTCGCTCAGGCTGCCCTGCCCGGTATTGGTGAGGCCGGTAGAACCTTGACGATCCATCCTGTAGGTTGCCTCACCCGGTATTGGCAGAGCCGGTAAAGCCTACTCCAGTACTCCTTTGGGCTGCCCTGCCCGGTATTGGTAAGGCCGGTAGAACCTTGTAATTCACCATCTTTAAGGTTGCCTTACCCGGTATTGGCAGGGCCGATAGAGCCTACATTCAGCATTCCGTGGGGGCTGCCTTGCCCGGTATTGGTAAGGCCGGTAGAACCGGTATATGTCATCTCTGGGTTGCCTTACCCGGTATAGGCAAGGCCGGTAGAGCCTGTCATTAAAACTGTCACTTAGGTTGCCTTGCCCGGTATTTAGGCAAGGCCGGTAGAACCTATTATATGTTATATTACTGTTGTATTGTTATGTATGTTTACCCTACGGGGACTGCCTTTAACTTTTAATAAAGTTAAGTTATTTTACCAAACCTTAAGTCTGAGAGTCTTCAAATACGTGACAAGGACATGACAAGCAGACAAAGTCTGGAGACAACCAAACTTTGTCCCCGATGTGTCCCAGAATCAGAAGGACCCCTGGAGGCAACATAAAGAGCTGGAGGAGTAGACACACATGGCTGAAGCTCTTGCAGTTGTTGTTGCAAATAGGCTTGGTTGCTCAACCAAAAGATCTTCAGTCAATGTTAGGACTGAGATACGATTACTGTAAACTGTCTGAATACTGGCTCTGCATGAAATGAGACACATGGAGATTAGCAGACAACCAGAATACTATAAACAGACGAACAAGCTAAACAGCAACCAGCCTGCAAACTGTGGTGAAAAAAAACAGAGAGAATAACTCTAGAGAAAAGACGACTAAGTTGAGACCTTATCACATTGTACAAGTATATGAGAGGTTACTACAATGAGCTATTTATTCCAAGGCCTGATCAGATGACCAGGGGACACCCCTTGAGATTAGAGGAAAGGGGGTTTAGACGTGAGCAGAGCAAGGGTTTTTTTTACAGTAAGGTCTGTTACATTGTGGAATTCATTGCCCAAGGAGGTAGTTATGGCAGATACAATGGATACATTTAAGAGAAGATTAGATACATTTCTTTCCAAAGGGAACATACAGAGTTATACTGTTTATCAGTAGGCTGATCAGGAAAGTCTGATAAAGACTAACTTAATTGGTAGCAGGAAAGCTATAACATTCTCAGTTACTGGGGTATGAGGCGAAGGTTGAACTTGATGACCTTGTGTCTTTATTCAACCTAATTTACTATGTTACTATGTAACCGTAAGAATAGTGAGAGACGGGCCGAGGTCAGGGGAAGGCTGAGAGTGGATGGATAGTCAAAAAATGGGCCAAGGTCAGGGGCATTCTGAGGTCAAGCAATATACCGAGGAAACACGCAAGGGGTCAAAAACCGGAACAGAAGATCAAGAGCACAGCACAAAACGAATGCACGCATGGGGACTCGACAGAAGAGCACTGAGAGCAAGACGGCAGGGGTTTACATATGCTCTCAGTGCCTTCTGACTTAAATGTGCAGGCCTACATGTCACTGGATGACGGGGCATAAGAGCCAAGCATGCACGGCCACCCAATGGGAAGCGAGCCAATGCACAAGGGTAGATTGCAACAAGAAATCAACTCCCTGAACCAGTTTCAATAATGACTATGGATACTTTGGATTGGGGCTATAAGAGTCTTGGTGCAATGAATCTCATGACAGACATAGATATGCATGGGTGCAGTCTTTAAAGACTAGGAAAAATGAGAGGTGATGTTGCTAAATATGTGAAGAACAACATAAAGAGTACATTAGTAATGGGAACTAATTTAAAATTAGAAAGCATTTGGGTAACTATTGAAACTGGATATAGTGTTGTTCAGATAGGAATAATTTATAGATCTCCAGAATAGGATGAAGAATTGGGGATAAACTAATGGAAGAAATAACAAAATGTCAATGAAGGGTTATGTAATGGTTATGAGGGGCACTAATATGATAGATGTAGACTAACAGGTTCAGGATGCTTTAAAGGAGCAGTAAACTTTTTTTTATAAAAACACATATTTTATAGAGCATTTCCTGCTGAATAAAACAAGGTCACGCCCATCGCTGTCAGATGTTTTATTCAAAATTTATAGCAGTTTAAATAATCAGGAAGTGAATTTACTGTGTTTACTTCCTGATAGTTCTGACAGGAAGTGACTCAGCAGTTTCTATCACATTCTATGGAGAACTGTATGTCACTGACTTTTCTGACTGTCCTCTCCATTAGAATCTAACAGGAAATCTAATTAGAATTTGGCCACTAGAGGGCACTGCTAATGTAAAAAAACGTGGGTTTAAAGTGTAATAACTCTGAAAATATAACTCTCTCGGCAGTGGGAGTACCCTTATTTTACTCAACAGGAAAATCCCTACAATATATATTTTTTCATAAAAAAGTTTACTGCTCCTTTAACAATGAGAAGGATAGGGAAATCCAAGATTCCATGCAAGGGCATCCTTTACATAATTGGTGATGGAACCAACTCATAAGGAAACAATACAAGATGTGATACTCACTAATGTGATTATAGTGCTAGCTGGATCTGTAGGAAAGAGTCTAGGGAAAAATATCACAAATAAGTGTGGTTTTGTCTGCAGGTCTCATGGTGTAATACAAAAAAAGAAAGAAAAAGAAAGGATATAAATGTGGAACTCACCTTCCTCAGATAATAAAAAGAAAATACAAAATTCTATAAAGTATCAAAAATAAATTTATTAAGTATCCTGTCAAATACAAAGAGGCCCAGGGCAGGAGTAGGTCCCACAAACTAGATCTCCCCAAAATACCCGCCCTTCCCCTCTACATGCATACCCAGAAAACAAAAAGCCCTAATCTAAAACCAATCACCCATCCCTCTAGATTACGGCATCTGTAAAAAAATGTGAATAAATCACTAATCTACAAACGTAGATATAGTGAAAATCACAAAAAATGTAATGAAGAAAAAATGTCTTAATAAAGGCGCATCTGCAATAGTAACAATGTATCCACAGCTCCTAACCACATGCCCATAATCAGTACATATAAACGGTACCATATATTTCTCCATAAATGCACAGGGATCCTGGAGAAAACACAGTTCATATATGGGACTTCACAATGAAACGCTCTCACCAATTCCTTGTCCTGAGCTCAACCATCATGACAATCCCGCTGTGCTAAATCACCGTTATACTTCTGCCGCACAGGAACCTCCGATCATATACTCAGGTAGCGATATCCTCATATGTGTCTCCAAGCGCAATGAAGTGATATTCTGTGAACACACTGGTTTCATTAAATCACAGATCTGTATGTAAAGCACCACATTTCTTCAACAGAAAGCACTTCGGCATCTCAGGGGGGTATAAACACCGACATGTTTCGCTCTCAACTCCAGAGCTTCATCAAGGAATTGGTGAGAGCGTTCCATTTTGATGTCCCATATATGAACTGTGTTTGCTCCAGGATCCCTGTGCATTTACGGAGAAATATATGGTATCTCTCTGATCTCTCTCCCATTTCTCTGTCTCTGATCTCTCACTGTCCTCTGTCTCTCTGATCTCTCATTGTCCTCTCTCTCTGATCTCTCTCTACACTATAATTATTTCTCTGTTTTCCTCACTCCCACTCTTTCCCATTCTCACGTATAATAAAAGTAGTTTTAGTATTGAGTCCATTTAGTTCCCATAGTAGTGCCCTAATACAGGTTTCCTATCTCTAGATACTATGGAAGTCCTGTATTCCAGCAGGCATCCAGCCTGATAACAGTAAATGGAAACAGGTATAAATATAAAGCAGGAGGGCAGTAAAGTGGTACCTTTTCCCTGCTAGCCCTTTCCTTTTAACACTTTGAGCACCAGTGGGGTATCCAAGTAATTGTTTAGCAATGCGTTGGTTACTCCTCTGGAACTCAAAGGGTTAACTATAAATATAAAGGGGTTATTGGTGTTTTTCCTTTCTTTCTACCTGTTTCTGTATGATTGTCTGATTGTGTGTCTGCATGTGTGTTTCTCTGTGTGTGTCTGTCTATATGTACGTGTGTGTGTGTGTGTCTGCAAGCATCTGTGAGCATGTGTATGTATGTATGTATGTATGTGTGTCTGTCTGTCTGTCTGCCTATGTGTGTATGTCTATATGTCTGCAAATCTCTGCTAGTGTGTGTATGTGTGTGTGTGTGTGTGTTTATATATATATATATGTGTGTGTGTGTGTGTGTGTGTGTGTGTGTCTGTATGTGTCTTATATATATACTGCACAAAATGCACACACACATGCATTTATATATATATATATATATATATATATATATATATATACACACACAAACACACATACACACACACATACATACATACACACACACACACACACATATACACACATGCATACACAGACACACACACACTTATATGCACACATTCATACACACACTTATACACACACTCACACACACACATATATATATATATTTATACACACACATACACACACATATACACACACACATATATATAAATATATGTATATACACACACACACACATCCACACACACACACTTATACGCACACATACATACACACACACACACACACACACACACACACATATATATATATATTCAGGGCTTAAAGGTTGAAGTCATTTGCTACTAGCCAGACCTGAAAAGTTACTCTCCACTGCAAGACATAACATACCCACCAGGGCTGAATTTCTACTCGCCAGGGCTAAATTTTCACTCGCCATTAGCTAGTGGCGAGTGGAAATTTTGAGCCCTGTATATATATATATATATATATATATATATATAGATATATATATATAGATATATTTATATATACACACATGTACACAAACACACACACACATACACACACGTACACAAACACACACACACATATATATATATATACACACACACACATATACACACACATACACACGTACACAAACACATATATAGACACACACACACACACACATATATATATATATATATATACACACACACACACGTACACAAACACACACATACATAAACACACACATACACACGAACACATATATACACACACATATATATATATATATATATATATATATATATATATATATATATATATATGCACACACACGTACACACATATACACAAACACACTGGAATGCTAATATTTGGCACACTGCTGTGCCAGCCAGTACTTTATAACTTGCGTGAACTGACAAACAAATAAATAACCAGCAAAAAATACAGGTGATTTTGAAAGCAGTTTCAAATGAACCAAAGATGTCATCAGGTGTTACTTCCACTTTAACAAAACTCCAGACATCCATGGAACACAACTCCAGCAGTTCCTGTGTATTCTACAGACTCCAATGAATTTATTAGACATGGGCGATCTTTATATATTATTCATCAACCTCAAATATTTATGACCTCGAGAGCAAGGGAAAATTACAACTGATCTCTCTCGTGGTTATCCCAAGTTCAAGACCTCAGACATGTCACCTTATCTCCTCTTGCCTTTGACATCAAAAAGAGCGTTTTTTTGTACAGAGCTGCATATAATTATACAACTTGCCAGCCCTGTTTTCTGTAAGTGGAGCATGCAACAAATTGCTCTGCAGTCGTGAGGGTAAATTATCATTATTTACTGGAACAGAAGACAGAAGCTGTTTTGCTTTTTATGTCAGAAAGTGAGTCACGTTTAGTGTCTAGTCAAGTACTGTGTAACCTGTGCCCCTCCAGCTTTTGTTCGATTACAACTGTCATTATTCTGAGCCAGCATTCTTACTGTAGAACCCTAACAATCAAACTCTTTAACCCATTGTCTGCTAGAATGGTGTCCAATGTACATACCCGCGAACAGAGGCGTAACTAGAAACCGCCGGCCCTGTTGCAAAAATTGCAATGGGCCCCCTGACCACATTGCCCCCCACTGGCCATCCACACATTGCCCCCAATATTCTCCTCCACATTACCCCCAATAATTTGTCCACCTCCACAATGCCCCTATTGACCCCCAGTGTCCATCTCCTACCTCCCTGGTGGTCCAGTGGAGCGGCAGGAGTGGTCTGTGCCTCCTTCTGCACAGACCTCTATTAGCAGCTGTAGCTCCCATGTGGTCCTCTCTCCAGTAATGCAGAGTGCTGGGAGATGATATCATCTCTCAGCGCAATGCATTACTAGAGTGCCAACGACAGAGAGGGAGCTCAGCTGATAATAGAGGTCTGTGCTGAAAAAGGCACAGGCCTCAGCTTGTTGCGGGCGCCAGGCAGGGGGATCACAGGGGGAGGCTGGGCCCCTGGAGTGACGGACCCATTCACAGTTGCTACCCCTGTGACCCTTATTGTTACAGCACTGCCTGGGAACTTTTTGCTGCGGACTCCCCAGAAAGGGGAGTACTGTGGTACCGCTGGGAGAAAAATTACACAATTTGTGTCAGAAAGGGGCAGAGCTTAATCATGAGTCAGGGGCGAGGCTTACAAAATGAAAAAAGTGTAATGGACAGGCTGGGGATGGAGGAGAAGTGGCAGCGGAGTGGAAGGAACATACTGGAAGGAACAGATGTGGGTGGAGTTTCATTAGAACTTCCCACATCCAGAGGATCAACCTCTGAGACCAGCTAAATTTCGGCCAAATCCGGAGAGTTCCCAGCTATGCCTATGTATTGCTTCCCAACCACACCTGGGAACTCTCAGTGTCTGACCCTGAGTGTTGGCATCAGTCTGTGCCCCCTGCCTGTCGACTTGGCCATTCCTCTCAGCCGGTGCCAGCTTGGCGTTGCTGGGCAACCACGTAGTTGTCAGCATAACGTCATGACGTTGTGACATCACGCGCTATCCCTTTATAAGGGAGGAGCTTGCTCTGAGCCGGTGCTCAGTGTAAGTTGAGCTTCGTAGTGAGCAGTTCTGTGCCTTGCCTCTTGTTACTGACCTGTGCTGCCTGCCCCGACTCTTTGCTTGGACATTGACCTTTGTTCCTGTGTTGCTTGCCCTGACCCTTGCCCTCCTGCGCGGCCTTCCCTTTAGTAATGCAGAGCGCTGGGAGATTGTATCTCCCAGAGCTCTGCATTGCTAAAGAGCCAGGAGAGCTTACAGCTTACAAGGTGGCGGCTCGGCACGGAATGGCAAACCGCGCCAAGTAAAAAAAAAATAAATATAAAAATCAATTGTAGTGGCAGGCGCCCCTCTGTAGGGTGTGCCTGTAGGCAGATGCCTACTCTGCCTTACGGAAAATCCGGCCCTGGGTCAGTGTACTGGTTTGCAAGAACACTTTGCAGAACGTTCCAATGAAGTATTCCTTTCTAGATATTGCTATTTTGGCTCTGCTGAAGAGCCACTGGCCGGTCTCGGGACCAGGATCTCCTACTGTCAGCTAGAATACCTCTCAAGTGTCCCTCTTTAGGAGGGACAGTCCCTCTTTGAGACCCAAATCCCTCTGTCCCTCTTTCCCACCCTGGTGTCCCTCTTTATAGGAGATCAGACTGCGTGGTGTGTATATATTTATATCACATTGCTCCACTGCCATAAAACACACATTAATATTTTTTAAGCGTCATTATATGTGTTTATAAATTAGTCTGTGTAAATTAAATACTTTGGTCTCTCTCTAAATCATTGATTAAGTTACACAAAGAGGTGTCCGTAGGTCATTAAATCAACTATAAATTCTTGGTAATGCCCCCGCCCACCAGCCACGACCCCAGTAACACCCCCTAAAACAAAAGTGTCCCTCTTTGGCCATTTGAAATGTTAGGAGTTATGAGATAGAGCGCTGACGTCTGTGAAAGGGGCGGGAGGAGAGAACTTTAGCAGCTTATATCTCTCAAACTATACATGTTGGAGAGACGGGAGGTAGCAGGTCATTACATTTATATTTTTAATAGCTACACTATTAAACTTTCTTAAAAGTAACCAATACTATCCCTTTAAATCCACAGGAGTGATGTTTTCTACCAGAATGGCTCCAGTCCTGTTTAGCACATGACCCTCAGCATTTTCTCTGCTACATTCGGACTGGGTATGAACATCTGCTTCTGTCCTGCTTGGCTCCAGTCCTCTCTGTTTAGCCTGTGTACTCTATATTTTTGAGTCATGCTCGACCAGCTAAACCTGATTTATTTTAATGGCGTGGATTTATGAATGCATGTTAAGATTTAACTCTCCTTAACACCCATCAGTCTAGGAAAAACTATGGTTAATGCCCACTTTAACCCCTTGGATACAAGAGAAGTCTCTAACACATTGCAAATCAATACACTGGAGATCTCCCCACGTACAATGGGATTAAATGAATCATTTTAAAGGGTTAGTAATGTTTCACAATAAAAGCAGCTGCAATTAATCATCATAGGATTTGGGCAGTGGAGAGTGACACTTGGGAGGTATTTTCCCCTCATATCTCCTAAAGAAGGACACTTGGGAGGTACAGACCCCTAATATCTCCTAAAGAGGGACACTTGGGAGGTATGGACCCCTAATATCTCCTAAAGAGGGACACTTGGGAGGTATGGAGTCCTGATACACAAATAATTCCTGTCAACTATCCTTGATTTCCAGGGACAGTCCTTGTTTTTGGTTTCCTTTCCCTGGATCGTGTTGTCTCTGCTTTTATAACTGAGTCTCAATCCCACATACCATGTGCTTGTAATTAAAGCAGAACTATCACCCCAAATAAAGTCCCCCCCTCCCAATAATTAGTCCTATAGCAATAAGAGCAAGACGTTCCGTAACCCCTTGGCACTAAAAGGAGCAGTAACCTTTTTTAAATGAAAACACACACACAAATGTTAGCCTTTTGAGTGACAGAGGGGTATGCAACGCATTGCTTTGGCACTCAAAGGGTTAACCCCTTGCTAGGATTTTCCACCAACAACCTGTTTCTAAATCTCTATTTTTATACTGGGTGCTCTTGTATAAATTCAATGTTCTAATTGCTTTTACTTTCACCTACAGTATTGTGTACAGTACTGTAGACCCCATTTCCAGAAGGATAGAGATACTCTAGAGAGAATTCAGAGAAGGGCTACTAAAATGGTGACTGGTTTATAGGAAAAGACTAGTGTTGAGCGAGCATGCTCAGCCGATGCTCGGATCGGCTCGAGCATCGCTCTGCTCGGCACATGGCGGTACTCGTACGAGTACCGCCATGTGCTCGCCCGCCATGTTCGGGTGGCAGGGATCTGTGCCGGAGGAGGCACAGATCTTGCAGACGCTCCGCTGGACCACCAGGGACTGGAGGTAGGGGGCATTGCGGAGATGAAGGGGGCATTGCGGAGATGAAGGGGGACATTGCGGAGATGAAGGGGGACATTGTGGAAGGGGGGCATTGCGGAGATGAAGGGGGCATTGCGGAGATGAAGGGGGACATTGCGGAGATGAAGGGGGACATTGTGGAAGGGGGACATTGTGGAAGGGGGGCATTGCGGAGATGAAGGGGGCATTGCGGAGATGAAGGGGGCATTGCGGAGATGAAGGGGGACATTGTGGAAGGGGGACATTGTGGAAGAGGGGCATTGTGGAGATGAAGGGGGGCATTGACCAGGCACCCTCCCCTCATCAGAGCAGGGGGTGCCTGGTGTAATGCTCGTGTCGCCCCATTGAATTCAATGGGGCTCGGGTGCTCGGCCGAGCACTCGAGCCTCCGGCGGTGCTCGGTCAGAGCACCCGAGCACCCGAGCATCGGGGTGCTCGCTCAACACTAGAAAAGACATATCAGGATAGACTAAAGGATCTGAACATGTATAGCTTGGAGGAGAGGAGAGAGAGAGGATATGATAGACACATTCATATACCTGAAGGGATTCAACAAAGTGCAGACGGGAAGTACATTTCAAAGGAGTAAAAACATTAGGACAAGAGGCCATAGTCTAAAACTAGAGGGACACAGGTTTAGATGTAATGTAAGAAAGTTTTACTTCACTGAGAGGGTAGTAGATAAGTGGAATAGCCTACCAGCAGAAGTGGTAGAAGTTAATACAGTGACAGAACTTAAGCATGCATGGGATAGGCATAAGGCTGTCGTTAACTTAACCCCTTAAGGACCGGTGCGCACACGCGCGGCTGGCACTTGCGGACCACGGGGACGGGAGCCCTGAACTCAATGCCATGCCAGGACCGTCATTGGTCCTTAAGTGCTGGACCGCCGTGACGGTCCTGGCATGGCAATGGTCCTTAAGGGTTTAAGAAAAGACCAAGGACCAAAAAAGGTTTGAGGTTTTTACAGCAGGAAAATGGGCGACTAGATGGGCCGACTGGTTCTTATCTGCCGTCAAATTCTATGTTTTTATGTTTCTACTTTCAAGAGGGCTTTTCTGCCTTCCTCTGGATCAACAGGGGTGTTTTTGGCATGGGCTGGACTTGATGGACGCATGTCTTTTTTCAGCCTCATCAACTATGTTTTTATGTTACTATGTTAAGATATTTAAAGCATCTGTGTTGTGTATTCCCTAGAAAATACTTTATAGGTCTGGAACAGGTCATATCAAACGTTTTAGAAACCTTTTTAGGATCCAAGGGGATAAAAAACAAAGAAACTGTGCGTTATTTTAACTTTAATGAGTAGGTATTCATTTATTATACCGACTGCCTTCCTTTTTTCTGTCTAGTATTCACAGTTAACATGAAATCAATCCATGAAATAGCTAATTCGGCACTCACTCACTAAAGAGGACATACTAAGAACGTGGTGCAATTCTGGTGCAAACTACATGCACCGTAGGGGATAAGGGGGGCCTCATATACCTTTAACTCTCTGAGTGCCAGATAGGTATCCAACGCATTAAACACTTCTCTGACACTCAAAAGGTTAAATCAGAACCGCTTATTATTCTGCAGGACTGCAATCAGTGGCACCCTGCAATGTGTCTTATATATATATATATATATATATATATATATATATGTGTGTGCCCCTAATTTATGTGCCAGAAAGGTATCCGTGTATCTCTCTGGCAATCAGAGGGTTAATGGGATATGTGATTAGCTTTATTGAGGGAATAAATAAGCTTTCCAAAAATTCCCATTGATTTAAGTAGATCTTCTAACCCGTTGGTTGCTAAACAGGTCTCCAACACATTGCAAAGCAGTGCAATGGTGACCGCTCTAGCATTCAAAGTGGTTAAAAACCCCATTTGAAATCAATGGGAATGTGTATTTCTTCTCTAGTGCATCAGATCCACACTGCATGTCCCATGTCACCACTGGGGAGTTTAGTCCATATTTATGGTGGTATTCTGAAGTAAACCAACTCCACCATGGGGGACAGAATAAAAATCCCTAAATTCCCGTGCAGGTGAACGGAGCTTTTTAACCCCTTCAATGCTAGAGAGCCGGGTCTCGACCTCTCCAACATTCATGGGGTTAAAAGGCCAACTTAGTTTAATAGGGACTTTTATTTGTCCCGTATGGCGCGTATAGTTTACCGCATAATACTCCAGTGTGCTTTTAGAAATATGGGCCATTGTTCCTTTAAACAAAATACCAGACTAGAGGGGCGGGGCTAGGTCACGTGTGGGTGGATGAAAAGCTGCCAGACAGAGCGTTGCGGAGTCAGAGCGAGAGCTGTGCTGGTCGGGGTTGTTTGTACAGCGGATTCCTATAGAGAACCACAGGAGTCCTATACTGACTAGGACTGTACCTACAGAAGAGTCCTATACTAACTAGGACTGTACCTACAGAAGATTCCTATAAAGATCCACTGGAGCCCTGCACTGACCAGGACTGTATATAGGGAGCAGATTCCAATAGAGATCTACCGGAGCCCTGCACTGACCAGGACTGTACCTACAGAAGAGTCCTATAGTGATCTACAGGAGCCCTACACTGACCAGCACTGTACACAGGACGGATTCCTATAGAAACCTACAGGAGTCCTATACTGACTAGGACTGTACCTATAGAAGAGTCCTATAGAGATCTACCGGAGCCCTGCACTGACCAGGACTGCACACAGGGCAGATCCATAAAGAGATATACTGGAACCCTGCAGTGACCATTACCGCACACAGGGCATCTTCCCATAGAGATCTACAGGAGCCCTGTCCTGACCAGGTCTGCACCCAGGGCAGATTCCAATACTTGGATAAGATTGCTTTGTCTACTACAGCACACACTGACCAGCACTGTGCAGGCACCCATAGAGATATACAGGAGAATTGCACTGACCGGTCCTGAAGAGCAGCTCAGCACTAACCACCAGAACAGCACAGCACTAACCACCAGATCAGCACAGCACTAACCACCAGAGCAGCACAGCACTAACCACCAGAGCAGCACTGTCTCCTGTGACCAGCACATCACTGACCATCACTGCTTCTTGTACCTGAGATCAGGAAGCAGGACAGTCTTAATACAGCAGTATCCAGAGCATATCCCCATAGTAGTGACCTTATCCCTATACAGCAGGACAGGAGTGACCAGAGCAGCTCCTCATACAGCAGTGACCAGCAGTAGACTTTCTGACTGGATCAGGAAGAATTACAGCCCTACTCCTAATGGTCTCTCACTGTGCCTGGAGATCTGTTACTGAACCTTGAGGTTAGTGCTGGTCTTCTGCAGACTGTGCTGGTCTGAGTCTGGTGTTCTGTCTGTCTAGGTACCCAGGCACTGAAAGCTTAACTCCTTGACTCCTGGATCTTATGGGTGACTTGCCTTCCTTGACTCTGCAAGTAGAAGGGCTGTGACTCCCAGTTTTCTCTTGGAGAGCTGAGCTGGAGCCAGGATGGATGGTGAGGAGGAGTGGAAGATCTCTGTGTGGTTGTGCCAGGAGGAGAAGATGGTATCAGGGCTCAACAGACGGACCACCTGTGCTGATGTGGTGAAGGTTCTGCTGGAGGATCACAACCAGAGACAAGAAGCAGAGGGTTCCATGCTGCTGGGGCCACCTCAGTCCTATTGCATTGTGGAAAAGTGGAGAGGCTTTGAGAGGATTTTACCCAACAAAACCAAAATCCTGAGGCTCTGGACAGCATGGGGGGAGGAACAGGAGAATGTCCGGTTTGTGCTGGTCCGGAGCGAGGCTTCACTGCCCAACATTGGGCCAAGGAGTGCAGAAGCCAAAGTGGTCCTCAGCAAGGAGAGCCCCTGCCACCAGAAAGGGGTCACCAGAACCACCAGTGGACTAACCCAAGAGAAACAGCGCAGGGTGGTCAGGAAGGCTTTTCGTAAGCTGGCTAAGATGAACAAAAAGAGGCAAGAGAGTGTACCCAAGGAGTCCAGCTCAGTGGAGAAGATGGAGACTTTGGTTCATCTTGTTCTTTCTCAGGACCACACCATCCGACAGCAGGTCCAGAGAATTATGGACCTGGACAGGGATATTGAAAGATATGAGGCTAAAATTCACTTTGACAGGATGAAAAGACATGGGGTCAACTATGTCCAGGATACTTATTTAGTAGGGACGGTGCCTGACAAGGGTCTGGCCTGCGACAGCATCCAAGGAGATGAAGCTCACCAAGAGGGTATGTTTGTAGACTTTGAGGGCTATGCCCAGAAATGCGAGGATATCTTGTTACTACAAGACCAGATAAGCCAACAGGAAGTCCTCATTGACCAGGTGACCACCCAGATCCAAGAGGAGCTCAATAAGAGGTGGATGGACAGACGTCAAGAGGAGCTATCTGCAAAAGAGCACAATCCCAACTTGCAGGACGCCCAAGGGGAATGTGAAACTGAATTACTCCTTGAACAAGAAAGGGTTAAAACTGAGCTCAGTGCCAGTCTCTACATAGGACTGAGGCTGAACACAGACTTGGAGGCTATAAAAGCAGATTTGGATTATACCCAGCAGGCGTGGAATGATAAGGAGAAGGAACTACAAAGTCTTCTATTGAGTCTTAATTCCTTGGACCTCTCAGAGGATCATGGCACTCAAGAAGTAGGGGGTGAGGACACGGATGTGACTGGTGGTGCAGTTAGAACTCCTGTGGACCATCCAGGTCTGTGGGTAGAAAAAGACTTGGTGATGTGTTCAAACTGTGATGGCAATGATGAAGACTCGGACACAGGATTGAGTTCCATGCACAGCCAGGACTCTGACTCAACACCAGTCTGTGAATCTCTGGTATAGTCATCACTATTTTTTCCACAAACCATACTCAGGTGCCGGATAGCTGCGTAAATTAAACCGTTTAACTCCTTTGGTGCCAAACAGATCTTTTTACACACATACTTTGAGACCTTTCTAGCACCCAAGAAGTTAAAAATACATCCGCTACTCCTGTTTAACCCTTTGAGCGCTAGAGGGGTATGGAACACATTGCTTTTCAATGCATTCCATCCCCTTCTGGCACTCAAAGGATTAATACGTGCATTTTTCAATGTTGAACCCTTTTAAAGGGATAGTAATACTTAATATGTGAAAAAATATAGATATATTGTAGTGTTTATCCCCCTGAGTAAGAAAAGAGTACTCCCACTGCTGAAAGGTGTTTTATTCAAAAGTTATACAGCTCAAAGTTGAATTTTTTACGTGCAATATCATAGTGGCCTGAAATTGTACAGTGGCGCTGTTACACCATCCTATAGACAGGTATGGTCCGTAGACCATAAACGAACAGGGCCACTGTACAATTTGAGGCCGCTGTGATATTGCACCTCAAAAATTCAACTTTGAGCTGTAATAACTTTTGAATAAAACACCATTCAGTGTTTCAGTACTCTTGTTTTACTGAGGGGGATAAACCCTATAACATACATATATATATATATATATATATATATATATATATATATTTTACATTTTAAGTATTACTGTACCTTTTAATCCCGTTAAGGATTGGAGAGGTGTACAAGGCATTGTGAGTGTGTTGCCCGTGCCTCTGATCCATAACTGGTTAAAGGGGCAGTACAGTGTTATATGGAATCCTTAACCCTTTGAGTGCCAGACAGGTGTATACTGTAAGCTCTCACGAGCAGGGCCCAGAGAGCCTTCTGTTCTCCACCTCTGATTGTACTATTTAATACCTCTGTATGTCTATTCCCAATTGTACATCTCTGTGGAATTAGTTGGCGCTATATAAATAATCCTCCTATATAATAATTTGCTAAATCGTGCGTAACTCCACGACATGCACAGTAGATACTGCTGTGCGTGCTGCAGTCATGCGCAGTAGAGACTGCCCGTGCAGTGGCTGATACAGAGCTGGGCGCTCCAAAGGAGTGTCCAGCTCTGTATCAGCCGTGGCGCGGGCAGTCTCTACTGCGCATGACTGCCCTGCGACCGGGTGGCAGTGGCAGTGTGGCCCGTGTAACGGGCTGTTCAACTAGTCATAATAATAATGCCTCTCTACAACTCAATGGCTAAAGTTGTACGACTTTTCCTACTGACTAAAACAATGGTACTCCCACTACTAGTCGACAGAAAGTTATTACAACTCAGACCTGCATTTTTTTTTGGTTGGTGCTTCTACAGCCTCCTCTTTTAGGGTGGTGGTGCTGTTCCATATACATAACTTTCGGCACTGACCGCTGCATACCCTAGAGTGCAACAGAGCCACTTTAATATGTTAGAGCAGGGCTGTCCAACTTCAGTCTTCAAGGGCCACCAACAGGCCAGGATGTAAGGATTTCCCTGATTAAGCACAGGTGGGTCGGGCAAAATTAACCACTGATTAACTCACCTGTGCTTAACCTTTTGAGTGCCAAAGGGGTACACAACGCATTGCAAAGTAATGCGTTGTGTAACCCGTTGGCACTCAGTGTTAATGAAGGAAATCTTTACATCAGTGGTTCTCAATCTTTTTTTTGTTCGGAACACCCCTAACACACAATCTAGAACATTCAGGGCACCCCTAACATATTTAATGTACTTTATCAAGGACATGAGAAGGGTATAGTACATAAATATACAGTTATTATTAGGTCTTATCTTAATAACAAAGCTATACATATTGTGCATAACAATTTGTATAAATCTTTATTTAAAAGTCCATTTTTGTTAGTCTTCATAGAAAACATGGGGCATCCTAAGTTGATGTTTGTGGCACACCAAAGTGCCACGGCACCCTGGTTGAGAATCACTGCCTTACATCCTGGCCTGTTGATGGCCCTTGATGACTGAGCATGGACAGCCCTGTGTTAGAGCATGGATGTACTGAACCCAAAAAATTCAGGTCTGAGCTGTATTAACTTTTGAACAAAGCACCTACTTGCAGTGTATGCATGTATGTACCACTGTATTGGAAAAAGTCATACAAAAGAACATTTTTCCATATTACAGTACATGTTACAGGCACTTAAGTGCTAGAAGGGTGTGTAAACAATCCATTGTACACGCATCCTGCACTTGTAGGTTTATTTTTTATTTTTAGACGCTCACATGTGAAAAGAGGTTTCCAACGCATGCGGAGGTGACCTCTTTACCATCTACGGTCTTAAATAAATACAGACTTAAACACATTTAAATTTCATGCAGAAAAATGTAAACTATATTGTCAAATGCTATGGAGATCTATGTGCTTCTCAGTACATAAAGCACATATTTTCCTGTATCGAGAAGACTTGCGCTGACTCTCTCAGCAGCACCAGAATCACGTTCGTTGTACTGAGGGTTTGTTTGTAAACTGTTACTTTGTTTAATAAACCTTTGGGAAATGTAATTGTGATTTAATAGTTTGACTTATTATTTGAATGGTTGTCTGGGATCTATATATCCTGTATTATAATTCGCTAAGTATGTTTGTCAGAAGCTGTCATGCCCAGTAGAGACGGCTGCACGCACTGTAGTCATGCGCAGTACAGAATGCCTGTGCCGTGACTGATACGGAACAAGGCGCTCTGAATTCAGACCTGAAGGTGCGCAGAGAGGACTCCAGTCTGAACTCGGAGCGCCCCGCTCGATTATCGGCCGCGGCGCGGGCAGTCAGTACTGCGCAGGACTGCAGCACCCCCAGTGTTGGCCTGTGTACAAATGATTTTAAAACTAGTATATATATATATATATATATTTAACTTCAAAGAACCAGATCAGTAGAGGTCCTATACACAAAGATATTCTGGAGCAAACTAAGTGTAAAATAAGGGACAACAGTCACTTCTATTCCCATTTATTTAAGTGCCAGAGATGCTCTGGATACCATTCTCGCGTTCAAAGGGTTAAACGGGACTTTTAACTCCTCGTATGCTAGAGAGGTCACCAACACATCGCTTCGGATTAGCATTCAAGGGGTTAATCCTTTGCAATGTGTTGCGTACACCTTTGGCACTCAAAGGGTTAAAAGGCCCGTTGATAAGGTTGGGAGTTTTCTTCCTCCCCTCTTGGTTCACTTGGTTTGTTCCTGTTTGTTCTGCCTTCACTCAATCTGCACGGAAGTGAATTTGCTCACTGGTGACGTGAAGCTGGTTTTAACCCTTTTGAGTAACATAGGGGTATGCAACACAATGTTTTGCATACCCCTCTGGCACAATAAGGGTTAAAACCCATTTTGTTTGTATGCATCTTTATTTATATAGCAGGGGGGAATAGCACACATTTTGCATTTATGTAACTTTATTGATATAGCTACAAACATGTACACAGCGCTTTACAGAAATAGTAATCGTACAATACAAATATTCCAGACAGGGATAAGAGCATCGGGCTAATGTGTGATCACTGCATTATTAGTGTGGGGGGGGGGGAAGGGGTGCAGCAAAGAGAATCTTACCTTGAGAAATGGGACCATGCCCCAAAGAGCTTACAATCTAATTTTGTACAGAAAAATAGTCTGTTGCATTGAGATGACAGAGCGGGCCATGTTCAAGTCTCTCCAGAAAGGAGAAACCCTAAAACAAAAGGAATGCACTCAACAACCCCCCACCCCCCCACACTGGCATTCAGTAGTCAGCCTTTGGTTCTCTCGCTGTTGGGGACTACAACTCCCACATCCCCAACAGCTGGGGAGCTACAGGTTGCTCACCTCATGGTTAACCCTTTGAGTCCCAGAGGGGTATGCAATGTGTATAGAAAACTAGTTGAAGAGCCCGTTACACGGGCCACAGTGCCACTGGCAGCCGGTCGCGGTGCAGTCATGTGCAGTAGAGACTGCCCGCGCCGTGGCTGATACAGAGCTGGACGCTCCTTTGGAGCACCCCGCTCTGTATCAGCCATGGCACGGGCAATCTCTACTGCGCATGACTGCGGCGTTACACAGATTTTATCGAATTATTATATAGGATAGTATGTTCTGAGAAGTAATTGGGCAAGTCTGGGGCAAACCAACTACACGGAGTTGACTTTCTGCCATGTTCTTCTAGGACAGGGGTAGCTTGAGAGCTAGCAGCAGTGCGTGATATCAGGCTATCCCAGACAGAGCACATACGGACTAATTAGTAGCTCAGTCACTTTAGTCTACCTGCGCTCATTCAGGGATATCCTGATAACAGGAATTGCTGGTAGCTACGGCAGGCTCGTTCCTAGTTGAGAGTTTCTGACCAGTTCTTTTGCATGTGCAAATTATCTTTTGGGTTGTTCACCTTAAAGGGATAGTAATACTTTGTTTTAACTTTATTTTATTTTGTAGGCATTAAAAAAACATGAAGAACGATATAAGTCTTATCTCTCAAACCTTTATGGTTTAAGAGATATTCACAAGCAAAGTTTCCCCTCCCGCCCCTTTTACCTAGTGTAAGCCATCTCTTCTCAGATGTGGAATCCAGTCCATAGACCAGACAGATAACAGCAAGGGACAATCTTCTTCCTATGAGAACAATGAAAGCCCTGCCCCCCTTGACAAGTTTTTCAGGTTTTTCCTTATCTTAATTGAAGACTGTCCCTCTCTGCAATCTACCTGGGCACCTCCCTTCTGATCTGGCTGAACAGTGTTACATCAGTAAAAGGGGCGGGAGGGGGATACTTTGTCATTGAATTGCTCTTGAACTACAACTCTGACAGTATTGAAATAACACTCTCCAAAGTCCAAATACTATGATGATTAATTAGAGCTGTTTTTATTATGAAACATTACTATCCCTTTAAGGAGAATCCAGCCATGGACCCCTTGCTTACAGTGCCTAGAGATCAGCCACACATCACTGACGAGGCCCAACAAGGCAGAACCTTATGTCTCGAGCTGGCTATTCCTCACGTTCACGGAGGAATTACCTGGAACGTTGTGTCTGGACTGCCATTTTGGCAGGATGTATATGATGTGCTTTAGGATATTTTCTCTCTGTGTAAGGAACTAATGAATTAAAAGAGACTGTGCACTGGCTAGAACAACATTCTTATGGAGCCTGTTATATTCTATAGCAGGTTAATTCCTAGCTCAGCGTCTCTGAACACTTTGTTTGCTTGCGGACCCGGGTTGACGACCCTTGTTCCTGGTCGATGACCCCGTACCTTTTATCTTGCATCCCACCATGCTACCAAAGCATTACACTTCACAAACACATCAATATTAAATTATAGAATGTGGTGACCGGGCACAATGGGGACAAATAATATTTCCTATTGATTTATTAAATGTAATTTTTAACCCCTTGAGTGCTGGAGTCTATATTGTAGTACTTCAGCGCATAGGCAATCTCTCTTGAAGTGAAGGGGTTAAAAGCCACATTTAAAATGGTCTGAGTGCCAGAGGGGTACACAGCACATTGTTTAACAATGCATTGGATACCCTCTGGCAGTTAGAGGGTTAAATCGTTGGGAAACCTGTTTTTGTCCCCTATGGTGTCATTGGCTTGTTCCAGAATTGCTCCAAATATCCTCTATGCACCAGCCTCAATGTGATGAAGAGGTTTATGAAGTAGACAAGGGGTTGTAGAGTCCTCTCTATCTATCTCAGCGCAAAGCTGTTTCACCCTTGGATGCTATAGGGCTCTCCGACACATTGCTTCACAAAGCTTTGGAGACCACTGTGGAATGTAAGGGGTTAATGTAGAAGTGGACCTCTTTATTTATTTATTTTTTTTAATACAAAAAAGGACGTTACTGTAACAAAGCTTCCACTGCTGGAAAAACAATTCCTTCTAAGGTTATTACGGTTTGCTTTTTTTTTTTTTATTCAACTACAGTTTTCTATTCTAGTCAGCAGGGGGTGCTGTTCCTATAACTTGCTATGGAGAGCCGTAGTTTTGACTCAAGCTCTCCCATATAAAGAGGAAAAGCACATATACAACATATTTTGGGGCTTATGTACCTAAGGAAAAAAAAATAGTTATGTATTACAGCAACAGCTGCATGGTGTTGACCATGGGATTCGACGCTCCGTACATGTCTGGAAACAACTGGAACTCCAATGGCGCCAAGTCTCACTACAGCGATTTTCACAGGTGTATCCCCTCTGGACACTGCTGTCAAGGTCACTGCCCCGTGGCAATTTGCTTTTGCAGCCACAGGCTGCCACCCCTGCTGCCCTAGAGAAGGGTAGATAGTGATGCTGAAACAGATTTATATGCTGGCTATGAGTACATTATATTTAAAATGATATTAACCTATATATTTCAGGGTCTAATGTCCCTTTAACAATCAGAGGGGTGTGCCGCACATGGTTTGCAATGTGTAGCGCACCTTCTGGTCTTTAAAGTGGAACTCTCACTCCAATTAAAGTGCCACCCAATTAATTATTCATATAGCGAATGCATACCAATAGTTGTAAGATCCTGAATAAGTCTGGCGTTGTTGAAAAATCCATCTTGTTCAGAGACTGACGGGCAGGCATCAGCGCAGACATCTTGCCACTTCTGCATCTGTGCCCCTTTAGCTGTCCATCCCGGTCTCCTCCAGTATTGGTGAGAGGAGTTACATTGTACCTTAAGGTTCAGGAAGTGACTGACTGGGCAGGAGCACAGAAGCTGCTGCAGCAAGAAGCCTGCCTGTTCATCCTGGTCTCCTCCAGTATTGGTGAGGAGGAGTAGCACTGTACCTTAAAGGAGCAGTAAACTTTTTTATGAAAAAATATATATTGTAGGGATTTTCCTAGTGAGTAAAATAAGGGTACTCCCACTGTGAAGAGATTTATATTTCCAGAGTTATTACAGTTTAAACCCATGTTTTTTTTACATTAGCAGTGCCCTCTAATTAGATTTCCTGTTAGATTCTAATGGAGAGGAAAGTCAGAAAAGTGAGAGATATACAGTTCTCCATAGAATGTGATAGAAACTGCTGAGTCACTTCCTGTCAGAACTATCAGGAAGTAAAGGCAGTAAATTAACTTCCTGTCAGTTAGAACTATCAGGAAGCAAACACAGTAAATTCACTTCCTGTCAGTTAGAACTATCAGGAAGTAAACACACAGTAAATTCACTTCCTGATTATTTGAACTGTTATAATTTTTGAATAAAACATCTGACAGCGATGGGACTGACCTTGTTTTATTCAGCAGGAAAAGCTCTATAAAATATGTGTTTTCATAAAAAAGTTTACTGCTCCTTTAAGGTACAGGAAGTGACTGACAGTGTAGGTGCACAGAAGCTGCTACAGCAAGAAGCCTGCCTGTGCATCTCGGAACAAGTTGGATTTCTCCATAGTGTTGGACTTACTCAGGATAATACTAGTATTTCTATGCATATTGCTGTATAAATAGGGTTGCCACCTTTTCTTCAACAAAATACCGGCCATGACATTCCCTCCATAGACTTAACATTGGACAGAAGCCAATTTTTTACCGGCCTGCCAGTAAAATACCGGCTGGGTGGCAACCTTATCCTATATAATAATTCGCTAAAACGTGTGTAAAGATGCAGTCATGCACAGTAGAGACTGCCAGTGACAAGGCTGAAACAGAGCTGGGCGTCCAGCTCTGTATCAGCCGCTGTGCGGGCAGTCTCTGAGCATGACTGCACCACGACCGGCTGGCACTGTATCAGCCTCAGAGTGGACAGTCTCTACTGCGCATGACTGCACCACGACCAGCTGGCAGTGGCACTGTGGCCCGTGTAACAGGCTCTTCAACTAGTATATGAATAATTATTTTGGGGGCACTTGAAGTGATCTACTTTAAAAAGTGAAATACATTTATTCATGGTTGTTTTTTAAACTTATGGATGCAGGAGAGATATTCAACGCATTGCATTCTGGAGACCTGCCTAACATCCAAGGGTTACCTGCTGGGCTTTTAACCCTTTGTTTTCCAGAGGAGCAATGCTTTGCATACCCCTCTGATACACAAAGGGTTAAACCTGGATGTTCTCTCATGAAGACACCGGAGTCTATTATGTGTTCCAGGCAGATAATAGTGCTGTATAGAGACCTGTTTTACTGATACTTGCTTAGTTACTAAGAGCAATAGACGTGGAATTATGTGACTCACAGCGTTTATGGACCCTTGCTGTAATGTTTTAAAGGGTCTGTGGGAAGAATGTCCAACCTTCCAGGCCCGATAAGAAATGCAGTAAAGCGGCACCAATTGACAACGTGAAATACGATCATCCTAGTATGTAACTCACCAGAAGCTTCATGAGGTAAGTAAGTACAATACTGTGCGAAACGCGTAAAATGTGAGTGCTCATTGTCTCTCTCTATTGTTGGTTCATAATAAAGCTGATGTTATCATCATTTGCCTATGAGTTTTGGGAGTGAAATCCTGCTTTTGTTGGCTGTTGCATTCAACACTCCAGTTGTTGTGGACTACAACTCCCATCATCCTTGGCCAGCCAGTGGTCTACGGTAAGATGATCAAGATATCCTCTTAAATGTAGGACGCTTATGACAATTCCATTCTTGAGGATTGCACTGTAATCATTGCAACCAATCAGTTTTTTCCCTTTAAGTCCCTGGCATTTAAGGGATATCTGGTCACCTCAATCTACTGGGACTGAATCGTGAAGGCTGAACTGAGAGACTTCAGTCTTGCAGTTAAGTCTCTTCTCCTGGTACTGAGGAGGGAGCCCCGTGAGTCTGCATATCTAGCAGAGCAGAGATGGGTAATGCAAGGCCATCTAACTGCTGTAAGACTACACTGGTGGAGGATGATTAGAAGTGTGCATAGGTGGTGTTGCTGGGGGTGTGGGGGCATTACCAAGAATTTTTAGGTTATTAAATGACCTACTGACACCTCTTTGTCATTGTATAAATGATTTTAGAGCAAAACCAAAAGTATTTTATTTACACAGACTAATTTATGAACACATACACTGACTTTTATACAGACATTAATGTGAGTTTTATTGCTGTGGAGAAATGTGATGAACTTATATACACCACACAGTCTGATCTCCTAAACACAGGGACACCAGGGTGATACACTTATATACACACCACACAGTCTGATCTCCTAAACACAGGGACAACAGGGCGATACATTTATATACACACCACACAGTCTGATCTCCTAAACACAGGGACACTGGGGTGATACACTTCTATACACACCATACAGTCTGATCTCCTAAACACAGGGACAACAGGGCGATACATTTATATACACACCACACAGTCTGATCTCCTAAACACAGGGACACCAGGGTGATACACTTCTATACACACCACACAGTCTGATCTCCTAAACACAGGGACACCAGGGTGATACACTTATATACACCACACAGTCTGATCTCCTAAACACAGGGACACCAGGATGGGAAAGATGGACAGATGGATTTGGGTCTCAAAGTGGGACTGTTCCTACTAAAGAAGGACACTTAGGAGGTGTGCATCCCTAATTTCTCCTGAAGAGGGACACGTGGGAGGTACGGATCCCCATAATCTCCTAAAGAGGGTCACATGCGATAGTGGGGAGGTATTTATCCCTAATAACACCTAAAAAGGAATATTTGGGAGGTATGGACTCGTAAGATCGCCTAAAGGAGGACACTGGGGAGGTAGGTACCCCTAATATCTCCTATAGAGGGACACTTAGGAGGTATGTACCCCTAATGTCTCCTAAAGAGGTACACTTGGTAGGTATGGACCCCTAATATCTCCTAAAGAGGGACACTTGGGAGGAATGGATCCCTAATATCTCTTAATGATGGACACTTGGGAGGTATGGGCCCCAATATCTCCTAAAGAAGGAAATGAGGGAGGTATGGACCCTAATATCTCCTACAGAGGGACACTTTGGTGGTATGGACCCCTAATATCTCCTAATGAGGGACACTTGGGAGATACGGATCCCTAATATCTACTAAAGAAGGACACTTGGGAGGTATGGTGTAGTCTAGTAGCGGCTGAAGGGCCTCATATTGTTCATCACTGCCATAGAGATTAATCCTCTGACTGCTACTTGTGTCAAGGTAAACACAAAGCTAATCCTGTCTGTTAAAAAAATAATTCAGCAGGTGCTAGTAGTAAAGTTTAACCCTTTGAGTGCCAGAGAGGCATCCAAAGCATTACATTGATGCCTCTCTGGCACTCAAAAGGTTAACCCATTTGCTGCCAGGTAGGCCTGCAATGTCAAATTGGAATGTGCTGCAGGCTTTGCTAGCAGAGAAAGGGTTAAAGGGGAATAATGTTTAAAATAATTTACTTCTTCTGTGCTAGAGGTATTTCCACTGCATTGGTCTGTAATGCGTTGGAGACCTCCCTAGTAACAGTGGGTTAACCCTTTGAGTGCCAGAGGGGTATCCAATTTATTGAGAAGCAATGCACTGAAATACACATCTGGCACTCGGATGGTTAACCCTTTGAGTGCCAGAGGGGTACACAACGCATGCGTTGCGTACCACTCTGGCACTCAAAGGGCTAAACAGCCTGTTGAAACATTTTCAGATAAAAGTGTAAATAGTTACTTTATCAGGACAGAACATAAAGGAGAACTAATATTGCCATCCCACTCTTCTTAATTTGAGCAGAAAATCCTCTTGGCCACTATGAGCCAATTCTGTGTTGACTGGTTACCTAAAATGAACGTTTAATCCTTATCGGACATGATGTCGTGGAGGCGGACATGATTCTGGTTGCAGGATTCCTCCCACTGAATTCAGTGGGAAAAGTCTGGGTTCATTGAGCCCTTGAACAAAGAATCATGTCTGCCTCTGTGGAAATGATATTGGTATTAATTAAATCTAATTTAATTAATTAAAATTAACCATGGAGAACAAGTCCATAAAGAATGAATTCATAACGGCCATTAGAATTTTCTGCCCAAATTAAGGTAAATGGGAGTTTATGAGTATTAAAAGACAGCTATGGCTAGGATAGTACCCTGTCCGGGAGTAAAGCTGCATGAGACAGGTCTGCATTGTTCACCCTGGCAGACTAACTGGGGAGCAATATGGGGGTCTGAAAAGGTCATAGAATCTCTTATCTTCTATTTGTTTGTTTGTTTACCCCGGTGCTACCATAAATGCACTTTTGGGCTCTTTCAAATGGGCGACAGAACAGCTACAACCCAGTGAGACAATTCTGACACCCGAGTAGTTCAGTCACTTCTCTCCTGCATTCCACTGCCAATCTAGAATCCACAGCCAATCTAGAATCCACCACCATTCCAGAATGCGGGGTGGTATCCTGGCCAGCCAACATTACTGGCTGTTGCCCACATGTGTTTTGGCTATTCATTGGAGGCTGCAATGAGTATTTAAAACTCCATAAGTACTGGTGCATATCTCCCAAGTGTGCCACTTTAGGAGATATTAGGGGTCCACACCTTTTAGGAGGTAGGGTCCATACCTTCCAAGTGTCCCTTTTTAGGCAGGACATTACCTCTTTGAGATCCAGATCCCTCTGTCCCTCTTTCCCACCCTGGTGTCCTTGTGTTTAGGAGATCAGACTGTGTGGTGTGTATAGAAGTGTATCACCCTGGTGTCCCTGTGTTTAGGAGATCAGACTGTGTGGTGTGTATAGAAGTGTATCACCCTGGTGTCCCTGTGTTTAGGAGATCAGACTGTGTGGTGTGTATATGAGTGTATCACCCTGGTGTCCCTGTGTTTAGGAGATCAGACTGTGTGGTGTGTAAAGAAGTATATCACCCTGATGTCCCTGTGTTTAGGAGATCAGACTGTGTGGTGTGTATAGAAATGTATCATCCTGGTGTCCCTGTGTTTAGGAGATCAGACCGTGTGGTGTGTATAGAAGTGTATCACCCTGGTGTCCCTGTGTTTAGGAGATCAGACCGTGTGGTGTGTATATAAGTGTATCACCCTGGTGTCCCTGTGTTTAGGAGATCAGACTGTGTGGTGTGTATATAAGTGTATCACCCTGGTGTCCATGTATTTAGGAGATCAGACTGTGTGGTGTGTATATAAGTGTATCACCCTGATGTCCCTGTGTTTAGGAGATCAGACTGTGTGATGTGTATATAAGTGTATCACCCTGATGTCCCTGTATTTAGGAGATCAGACTGTGTGGTGTGGATAGAAGTATATCACCCTGATGTCCCTGTGTTTAGGAGATCAGACTGTGTGGTGTGTATATAAGTGTATCACCCTGGTGTCCCTGTATTTAGGAGATCAGACTGTGTGGTGTGTATAGAAGTGTATCACCCTGATGTCCCTGTGTTTAGGAGATCAGACTGTGTGGTGTGTATAGAAGTGTATCACCCTGATTTCCCTTTGTTTAGGAGATCAGACTGTGTGATGTGTATATAAGTGTATCACCCTGTTGTCCCTGTGTTTAGGAGATCAGACTGCGTGGTGTGTATATAAGTGTATCACCCTGATGTCCCTGTGTTTAGGAGATCAGACTGTGTGGTGTGTATATGAGTGTATCACCCTGATTTCCCTTTGTTTAGGAGATCAGACTGTGTGGTGTGTATATAAGTGTATCACCCTGGTGTCCCTGTGTTTAGGAGATCAGACTGCGTGGTGTGTATATAAGTGTATCACCCTGATGTCCCTGTGTTTAGGAGATCAGACTGTGTGGTGTGTATATAAGTGTATCACCCTGGTGTCCCTGTGTTTAGGAGATCAGACTGTGCGGTGTGTATATAAGTGTATCACCCTGGTGTCCCTGTGTTTAGGAGATCAGACTGTGTGGTGTGTATATAAGTGTATCACCCTGGTGTCCCTGTGTTTAGGAGATCAGACTGTGCGGTGTGTATATAAGTGTACCACCCTGGTGTCCCTGTGTTTAGGAGATCAGACTGTGTGGTGTGTATATAAGTGTATCACCCCGGTGTCCCTGTGTTTAGGAGATCAGACTGTGTGGTGTGTATATAAGTGTATCACCCTGGTGTCCCTGTGTTTTGGAGATCAGTCTGTGTGGTGTGTATATAAGTGTATCACATTTCTCCACAGCAATGATGTTTGTTTAAACTTCAGTATTTGTGTTTATACATCAGTATTGGTAAATAAAATACTTTGCTCTATTTAAACAAAGAGTTGTCAATAGGTTTGAAATAATCTAAAAATTCTCGGTAATGCCCTGTACACCAGCCACACTCCAGCAACACCCTCTAAAACACAAGTATCCCTCTTTGTCTATTTGTTGGGAGTTGTTCTGGTTTGTAAGATCTTCTGGCAACCCCATAGACCTCAATGCAAAAACTGGCCTACTGCAACATTTCTGATTTGCTAGGGAAATGTAATAAATTTCTGAAACCAGAGTGAGAGCGTGTTCATTTAAAGAACTCTCACTGTATAAATAAGCAGCCAGAGCGGAGCAGCGCGTCATCAAAGATGATTTGTGCACGCCATTGTAAAAAAAGGAGGCAAAGGGGACGTCTTCAAAAAAGTGTCTGACAGGGACAGAGGTGTACAGCTCCAGTGCACAAGACATGATTCATCCAACATGGCCGCGCTCTGCTTATTCATGTAGGTCTGATACTAAGGTATGATTTGTATTGAGGTCTACACTTAGCAAATTTTGTAAACCTTTTTTTGGTATTCCATGATACTATAAATACAAGGGGGATGAGTTGTATCGACATGAACGTTCCACTTTAAAGGGATAGTAATACTTTATTTTATCTTTATTTTGTAGGCATTAAAAAAACATGAAGAACGATATAAGTCTTATCTCTCAAACCTTTATTGTTTAAAAGATATTCACAAGCAAAGTTTCCCCTCCCGCCCCTTTTACCTAGTGTAAGCCATCTCTTCTCAGATGTGGAATGCAGTCCATAGACCAGACAGATAACAGCAGGGGGCAATCTTCTTCCTATGAAAACAATGAAAGCCCTTCCCCCCTTGACAAGCTTTTCAGGTTTTTCCCTTATCTTAATTGAAGATTGTCCCTCTCTGCAGTCTACCTGGACACCTCCCTTCTGCTCTGGCTGAGCAGTGTTACATCAGTAAAAGGGGCGTAAGGGGGATACTTTATCATTGAGTTACTCTTGAACTACAACTCTGACAGAATTGAAATAACACTCTCCAAAGTCCAAATACTATGATGATTAATTAGAGCTGCTTTTATTAAGAAACATTACTATCCCTTTAAGCATGAGCCTGTTCAATTTTGGCTGTGCTAAGGGTATCGAGATTTGGATAAGTTATATTTTTCAATAAACATGTTGTAAAATGGGATATTCTAATTGGTTACTTTGTTGTAATAAAGCTTGGCCTGTTAACCCATATATGGTGTTTTCTCTTTCCTTTATACCCTAGCCCTTTTACATGCATTTGAGTCATCTCACTAATCCAGTGGGGTTACACACATGAGATGTCTGTCAATGCAGGGGCCTGTCTGATGTAGTATAAAGCCCTTAAATCACATGGAATCAAAAAGAAGAGCACGCAGTCTGGGACACCCAGTGTGTTTACTCTGTCAGGTGACCCTAAAAGGCTCAATGTATTCAAACACTTCAACATATTAGCACAGTGTCGTGCCACAGTCTGGGACCCGTCTCAGTGTTTGACTACAGAACACAACAGAGCTTCTTTTTTCCCATGTGAAGGAAAAGTAGGGGGAGGCAAAATGACAGCTGCTATAAACACTGTTTGGAGAGCATGGTGTAACCCTTGCGTTACTCACCCCTCTGGTACTCAAAGGGTTAATTCTGCTTTTCGTTTTAAAAGTAATAGTAAAATATGAATTTAATTATGTTCGCTGGCTTGCTTTTTTCTTTGAAAGGAAGATAAAGGAAAAAAAAAAGATAACTGCAATGCTAGCACTCAAAGACAAAGGGTGAGATTCACTAAGAGGTGATAAAGTGGAGATAACTTCTCCAGTGATATCACTTCTCCAGTTCCCATGTAATTCTATGGAACCTATGCACTAAGCTCCCCAAAGATGAAGAAATATTAGTGCATTGGCTCCATCATGGGCGGATTGTCCTATCGGGGGATCGGGCATCCCCCGGTGGGCCGCTAGATCATGGGCCGGTGGGGGAGATCAGAGGATCTCACCTCACCATCCAACGATATTTTGAAGGAGAGGTCTGTGTTGCCACCAGCACTCTGTGTGACAGCCTTCACGTTCCTTGTTAATGCAGAGCGCCAGGATATGACATAATATCCTGGCGCCTGCTCTCCCATGCTGCACAGGGACCACAAGGGGGCGTAGATAGGGATGTCGGAGCAGCTAGTGGGCTGCTTTAAAAAAAAAATCCCGGGCTGGTATTCTCCTACAATCTGCCCCTGGACTCCATAGAATAACAGAAGAATTGGAGAAGTGATATCACTGGAGAAGTTATCTCCACTTTATCACCTCTTTATTCCTGTTAGTGAATCCCCCCCCCCTCCAGTTTATCACTTCTCCAATTCCTATGTTATTCTATAGAGTCTATGCACTAAGATTTCTTCAGCTTTGGAGATCTTAGTACATAGGATCTATAGAATACCATAGGAATTGTAGAAGTGATATCACTGGAGAAATCATGTCTACTTTATCACCTCTTTATAGCCACTTAGTGAATCTCCCCCAAAGTTAGTAAAAAATAAGGATAGAGTAACCCTATAATATATCCTATATAATAATTCGCTAAATCGTGTGTAACACCGCGACATGCGCAGTAGACACTGTTGCGCGTGCTGCAGTCATGCACAGTAGAGACTGCCCGCTCCTCGGCTGATACAGAGCTGGGCGCTCCGAAGGAGCATCCAGCTCTGTATCAGCAGTGGAGCGGGCAGTCTCTACTGCGCGTGACTGCCCCGCGACCGGGTGGCAGTGGCACTGTGGCCCGTGTAACGGGCTGTTCAACTAGTTAACTTATATTAAAAAACATCAATGTAAATGTATGAATGCCGTTGCCTATTCTGATTTGAAACACTCAGAGAAAATCAAAATAATATAAAATATAATACACAAAGGACACAAGGACAACATTTCAACAGTGTCCAAATTCACAAATCTGTAAAATTCCTTGTCTTAACAACTGGCAATTGATATGGACAGGTAGGGAGTGGAAAAATGTCACTATAAAAAAATAAATGTGAGCGCAAAATAAGGTGATCACGAACATCTCGAAGGCACTAAAAAGAAAAAGAGCTTCAAACACGGGTTAATATATCTCTGTAATATGACTGAGGAGTAGAGCTTTGTGTCCACAATTCACTAAATAGGCAGGTACACACATTCACACTCAGAGGATTGCATTTCCACTGTGATATACATTCCCTGGTTCTGCTAAAAACTCATGGGGGGAATTCACTAAGCGGTGATAAAGTGGACATGACTTCTCTAGTGAGATAGCTCAGTGGTAAAGTCCCTGCCTGTGGAGCTTGTTCAAACCACAAAGTTGCAGGCTTGAATCCCAGCAGGGTCACCTCAGCCCTTCATCCTTCCGAGATTGATAAATGATTACCATTGATTAGGTAATAATACTTATTATTTCAGCTGCCGATTTGGTTAATACTGAAAGCGCTTTGAGTCCCACTAGGAGAAAAGTGCTATATAAATACTAATTATTATTATATCACATCACTTCTCCAGTTCCTATGTCATTCTACGGAACATATTCACTAACATCTCAGAAGTTCTGCCAGTGTATAAGGAAGATGATGGTAGGATGCAGCGAATAAGAGATTTTAATTCATGGCTAGGGAAATGGGGCCAAAAACATGGATTTGGCTTTGTTTCTCACACCAAACCTATTTGGTGTAACAAGGAATTGTACAAAAAGGATGGCTTGCATCTTTCTCAAAAGGGAACAGAGGTTCTCAGCAAGCAATTCAGAAGTTTTGTTAACAGGTATTTAAACTAGTAGAGGGGGGCAATGGAATGATACAGGAGATAATCAATTGCCCCCCACAGCATTGCACAGATGAATTTGATCAAGGTATGTCTGTGGCACATAGGTCAAAAAACAGTAGACTTCGAGCCATGTGTACAAATGCACGCAGTTTAGGGAACAAGATCCCTGAACTCATTGCAATAATAACTAGGGAAGATGTGGACTTAGTGGCAATTACCGAGACCTGGTACAATGATAAAAATGACTGGGATGTAGAAATACCGGGGTACTCTCTATTCAGAAAAGACAGGAAAGGCAGAAAAGGAGGAGGGGTTGCCATTTATGTCAAAAATAGCTTAAAGGTTAATCTTATACAGGGTATGGAGGACAACACAGAGACTGTTTGGATAACTTTAGAATATGGGAATAAGATGGTCACTCGTATAGGTGTGATCTATAGACCTCCAGGACAAACAGAGGAGTTGGATCAACTGTTGGTCAAGGAACTAACTAAGATGACTGTGAAAGGTGAGGTTATAATTATGGGGGACTTTAATCTTCCTGATGTGGACTGGAAAAAACAAGTAGCAGGTTCAGCCAGGAGTAGAGATATCCTAAATTTTTACAAGGATTAACTCTTAGTCAATTAGTAGAAGAGCCGACTAGGAAGGAAGCCAAACTAGATTTATTATTTACTAATGGAGACTTGGTATCAGATGTAGCTGTAGGAGAGTGTTTGGGCTCCAGTGATCATCATTCTGTGTGGTTTAACATAAAGACAGAGGTGGAGTTGCACCACACAAAAATAAAGGTTCTAGACTTTAGAAAGGCTGATTTTTCTAAAATGGAAACATTTTTATGTCAGTCTTTAACAACTTGGAGATCTTTAGATGAAGTCCAGGAGAAATGGGATTATCTGAAATGTGTTTTACTAAATGTAACAGATCATTGCATTAGACATGTCAGCAAGGGTAAAAGAAAGAGAAAACCACTGTGGTACTCAGCAGAAGTGGCAAATATAGTAAAAGAGAAAAAAGAAGCATTTAAGAAATATAAGCAGACGCAGAAGGAAGAAGATAGGTATCGGTACAAAACTAGGTTGAAGGAGGCCAAATGTATTATTAGATGTGCCAAAGCACACACAGAGGAAAAAATTGCCCAGTCAATTAAAAAGGGGGATAAAACATTTTTTAGATATATAAGTGAAAGGAGGAAAACGAAACAAGGAATAGTTAGACTAAAAACAAAAGATGGAAACTATGTAAATGAGAATAAAGGGCTATCTGACTGTCTCAATGAATATTTCTGTTCAGTTTTTACACAGGAAGATGAAGGGAAGGGACCTCTGTTAGAAAAAAGAAATGGCAAGACACGGGAAACATGCATGTTTACAGAAGAAGAAGTTCTAATTCAACTTTCTAATGTAAAAACAGATAAATCAATGGGTCCAGATGGGATACACCCAAAGTTATTAAAAGAACTTAAGTGTGTTCTGGCAAAACCTTTAACAGATTTATTCAATCAGTCACTAGCAACAGGAATTGTTCCAGAAGATTGGAAGGTAGCAAATGTAGTACCGCTTCACAAAAAAGGTAGCAGGGAAGAGTCTGGTAACTACAGACCAGTAAGTCTTACATCAGTAGTGGGGAAATTAATGGAGACTATGTTAAAGGAAAGAATTGTTGAATATCTGAATATAAATAGCTTGCAAGATACCAAACAGCATGGATTTACAGCAGGGAGATCTTGTCAAACTAACCTCATAGATTTTTTTTGACTGGGTAACTAAAATAATAGATCAAGGGGGAGCAGTAGATATAGCTTATCTAGATTTCAGTAAAGCATTTGACACTGTCCCTCATAGAAGACTCATAAATAAATTGCAGTGTTTGGGTCTAGATGTAAAAATAGTGAAATGGATAAGGCAATGGCTGAGTGACAGGAGACAGAAGGTGGTAGTCAATGGAGAATATTCGGACGAAAGGAGTGTTACTAGTGGAGTACCTCAGGGATCTGTACTGGGGCCCATTCTTTTTAATATTTTTATTAGTGATATTGCAAAAGGTCTTCAAGGAAAGGTATGCCTTTTTGCAGATGATGCAAAGATCTGCAATAGGGTAGACATTCCAGGGGGAAAAAGCCAAATGGCGAATGATTTAGGTAAATTAGAAGAATGGTCAAGAGTGTGGCAGATGCACTTTAACGTTGATAAATGTAAAATAATGCACTTGGGACATAAAAATCCAAAGGAAAAATATACCATTAAGGGTACTGTGCTGTCAGAGACAACAGAGGAAAGGGATTTGGGAGTAATTATTTCTAATGACTTAAAGGTAAGCAGGCAATGTAATAAGGCGATGGGGAATGCAAGCAGGGCACTGGGTTGTATAGCTAGGGGCATTAGTAGCAGAAAAAGGGAAGTAGTCATGCCACTGTACAGATCTCTAGTTAGACCTCACCTAGAATATTGTGTACAGTACTGGAGACCCCATCTCCAGAAGGATATTGATACTCTAGAGAAAATTCAAAGAAGGGCTACTAAAATGGTGACTGGTCTACAGGAAAAGAAATATCAGGATAGACTAAAGGATCTGAATATGTATAGCTTGGAGGAGAGAAGAGAGAGAGGGGATATGATAGAAACATTCAAATACATGAAGGGATTCAACAAAGTACAGGATGGAAGTATATTTCAAAAGAGTAAAAACATTAGGACAAGAGGCCATAGTCTAAAACTAGAGGGACACAGGTTTAGATGTAATGTAAGAAAGTTTTACTTCACTGAGAGGGTAGTAGACAAGTGGAATAGCCTACCAGCAGAAGTGGTAGATGTCAATACAGTGACAGAATTTAAGCATGCATGGGATAGGCATAAGGCGGTCCTTAACATAAGAAAAGACCAAGGACCAAAAAAGGTTTGAGGTTGTGTGTGGTTTTTTTTTTACAGTAGGAAATTGGGCAGACTAGATGGGCCGAATGGTTCTTATCTGCCGTCAAATTCTATGTTTCTATGTTTCTATCTCAAAAACTGACGAAATCTTAGTGAATAGGCGCCACAGAATACAATAGGAACTGGAGAAGTGATATCACTGGAGAAGTCATCTCCACTTTATCACCTCTTTATCACCGCTTAGTGAATCTCCCTATGTGCTGAGAAGTATCAACTTTTTGTTGCATAAAGTAAAAAAAGGTAAAAATTGTTAATGCGCCAACACACGTTTCATCAGTACTCCTTCATAGGCATGGTTACTAAAGGGGTTATGGAAACAGTGTGCGTGAGTATATATTATGGTCATTTTTCTTTGGAAGGGCAATTATTATGATTTATTAAGACTTAAAGGGATAGTAATACTTCGTTTTATCTTTATTTTATTTTGTAGGCATTAAAAAAACACGAAGAACGATATAAGTCTTATAGTCATAAAGGTTTGAGAGATATTCACAAGCAAAGTTTCCCCTCCCGCCCCTTTTACCCAGTGTAAGCCATCTCTTCTCAGATGTGGAATGCAGTCCATAGACCAGACAGATAACAGAAGGGGACAGTCTTCTTCCTATGAGAACAATGAAAGCCCTGCCCCCCTTGACAAGTTTTTCAGGTTTTTCCCCTTATCATAAGTGAAGATTGTCCCTCTCTGCAGTCTACCTGGGCACCTCCCTTCTGATCTGGCTGAGCAGTGTTACATCAGTGAAAGGGGCAGGAGGGGGATACTTTGTCATTGATTTACTCTTGAACTACAACTCTGACAGAGTTGAAATAACACTCTCCAAGGTCCAAATACTATGATGATGAATTAGAGCGGCTTTTATTACGAAATATTACTATCCCTTTAATAAAAAGCAAGGAGCCGTACTATGAAGCCCCAGAAAGTCCCCTTGTCCTCTGTTCAGGAAGCTGATGTCCATGGTTGGATCGTAACCAGGAAGTGTGTGGCTGTCAGGCATAAACTCCTAGACTACACGTACAGCTTCCATAGACTAAGCTGACTAGAAATCCCTTTAAATGCAGGATGCGTATGAAAAACACAGACTGAAGGGTTACGCTGATTCCTGTGTAGTCTGGCAGAATGAACATTTCATAGGCATCCTTCTTTTAACCCCTTCGTGACACAGGACGTACATGTACGTCCTGTGTGGCTGTCACTTAGTGACAGAGGACGTACATGTACGTCCCGGAAATACGGCTCCCCGCGCGGCTGCGCGCCGTTCGGGGACTCCGGATTCTTTGTAAAAAAAAAAAAAAATGTTAGACGGGCGTTAAGTGACGGCCGCGTCTGCACGCGGCCGTCACTAAGGGGTTAAAGGGTTAGTAATGTCGCTATATAAAAAAAAAGTCATATTGCAGCTATTAGAAAAATAAACTAAATGACCCCAGTCCCATCTCTCAGACCTTTATGGTCTGAGAGATATAGGAGGCTAAAGTTTCCCCTCCCTCTCCTTTCCATGACGTCACCCGTAAAGCTGACAGCAGGCAGCGCTTCAGCACACTTTGTAGACCGTTCTAGTGAAGTACTTCTTTTTACATTGCGCTATTTCGGCTCTGCTGAAGAGCTCCCTGCTTGCCCCGGGACCAGGATATCCTGCCGTCAGCTTACAGCTGATGTCAGGGAAAATGGAGGGAGGGGGGAACTTTAGCTTTCTATATAGGGTGACCACATTTCCATTCTGCCATTCCGCGACATCTGGTCACCCTAGTTCCGCGGCTGAGGCTCCAGCCGGCGCTGACCATCTTTCTGAGGCTGATATAGTAAGAATTCCCAGTGGGAAGTCTTACCCTGTGTCAGGCTCAGAAACATGGTCAGTGCTGGCGGGAGTCTCAGCCAGGGTCTCACTTGCAGCACCAGCATACCTACTCCATCCCAGCTGTCTCTCACGTACCAGTCCAGCCAGCCAGCCAATGAAATGTATTTGCTATATGGTCTTCATTGGCTGGCTCAGCCAGCCAATTAGGACCATATAGCAAATACATTTCATTGGCTGGCTGGACTGGTGTGTGTTGCTCCATTCCAGGACTCTTTGTTGTCCCGGTGGGGGGTGACCCTGGATGCGGGACACAGACCCCTAATAAGGGACAGTCCTGGGCATTCCGGGACGTGTGGTCACCCTATTTCTATATCTCTCAAACCATAAAGGTTTGAGAGATGGGACTGGGGACATTTAGTTTAATTTTCTAATGGCCGCAATATGAATTTTTTTTTATAGCGACATTACTAACCCTTTAAGAGGATATCTTATCATAGACCCTCTCTGTAGGGCTTCAAGACCGATACAGAGAGTCTGCAGGGACTGTATTGCGCAGGAAACTGAACTGCTGGACTCTTGTCTTGCATTTCACTCTTTTATTGCTGCCATATCTTATATTTTAAACTTAATTACTGGGTCTCCGGGGACAAAAGGTTGATTCTCCAGCTTCCAGAGTTCCCTGGAAACCCGTTCTATTCGCCACCTGGTTCTCCTCACTCCTGCCCTGTCCCACCTACTTCCTGCCCACAATCTCCCAATCCTGCTACCCCTGTTAAGTCCTGCCTACATTATAATGTATTTTGCATTTTTTTAAACATAATTACCAGGTCTCCAGGAGACTGACAGTCTGGACACTCTCCACGCATTTTAAATTGGAACTTTCGTCTTGATTCAAGTTTGCATATTTGAAAACTGCATTAAAAACGGACTATGTGTCATGTTAACCAAAATTCAAACAGTTTAGGAGATATTCATACTATTTTTTCTGGGCAAAGTGAAAGTGAACATTTCCTGGTGCTGCACAAAAAGCTTTATTAGCATATGAAATGTAATTGAAACCTTCATTAGCATATGCCATGTCACTGAAAAGACTTAATTAGCATATGAAACAGTGGGCTTAATTACCATATAAAAACGGCACTGGTACAGCACGTGTACCGCAAATAGCATATGTAACTAGTGTGGATATCTCCTGAACTGTACATTTGCTGATCTTTTGGATAACATGACACATAAACCATTTTTAATGTAGTTTTCAAATATGCAAGCTTGAATTAAGGTGAAAGGTCTATTTTAAAGTGACAGTAATGTTTCACAAAAACAGCAGCTCCAATTAATCTTCCTAGTATTTGAGACATAGAGAGTGTTATTTCAATACTGTCAGAGTTGTGGTTCAAGAGTAATTGAATGATAAAGTTTCCCCCTCCCGTCCCTTTTACCTAGTGTAATCCTCCTCCCCTCAGATGTGGAATGCAGTCCATAGACCAGACAGATAACAGAAGGGGACAATCTTCTTCTTATGACAACAATGAAAGCCCTTCCCCTCTTGACAAGTTTTTCAGGTTTTTCCTTTATCTTAATTGAAGATTGTCCCTCTCTGCAATCTACCTGGGCACCTCCCTTCTGATCTGGCTGAACAGTGTTACATCAGTAAAAGGGACGGGAGGGGGATACTTTGTCATTGAATTACTCTTGAACTACAACTCTGACAGAATTGAAATAACACTCTCCAAAGTCCAAATACTATGATGATTCATTAGAGCTGCTTTTATTAAGAAACATTACTATCCCTTTAAGGGCAAGTCCCACCTCCCCTCCTTAGAATCCCATCTACCCCAATCAAGCTCCACCATCCTTATGATGCAAATTACATAATTCGGACAATCCCTTCCCCAGAACTTAGTGGACCTCCAGAGAGTCTTGGGGGTCTGTTTTCAGATTCCTGGTTTGCTCACCATCGGTACCCAGGGCTCATAATTCAGCTCCAGTGATTAGTTAGCTTGTTCCAGAACTGGCATTGTCTCGTTTACAATGGTAATTTGGCTGGCATTACAGGTTTGATCTATGACTAAGCTCATCACTTGTGAAACGCGTTAAATCATCTGGTTGCTTAGTCCAGTGTCCACATGTTTGTGATTATCAATCTAATAAACAGAATTCTTTTACTCCCAGGAAGGCTTGGTCTCTACCTTGAGATGCAGTTAGACATTGTATAACATTTATTTGGAATTGGCGCTTCCATCGTCCAGCACTGGAAAGACTCAAATGGTGGCGGAGAGTGAATTTATTTTGTAAAGTTCAATATTGACGTACAGTGAGATATTGCTGCTGCCATCTTTTCTTTGGATTATCTAATTGCTAGTGCGAATAGCACCGTACGACTCCATGACAGCAAAGTCATAAGGTTTTTTGTTTTGTTCTTCTAGCAAAGCCACCCGTTAAAACCTGAGTGTGAACAAAACCATAGCCCCGTGCAAGTATTAAACATATCTCTATCCAAGCACAGGAGGGTTGATGAAGGTCTTGGTCATTTAGTCTCATTTAGGGGTACTCAGGTAGGGATCCTACTAACCTTTTATGGAGAACAGGGGCATACAGTGCATTGCTTTGAAATGTGATCAAGGCACAACTGGCATACCTGGAAGCTTTCAAAATGAGCTGACCCTAAGATCTTGCAAATAATAACCCTTAAAGTTCTCCATAATATATATTCTAGGAGATAGGTCCCTGCATGCTCTAATCCAGAGATGCTGTAGTCAGTCCTCTAAGAACCATTAATATGAGACAATTTAGAGATATCACTACTGTAACACACACACACACACACACAAGGCAAGGAGCACAGAGGTGTAACTAGAAGCCACCGGGCCCTGGTGCAATAATTGCCATGCCCCCCCCCCCATAACAATATCCCACCTTGACCACAATGACCCCCCCCCACTGGTCATCTCCACTGGCCACCTCCACATTGCCCCCAATCTCCACATTGCCTCCACATTGCCCCCAATCTCCACATTGCCCCCAATCATCACATTACTTCCACATTGCCCCCAATCTCCACATTACCTCCACATTAGCCCTAATCTCCACATTGCCCCACTCTCCACATTAGCCCTAATCTCCACATTGCCCCACTCTCCACATTAGCCCTAATCTCCACATTGCCCCCAATCTCCACATTAGCCCTAATCTCCACATTGCCCCCAATCTCCACATTACCTCCACATTACCCCCAAACTCCACATTGTCTCCACATTGCCCCCAATCTCCACATTGCCCCCAATCATCACATTACTTCCACATTGCCCCCAATCTCCACATTACCTCCACATTAGCCCTAATCTCCACATTGCCCCACTCTCCACATTAGCCCTAATCTCCACATTGCCCCACTCTCCACATTAGCCCTAATCTCCACATTGCCCCACTCTCCACATTAGCCCTAATCTCCACATTGCCCCCAATCTCCACATTAGCCCTAATCTCCACATTGCCCCCAATCTCCACATTACCTCCACATTACCCCCAAACTCCACATTGTCTCCACATTGCCCCCAATCTCCACATTGCCCCCAATCATCACATTACTTCCACATTGCCCCCAATCTCCACATTACCTCCACATTAGCCCTAATCTCCACATTGCCCCACTCTCCACATTAGCCCTAATCTCCACATTGCCCCACTCTCCACATTAGCCCTAATCTCCACATTGCCCCACTCTCCACATTAGCCCTAATCTCCACATTGCCCCCAATCTCCACATTAGCCCTAATCTCCACATTGCCCCCAATCTCCACATTACCTCCACATTACCCCCAAACTCCACATTGTCTCCACATTGCCCCCAATCTCCACATTGCCCCCAATCATCACATTACTTCCACATTGCCCCCAATCTCCACATTACCTCCACATTAGCCCTAATCTCCACATTGCCCCCAATCTCCACATTACCTCCACATTACCCCCAAACTCCACATTGCCCCCAATCTCCACATTACCTCCACATTGCCTCCAAACTCCACATTGCCTCCAATCTCCACATTGTCTCCACATTGCCCCCCAATCTCCACATTACCTCCACATTGCCCCCAATCTCCACATTGCCCACCATCTCCACATTGCCTCCACATTGCCCCCAATCTCCACATTACATCCACAGTGTCTCCACATTGCCCCTAATCTCCACATTGCCTCCACATTGCCCCTAATCGCCACATTGCCCCCCCATCTCCACATTGCCCCCCATCTCCACATTGCCTCCAGTCTCCATATTGCCTACAAATTGCCCCCAATCTCTGCATTGCCTCCACATTGCCCCCAATCTCCACATTGTTTCCACATTGTCCCTAATCTCCACATTGCTCCCAATCTCCACATTGTCCCTAATCTCCACATTGCCCCCAGTCTCCACTTTGCCTACACATTGCACCCAATGTTCACATTGCCTCTACACTTTCTATACAGCTGGTGCTCCCGCATGGGCCTCTCTTCAGTAATGAAGAGCGCTATGAGATGATGTCATCTCTCAGCGCTCTGCATTACTAGAGTGCCGAAGAGGACACTCAGCTGCTAGAGGTCTGTGCAGAAGAAAACACAGACCTCAGCATGTTACGGGCACCGAGAGGGGGGTCGCAGGGGGCATCCGGAAGGGGCCTAGTCGCAGGTGCAACCCCTGCAACCCCTATTATTACCTGCACTTCTCCCTCTGCCTTACTAATATAAATGGCACCAATTCAGAGACCGAAGAAGCAGTTAATCAATGCATATCATGTAGTATGTATTAGATAACTGAGGATTTGCCCTTTCACCCTGAGACCCAGAGATTTGCCTCAAAACATTGAGAATTCCCAGGTGTGACAACTGACAACTGGTCCTTAAGGAACTAAAGATCACTGTGAAAATAAATATCCTATTCAATGTCATATGATCCAACTCAACAAATAAAAGTCTGTAGAACCCAACGGGATATAACCGTATGCAAATAGAAAATGCTTGCTTGTGGGTTGTAATGATTACCATAAAGCTGCAATGGTTCATATACAACCCCTCAACATGAATTTTTCATGTGCCTTTAGCACTGAAGGAATGACACGACAAATCTAATCACATTCCTGCAACATGTTTGTAGGTGTCACATATCCAGTAGTCATCACATATTTGTTGTGTTTTGGTTATGAAACGTAGCTATGGTTTTTGTGTACTTTACATGGTATGTAAACTTTGGGTATCAAAAGTGGAGGAGGGGGCAGCTGTGATGAAAAAGGGAGAAAAATACTTTCCGCATTCCGAAAGAATGTCACAAAATTGTGCCTAGGTGCAGTTCTGTTTGTGATGAGATTTGTGAGTTGTTGTCATTGTGGAATGAAGACAGCGGAACGTGCAGGGAGCATATGGTCACTGCGTCTCTACAGTAGGCTGTGAACTGCATCACTGAACCAGGATCAGTAGATAAACACAGGACTGAGTACACAATATCACAGACTGGAAAGGAAATATATACTTTAGCACATCTGTAATCAGGCATTGCAAACAGGCCACTGTGTAAAGGAATGCTGTACCTTTAAGAATAAGAACGGCTCTCAGAACATCCCTTTAATTAACCCTTTGAGTGCTAGAGGGGTACGGAATGCATTGCTGTGCAATGCGTTGCGTACCCCTCTGGCACTCAAATGGTTAATAGGTATCCTAATGGAATGGCATTGCCTAAATGGTGACTGTCAAAAGGCATTACAAACTGGCATACCTCCCAAGTTTCCCTCTTTAAGAGGGACAGTCCCTCTTTTAGACCCAAATCCCCCTGTCCCTCTTTTCTACCCTGGTGTTCCTCTTTTTTAGGAGATCAGATTGTGTGGTGTGTATATAAGTGTAACACATTGCTCTTCAGCAATAAAACTCAAAATAATTTTTGTATAAACTTCAGTCTATGTGTTTATAAATTGGTCTGTGTAAATAAAATACTTTGGTCTTGTTATAAGTAATTTATTAGGTAACACAAGGAGGTATCAATAGGTTGTGAAATAGTCCTATAATTCTCGGTAATGCCCCTCCTACCAGCCACACCCCCTGCAATCCCCCCTAAAACACAAGTGTCCCTCTTTGGCCATTTGAAATGTTGGGAGGTATGAACAGGCCACTGTGGAAAGGAATGCTATACTTTTAAAAATAAGTACGGCTGCCAGATCATCCCTATAATTAACCATTTGAATGCCAGAAGGGTACACAACGCATTGGCAACTGTCAAAAGGGCAACATCAGAATGTTGCCAGCGTTGAGGGATGTCATTCCAATAGGACACCCTGCCACGGTACCAAGGGAAAAATCCACCACTAGCTGCCTGGCACCGACCCCTACTGCTTGGCACCCAACGCTGCACTGCAGCCCAAGGAATATTAGAGGACATTATGGGAGCCCTAAAACTTCTTACATAATCCAGCAGCTCTCCAGCATGCTGTTGTGCTCAACTGGATGAGGAGAATGGCAAGAGTAGCACAAGAACAACAGCTGGTGAGCCACATGTTGACAGCAGAACATCCTTCTCCTGGTGTGGGAGGGTTCCAAAGCCCTAATGGTGGGAGTGGCTTTGTCAAGTTGGGATGAAGAACAAAAAGATTGGTTTGCAAGGGCAGTTGAGGTAACTGGGCTGGAAACGGGCTGGTCTTATTGGTGGCAGACGTGGTTACAGTGCTCTGTAGGTGCCAATAGATCCTTGTAAGCTCAGTCTCTGACACCAGCTCCCAGATCCTCCAAGGTAGTATCGTATCTGCCATTGTCTTCTTTTTAGCACTTCGGGTCCTATTCTGAGCCTCCTATCAATAAGAATACCAGGTTTCAGATGAGCTGCTCCAGGCATAGGTGAATGATACATCCCCTCTCCTGGGTCCTGGCCCAATTTGGTGTCGCCCTTTTATGCGGGTGACATTTTGATGCCACTTTGTTGACTTAAAGGTAGGCAGGCAGTGTAACAAAGCAGTAGGGAATGCAAGCAGGGTGCTGGGTGGTATAGCTAGGTGCATTAGTAGCAGAAAAAGGTAAGTGGTCCTGCCAATCTACAGATCTATGGTTAAACCTCACCTAGAATATTGTGTACAGTACTGGAGACCCCATCTCCAGAAGGATATAGATACTCTAGAGTATTGTGTACAGTACTGGAGACCCATCTCCAGAAGGATATAGATACTCTAGAGTATTGTGTACAGTACTGGAGACCCATTTCCAGAAGGATATAGATACTCTAGAGTATTGTGTACAGTACTGGAGACCCATCTCCAGAACGATATAGATACTCTAGAGAGAATTCAGAGAAGGACTACTAAAATGGTGACTGGTTTACAGGAAAAGAAATATCAGGACAGACTAAATGATCTGAACATTTATAGCTTGGAGGAGAGAAGAGACAGAGGGGATATGATAGACACATTCACATACATGAAGGGATTCAACAAAGTGCAGGAGGGAAGTACATTTCAAAGGAGTAAAAATGTTATGACAAGAGGTCATAGTCTAAAACTAGAGGAGCTGAGGTTTAGATGTAATGTAAGAAAGTTTTACTTCACTGAGAGAGTAGTAGATAAGTGGAATAGCCTACCAGCATACAGTGGTAGAATTTAAAGGGATAGTAATGTTTCACAATAAAAACAGCTCCAATTAATCATCATAGTATTTGGGCCATGGAGAGTATTATTTCAGTACTGTCAGAGTTGTAGTTCAAGAATGATAAAGTATCCCCCTCCTGCCCGTTTTACTGATATAACACTGCTCACCTCAGAACAGAAAGGTGGTATCCAGATGGCTTGCAGAGAGGGACTATATTCAATTAGTATAAGGCAAAAACTGTCAAGGGGGGCAGTGTTTTCCTTATGATCACAGTAAGAAGATTGTCCCTTGCTGTGACCTGTCCGGTCATGTGACCAGATTCCACATCTGAGGAGAGGTGACTTACACTAGGTAAAAGGGGCGGGAGGGGGATACTTCATGATTCAATTACTCTGACAGTATTGAAATAACACTCTCCATGGCCCAAATACTATGAAGATTAATTGGAGCTGCTTTTATTGTGAAACATTACTATCCCTTTGAGCATGCATGGGATAGGCATAAGTCAATCCTGAACATAAGACAAGACCAAGGACCAAATAAGGTTTGAGGTTTCTACAGTAGGAAAATGGGCGACTAGATGGGCAGAATGGTTCTTATTTGTTGTCAAATTCTATATTTCTATGCCTTTTTGACAAAGGAGACATTTTGATGTCACCCTTTTGATGCTTGACATGTAGACAATGCCATTCTCACTGTGACATTTTCAAAATAAACCCCTTTAATAAAGAATGCACATGAAATTGATGTTGCGTTGCTACACCGCAGCTTTGCAATGTGTTGCTGGCACTCGAAGGGTTCAACCACTATAGCAGTGCCTGCTGGCACCATTTCTGTTAACCCTTTGAGTGCCAGAAGGGTACGCAACGCATTGCATAGCAAAAACTCAAACTCAAAGGGTTAATGGAAGTGGATGATGATGGTCTCTTTCAACACATCTGACACAAGTGGTGAAATGCACGAAGGAGTGATAAAGAGGTGATAAAGCTGACATGACTTCCCCAGTGATATCACTTCTCCAATACATATGATATTCTTTGGAGCCAATGCACTAAGATTTCTCCAACTTTGGAAATCTTAGTGCTTTGGCTACATAGAATAACATAGGAATTGGAGAAGTGATATCACTGGAGAAATCATCTCCACTTTATCATCTCTTTATCACATCTTAGTGCATCTCCCCCAAGATCTTAGCAGAAGCAAAAGGAGATCCTCTATCTGTGGCACATCACGTGCAGCCAAATACCTTCACCATACCTCACAAGTGTCCCTTTTTGAGATCCAAATCCCTCTGTCCCTCTTTTCTGCCCTTTTGTCCCTCTTTTCTGGAGATCACAATAAGTAGTGTGTATCACATTGCTCCACAGCAATAAACCATCAGTTAATCTTCACTATATGTGTTTTTAAATCAGTCTGTGTAAATAAAATATTTTGTTCTTGCAGTAAATAATGTATTCAGTTACACAAAGAGGTGTCAATAGGTCTTGAAATAACCTAAAAAGTCTTGGTAATGCCCCGCACACCAGCCACACCCCCATGAACACCACCTAAAACAACAGTGCCCCTGTTTGGCCATTTGAAATATTGGGAGGTATGCTTCATTTTGCTATGGGCCCTAGCCAGTAGCTTCGGTTGCTATAATGGATGATTTGGCTCTGCATGTGCTGAATCAGGGAAATCCTTAAATCCTGGCCTGTTATTGCTCCCAGAGGATACATAATTACAAATACTTCAGAATGTAATGTAAAACTTCACTTGCCATTACGTGACACGTCATTCAGTAAGTGACATGTTATTAATTATACGACATTCAATTGTTGGAAGGTAGCACTGACTCAGTGTTAGAAATTAGATTAGTTAAGTAGAGGTGTTTTATAAGAGTAATAAAGAGTTACAGCAAGAGTTTATCCATAATAAAAGGAGTGTCATAACTGTATATTGCTCTTTTAACACTTGGAGTGCCAGAGAAGCATCCAATGGGCACTCAGTGGGTTCAAACCCTCTCCTTAACTTGTTACGTATAACAGTTTGAATAAAATGACACTGATATCTATCACGGAATGCAAGTCTGAGATTATTCCATAACAAATGTTAGGGTATAAATGATAATTATGAGTAACCGATTAGTGTTGACAGTTATAATTCAATTTTAACATTCTAATGATTTGTATTGCTTGCAGTTTGCCTCCCAGCCGTGTAGTAAATTGTGTTCTGTTCTAATATAGACCTCGATTCAAGTTGGTGGGGCAAAAATGGAGACCGACTGGCACACATACTGCGTCACCATCGGTATCCAATTGCCCTACCAGAAGAAACCACAACGAGCCTTGGGCCACAGAACCTGACTTGTGGCCCAATGTCTGATGTGTGTCTTTTATACCCAAAACTCACTCTAAACAACATGAGAAATGAGAACATAGAAGGAAAGTGGCTAACTTTCAGCACACGTGGGGGAGACACAGAAAAGAGATTATCCAAGCGAGAAATCTATTGGATATACACTCTGTGCAATTTATGTACGGAAACAATCAGTGCTAAAAGATAGAATAGGTGAAGGTTGTTCTTATTGTTTTTACAGTGATGGAACTGGTACAAGATTTGGCATCTTGGGTTACCTAGGTAGCGCAGCACGCTAACTTTTGGAGCCAAGTTCAACAAAAGAAAGGTATTTTAAGATGGCTACAGGGGTAGTCTGTAATGAGTAGGTCCCTGAAGAAAGTTCCAGTGGGAACTGAAACGTTGGGTTGAAACTTCGTTTTAATGTTCTGAATAAAGAAGTGATTTTATTATATACATTGGTGTGCCTGGCTTTTGTGGAGATGAATGGTGTATAACTTTCAGCACACTGTCAAACACCGAGCATGAGCTCAAACACAGTCAACCTCCCAAACACGGTTACTTATTGGACTGACAGGATTCTTTTAACCCTTGGAATGCCGGCACTCCAAGGGTTAAGGATAGCATAATTTTGATGCATGGTTTTTGTGGGCACCTTTCATTTGGACATTTTTTACTTTTTTCAGCGCCATCTTTAGGAAAAAAAGAAGAAGACTGGAAGATAAGAAGAATGATGATAAAGAGAAAGAAGAGGACTGAAGATGAAAGATCACAGAAGAAGATGGACCGTAGATGGCCAGGGTGCTGAAGACCCTGCTGGACATCAGGATTACAGGTAAGTGTTTATTTTCAGGGGATGGTGTTAGCGTTAGTGGGATTAACCCTGTGAATGCCAGTGAGCTATGCAACACTCTGCAATTTGTTGCATACCCCACTAGCACTCATAGGGTTACATTTTCTCACCTTTCCAACACTTTGTCAGTACTTTGGATGTATAGATATTAGGCTTAGGGCCCCATATCAATACATCCATTGGTCACTTTTCCATGTTTTTTCCCCTTCAGTTCCTGAGTCTGCAGGTAACAACATGCGTTAAAGGGATAGTAATGGCTTAAAATAATAACAAGTAGTATTGTAGCCAAGGAAAAAAGAAATCAATCGGTGCAAGTCCTATCTCTCAAACCTTTATGGTTTGAGAGATAGAATGTTATAAAGTTCTCTTATCCCTGCTATCAGCTGTAAAGCCGACCTGAGGTGGCTCTTCAGCAGAGCTGAGATACAGAAATCTAAAAATAAATACTTCATTGGAATGGTCTACAAAGTGTGCCTGGTTTGCAAGCACATTTTGTAGACCCTTCCAATGAAGTAATTCTTTTTAGATTTCTGTATTTCGGCTCTGCTGAAGAGCCACCTGACGGTCCACGGACCAGGGTCTCGGGCTGTCAGCTAGACTCCAACGTCAGGGAAAGGGGAGGGAGAGGAGATCTTTAAAACGTTCTCTCTGTCAAAGGTTTCAGAGATAGGACTTGCACCAATCAATTTCTTTTTGCATTAGCTACAATATTACTTTTTATTCTTTTAAGCTATTGCTAACCCTTTAACTCTTTGAGTGTCAGAGGGGTACGCAACGCATTGCTCTGCAATGCGTTGCATACCCCTCTGGCACTCAAAGGGTTAAGGGACTCTGAGACAGAAAACAGCAGCTCTAGTTTTTCAGGCATTAAAATAGGCCCCATAACACATGTTCCTGTCTAAAGCATGGAACTGAGTGGGAAAATCAACTTCTTTTAATGGCTTCCAATGTGCTCTAAATTACCTCTTGATGTGCATTTTTTTACAGCGGCAGGGACGTGCACAGACATTTTGGGGGGCAGGGGCTCAAATGAAAAAGAGGGCACTTCTCATAATTATTTATTCAAAATATATATTTTAAAAAAATAATAATAATTTACATCTCAGGAGCCTGTAGGCACAGAAATCTGAAGCACCCCCCCCATTGGCCATCTCCTCTGGACACCTCCACAATGCTCCTAATCTCCACATTGCCCCCCATCATCTCCATATTGCCCTTACATTGTCCCCTGTCAGCTCCATATTGCCCTCATCAGCTCCATATTGCCCCCATCAGCTCCAACTTACCCTCACATTGCCCCCATCAGCTCCATATTGCCCCCATCATCTCCATATTGCCCCCATCAGCTCCAACTTTCCCTCACATTGCCCCCATCAGCTCCATATTGCCCCCATCAGCTCCATATTGCCCCATCAGCTCCAAATTACCCTCACATTGACGCTCCATCTCCATATTGCCCCATCAGCTCCATATTGCCATCAGCTCCAACGTACCCTCAAATACATTGCCCCATCATCTCTACATTGCCATCATCTCCATCTTGCCCACCATCAGATTCAAATTGTCCCATCATTTCCACATTGCCCCCCAGTGTCCGTTTCCTACCTCTTCCCTGGTGGTCCAGCGGCAGGAGAGGTCTGTATGTGCCTCCTTTGGCACAGACCTGTAGCTGCTGGAGCTCCCTCGCGGTCTTCTCTTCATGCAGAGCGCTGGTAGATGATGTCGTCTCCCAGAGCTCTGTAATACTAAAGAGCCGACGAGGGAGCGCAGCATCTACAGGTCTGTCCTGAAGGAGGCACATACCTGACTGGGCGGTGGGGGGGTTAGTGCGGGCGGCAAGGCAACTTTTTTTGTTTGTTTGTTAAAAGGGCACGAGGGCACTTTGGACAAAAAGGGCAGGTGCTCAAGCTCCCCTTGGTGTCTATGTGTGCACGTGCCTGTCCAGCAGTATTTTTTCACAGGACTTGTAATTGAATGGTTTACCTTGCTTGAAAAACTACCATTGGCTGTTTTTTTTGGCGCTGGGGACAATTGAATGGAGGCTGTAATCTCATGATAAAATACACAATATAGAGTTGTATAAGAGTGGTGCAAACGTATATCTATCGCTATTTTCACATAAAAATTGGGGACTTGGGCAGGGGCGGGCTGGCCCGGGGGGCAGGGGGGCAATTGCCCCCCGGGCCGCAGGGCCAGCGCGTGCAGCGGGCCACCATGTAAAAAAAAAAAATCAAATAAGTAGAAGTGTGTCTGTCAGTGTGGCTGCGGGCCAGAGCGGAGTCTTGTGCTGGGGCGCCAAATTGAGGATATTTTTTTTTTTTTGTTTTCCATTTATTTATTTTTTCTACGTACTATGAAGATCCCCTGGGGCTGCCTTCTTCTTAACCCTTTGAGCGCCATAGCGGTCGTACCACTCTGGCGCTCAAAGGGTTAAAAAAAAGCTCCAGTCCAATTACATGTATCCGGTGGCGCCTCGCCGCGTCTAGTGAGTGGGGGCGGACCGGGTATAGACCCAGTGACGAGAACTGCGTCTGCTGCGCACGGTCGCACCGGGTAGGCGCCGGCCGGCGGCCGCACCTAACTCAGCTGCAGTGGAGAGAGCTGATCTGAGCGGGAGGCCAGCGGAAGCCAGTCACGCCGGCCAGTCGACAGACACAGTGAGGTCACAGGGAAAAGGGGAAAACAGGCAAAAGGGTCAATCAAGATGGGGAGAAAGGCAAAAGTGGGAGCATTCAAATCAAGAGGGGCAAAGAGAGGTAAGGGGGAGAAAGGCAAAAGGGGGAGCATTCAAATCAAGAGGGGTAAGGGGGAGAAAGGCAAAAGGGGGGGCATTCAAATCAAGAGGGGTAAAGAGAGGTAAGGGGGAGGAAGGCAAAAGGGGGAGCATTCAAATCAAGAGGGGTAAAGAGAGGTAAGGAGGAGGAAGGCAAAAGGGGGAGAATCAACAGGGGGCAATAAGAGTGGGTGAGAGGCAGAGGGGGGTCAAGAGGGAGAAAAAAGAGGCAAAAGGAAGGGTGGAATCAAGAGTCAAGAAGGGGAGAGAGAGGCAAAGGGGGGGATCAAGAGTCAATGAGGGGGAGAAAGAGGCAAAGGGGGGATCAAAAGAGGGGGAAATGATGGGGAGAAAAAGGCAAAAGGAGGAGGATCAAGTGGGGGAGAAAGAGGCAGAAGGGGAGAGAGAGGCAAGGGGGGAGGCAAAATGGGGGATCAGGAGGGGGAGAATGGCAAAAGGAAGATCAAGAGGGGTAAAGAGAGGCAACTTGGCAAGACGGGGCATCAAGAGCAGGTGAAAGAGGCAGAGGGGGTCAAGAGGGGGGAAAAAAGAGACAAATTGAGGGGGGAGCATGAGGCAAAAGGAGGGGGATCAGGAGGGGGAGAAAGAGGCAAAAGGGGGATCAAGAGTCAAGGAGGGGAAGAAAGGGGGTTCAAAAAGGGAGAGAAAAAGGCAAAGGGAGGAGGCTTAAGAGTCAAGATGGGGAGAACGAAGCAAGAGGTGGGAATCAAGAGGGGGATCATGAGGCAAAAGGGGGAATCAAGAGGTGGTATGTGTGTGTGTGTGTAATATATATATATATATATATATATATATACAGGGCTTAAAATTGGAAGTCCTTTGCTACTAGCCAGACCTGAAAAGTTACTCACCACTGCAATACATAACATACCCACCAGGGCTGAATTTCTACTCGCCAGGGCTAAATTTTCACTCGCCATTGGCTAGTGGCGAGTGGAAATTTTGAGCCCTGTGTGTGTGTGTGTATGCTGGAACCCACAAAATGCTGGGAGTTCTGTGCTGGGAGCATTCTGTGCTTTCAGGCAGTCTCTACAGCGCATGACTAAGTCGGCCGCAGGACGCAGAGCAGGACCAGCCTCTTAACCCTTTGAGTACCAGAGGGGTACCCCTCTGGCACTCAAAAGGTTAACATCACCTGGACCTTGGCCCGTGTACATGGGCTTTTACACTAGTACATATATATATATATATATATATATATATATATATATATATATATATACCAAACTTTAATCAACCAGCAACTGCAAGGTTAAGTTCAAATAAATCAGTGTTTAATATGGTGTGTCAATGCTTCAGTGCAGCGATGTTCACTTTCATCAGCACATGGCTGCACTGAAATGTTGACACTCCACATTAAACACTGTTTTATTTTAACTTAACCCTGCAGGTGCTGGTTGATTTCATCCTTTTGGTACACTTATGAGGATTCCATTCAACTTCGGCATCCAGATTGTCTCTGTTTAAAGGGGATGTGTCACCTTACCAAACGTTTCCCTTATCTGTTTGTTTTAGATAATGTAACAGTGCTGTGTTGTTGTTTTTTTGTTTTTTTTTTTAAATGCTATAGAATTGCAGTTTGAGAGATTTATTTTTCCCCCTTGATGTCTTCTCCTCATTCTGACCACCAAGACTCTTGCCGAGGAGAATACAGGAGAGATCCTCCTCTCTGGTGGTGGCATATAACTTTTTATTGCTCTGGTGGTGGTGAAATATAACTCTGTATTGTCTTATGGTGACATCTAACTGTATTGCTCTGGTGGTGGTAACATATAACTCTGTATTGCTCTGATGGTGACATATAACTGCATTGCTGTGCTGGTGACATATAAATGAATTACTCTGGTGTGACATATAACTGTATTGCGCTGGTGGTGACATAGGGCACACAGGGGCTTACAGTGCAGCCCTGGCTTCATCAACTTGCAACATTGAGTGGTTCTGCACCTTTTGTGGCTCCACTCTCACTGACTCACAACTATGGCCAGTACTTTTTGAGGAAAAGGTGGCAACCCTGGGTGGGGGGCATCAAAATGCACTTTTGCCTGTGTAGACAAAAATCCTTGCACCGGCCCTGGTAACAGCATGCTTGGTGAGTCTAGTCAGTAATTAAAATCAGGGCCGGCAGTCTGGTTATTCATGTTGCTTAGGGCGGGCCGCGCAACATGAAATAAATTCACCTCAACATCCGATTCCTAGGTTTCCTGTCCTGCCCTCACCTCCATTGTGATCCAATAGACGCTAGCACTGCCTCCGTCTCCAGGCAATGTGTCTCAGTGTTCCTTCCCCATTGGATGATAGCTGTGCAGTGTTGTGGGCATTGGGGTCATGGGCTGTCTGGCTTCAATGTCGTCATCGAGCGCGCACGCACAGGCTACAAGCTGAAGCTAGGCTACACTGAGCAGAGCACAGTCTCTGTCACAAGCTGTTTGGGGGCTGGACTGGTCTGGTGCTGAGCCTGAGAGCGGCAATCCAGCTGCGCAGCGCGCAAAATTTATCTGCTCATTCTACTGACTGACTGACTGCTGGTGGTAAGCAAATCAAAAATTTTGATTATGATTTCCACACAAGCTCCCATATAATATGGATTCAACAGAGCCCCCGTGGCTGCCGTGAACATCATAGCATGCAATTTTTACATACATATATAATTAATTACATATAGAAAATATACTCTACATAAGAGAATACAGTTTGACTCATTATGCAGTTCAGATTTAAATGACATTTTCATTTAAATCGAGATTGCATTAATGGGTCAAACTGTATTCTCTTAAAGGTAGAGTAATCTCTTTTCTATATGTAATAATTACATGAATTGTATATGTATGTAAAAAAATTGCATGCTCTGAGGTTCAGGGCCTCTGTTGAATGGTATGTGGTCCATTTGGAATGTTGGGAGGTGTGAAAAAGTAATGTGACAAAGGCCCAACACAACACAACTCGTTAATCTGGGGACACTGACAGTCTGTGTTATTTGTCCTTTTCTGTTAAAAGAATATTTCAGGTGTCAGGTAAATCTGAGGTTCAGGGCCTCTGTTGAATGTAGAGCTATTGACCTGAAGCTGTTGTTGGACTACAATTTTTCTCACTCTCAGCCATCCAACTCTACTTGAGGATGATTGAAGTTGTAGTTTAACATGAGCTGGAGTATGACAACTTGCCCACCCCTGGTCTAGACATATGGCAAGAGTAGCAATAATGTGTCATTACTGAGGCCATACTGCTTTGTCTCCCTCTCTGATAAAGGTCAAAAGTGTGCATGGGGGGTGGGGGTTCTCGGCTGTGCAACCCCTTTCTGTTTGTCTTTGCCATTTACCCCAACAAAACTGATGGGAAATATGTGGCCCTGCAGTAGCCTCTGCTGTACTGCAATTCCCAATGCCCTCAGTTGGGCAGCATAGAGTTCATGATGATGACAGCTGTAGTCCAACATTGCTGGAGTATCACAGATTGCCCACAGCTGCTGTACACTGACTTGTCCCCCTACACAAGTGATAGGAAGCATGTAGCCCTCCAAAAGTTTTGGACTACAACTCCCATCATCCTGAACTTGGCAACATTGGGATAAAGATGATAGGAGTTGCAGTACAACACAGCTGGAGGGTCACAGGTTGCCCGCAGGTTTTGTATGCTGATTTACCCTCTTGCATAAATAATGCAAAATCTGTGGCCCTTCAACTGTTGTTGGACTACAACTCCAATCATCTTCGTCTGATACTTGTGTTACTTCACAACATTAATGAAAGTTATGAACGCAACAGACGGGGGTGGAGTGGGATGGAGGGCTGGAGCGATAGTGGAAATGGGCCACTTGATTAAATTTGCCCCCCAGGCCAAATGTTGCCAGCCCTCCCCTGGACTTGGGATGAAAGAATCCCAGGTACGGCCTTGTGGTGTAGTTGCTGCTACCCAGAAAATCTTTATTTTTCTGTTGGACATAAGGCCCGGAGTTTTCATAGAAACTGTTTGTTAGCACATTAGAAAATTCACAAATCCTGAATTCTTAGGACCATTTGCACAACAGAAGGTGGAACAATTTGGGGGCAAACCAATGGCATCTTAGTGAATAAACACTAGGGTTGCCACCTTTTCTTAAAAAAAATACCGGCCAAAGCATTCCCTCCATAGACTTAACATTGGAAGGAAGCCAATTTTTTACCGGCCTGCCGGTAAAATACCGGCTGGGTGGCAACCCTAACAAACAATAATTCCCCAAATTCCAACTGATTTAAATGGGCGTTTTTAAATGGATAGTAATACCGCTATTAAAGTTTAGCTCAGAGCCTTCTTTACATTTTTATTAACATGTAGCGCTATATTTAGTTACTTACAGTTTTGTATTTCAATAGTAATTCAAGCAGAAAGGATCCCTCTCCTGCCCCCTTCTGGCCGACTCCACTTAGATCTGTAATCCAGTTGTGGGACTGGACAGATGTAGCGAGGGACAATCTTCACTCAGTAAGTATAAGGAAAACCCCGCCCCCTTGAGGAAGAAGGACAGGATTTTCCTTTTGCTTACTGAAGATTGTCCCTCGATCCATCCGAACCAGACTGAGAGGCAGCGTGAAGCAGGAAAACGGGAGGGAGGGGGAACCTTTCAGCTTCAATAGCTCTTGAACTATAACACTGTAAATAATTACATATAGCGCTGCTTGTTTATAAAAATGTAAAGAAGACTAGGAGCTGCGCTTTAATAGAGGTATTACTATCCCTTTAAGCCCTTGAAAGCTAATGACGTCACTAACACTCAAGAGGTTAAAAGACCAGTTTAGGCAATGTTCAAATGGGTGACTTTGGTGGAGAGTTATTAACCCTTTGAGTGTCACAGTGTTTTCAATGCATTGCAGCCCCCTCTGGCACTCAGAGGGTTAACACTACCCTAAATGCTCCCATGTACAACAACTTTTTCACTAGTCATGCTGTTCACATGGGCAGCATGGGAATACAGCACGCCGCACCTTGTATAGACTCATGCGCTGGGTACATCCAGGTTCCAGCGTGGTGGTCTGTGCAGAGGCCTATTGACTGCCACGTGGACCATTCACAAGCAGAGCCAGATCACCGGCAAGGCACCCTAGGCGTGTGCCTAGGGCCCCGTCAAGTTGAGGAGACCGCCTCCACCCTCTTCTCCTCTTCCCTGGCTCCAACAAAAGACCACCGATTGGATGCCACAAGTAATATGCCCAGCAGTTGCCTATGCTTAAAGGGATAGTATTTTGTCATTTAAATAAATTATCCTGTAGCTATTAAAAAAAAGAATCTAACAATGCCAGTCCCATCTCTCAGACCTTTATGGTTTGAGAAATATTTGCAGCTAAAGTTACCCCCTCCCTCCCTTTCCCTGATGTCAGAGCTCTAGCTGAATGCAGGAGAATCTGGTCCCAGGACCGGCGGAGGCTCTTCAGCAGAGGCACAATAGCTATATTTAAAAATAACTACTTAATTGGAACGGTCTACAAAGTGTGCTTGTAAACCAAGCATACTTTGTAGACCGTTCCAATGAAGTATTTCTTTTTAAATATCGCTTCCAGCTCTGCTGAAGAGCCTCCGCCGGTCCTGGGACCAGATTCTCCTGCATTCAGCTAGAGCGCTCTGGTAAAGTTATGGGATTTTATCCTAGGGCGGAAGCTCTTTGGGAGTTTTGCCCCAGACTTAGGTTGCGGGAGGTGACGACACCCATTGAAGCTAAGGTGAACAGCCAATGGGGTAATTCTTTTGGGAGTCAGGTGTAAGTGCTGAAGAATGGTGGACTCAGCTGTAAGTGCTGACAAACATTGGGATCAGCTGTAGTGCTGAAGAACGTGGCGATTTTAGCATGAGCCCTTACAATTTGGCCATGCTTGGTTTCAAGGAAGGCAGATTGGCAAGGATTGTCAGTTAAGGAATGATTATTGAGTAATGATTATTATGGTGTTTGAATAAGAATAATCAATAATAATAATGTGCGTCAAATAATTAAAAACAGCTGTTATCCCCAAAATAGATGTGTCCGTGCTTATTTGATGGATCATACCCTCTCCTCATGACACATGTTGCACATCCCTTTGGCATTTATAGGTTTTAAGGACCAGACAAAGTATGCAACTGCAAATAAATGTTTTGCAATGTGTAGCTCTCTCCTCTGGTCTTTAAAGCGTTAAGCAGTTGTGTTTTGTCTGTGATTTATCTCTTGTTATAGGGGGTGGGAACCTGCTTTGAAAGAACGAGTTAGGGAACAGAAAGTTGTCTTATCTTCATGAGCTGAGTCAAATGCTGTGAGTGTACTTGGGATGGAATGTGAATGTAGAAGTGGGTGGATAATTGTTCTTTTTACAACACAGATGCTATTCGTGTTCCTAGGAAGATTCTATACATTTACTGACTTCAAAAAGACTGTAGCGTGTCAAAATATCTAGCATGTTTAGAATCTATGACTGTCACCCCTAAATAATTAAACCGCAAGAAACACACATTTGTTTACATCTAGACAGAAGGAATGGCCAACCTGAAAACACCATAAACTTAGCTTGTGCCCCATTTTTAGAGAAGGGGTTTCTTTTTGTAGCTATCGATACCTGAATTTTGAAGCTTTTTTTAACCTCTTGGGTGCTAAATGTCTCCAGTGCAATGCTTCACAATGCACTGAAGGTGTCTTTAGCATCCAAAGAGTTAAATGTGCACTGAAACTTGAAATAAAATTGAATGGAACAAGGCTGGAATATGTGTGTGTGTGTGTGTGTGTGTGTGTGTGTGTGTGTGTGTGTGTGTGTGTGTGTGTGTGTGTGTGTGTGTGTGTGTGGTTCTGTGACAACCAATGGGACAGTGTGAAAGAGGGTTGGGTGTCAGAGAGTGTATGTGTGTGATTCTTGTGATTAACAGTGGACAGTGGATCAATACTGGGGTGTCAGACAGTGAATGTGTGTGATTCTGTGACTAACAGTGGACAGTGGAACAAGGCTGGGGTGTCAGACAGTGTATGTGTGATTCTGTGATTACCAGTGGACAGTGGAACAAGGCTGGATGTCAGACAGTGTATGCGTGGTTCTGTGACTACCAGTGGACAGTGGAAAAATACTGGGGTGTCAGACAATGTGCGTGTGATTCTCTGACTAAGAGTGGGATAGTGGAACAAGGCTTGGGTATCAAACAGTGTATATGTGGTAGACTTCTGAGATTCGGTTCGGCAAATTTCAGAATTCGGAGAAATAAGGCGTATTTGGCACCATTTGGACTTAGTACGAAGTTTCGGTGTAAATGTCGGAATTTGGACGTCGCTTTCCCGCCTGAAACTATTACAATGTTGCTACATGCTAATAAAAATAGACGACACAGCACTTTCCCTCCTGAAACTATTACAGTGTTGCTACATGCTGCTAAAAATAGATGTGGTAAAACAGACGCTTTACAGTTCATACAAAGTGCAGATATTAACCACATAAGGACCACAAGCAATTTTGGCATTTTTGCTATGTGTGTATGTTCAACCATAATTCCTATCTTTCTTTTAAGGGGTAGAAAGGGCTTATAATTTGATGTGACATATACAGATATAAATTCTCATTTATTATAAAAAAAATACAAAAATTACAAAATAAAAAAACAGTAATAATTACATTCATTGGAACAAGGCTTGGTGTCACACAGTGTATGTGTGATTCTATGACTAACAGTGGACAGCGGAACAAGGCTGGGGTGTCAGACAGTGTATATGTGATTCTGTTACTAATAGAGGACAGCGGAACAAGGCTGGGGTGTCAGACAGTGTATATGTGATTCTGTTACTAATAGAGGACAGTGGAACAAGGCTGGGGTGTCAGACAGTGTATATGTGATTCTGTTACTAATAGAGGACAGTGGGACAAGGCTGGAGTGTCAGACAGTGTACGTGTGATTCTGTGATTACCAGTGGACAGTAGAACAAGGCTGGGGTGTCATACAGTGTATTTGTGGTTCTGTGACTACCAGTGGACAGTGGAAAATACTTGGGTGTCAGACAATGTGCGTGTGATTCTCTGACTAAGAGTGGGATAGTGGAACAAGGCTGGGGTATCAAACAGTGTATGTGTGATTCAATGACTAACAGTGGGACAGTGGAACAAGGCTGGGGTGTCAGACAATATTTTTGTGGTTCTGTGATTAACAGTGGACAGTGGAACAAAGCTCGGGTGTCAGGCAGTGTATGTGTGGTTCTGTGACTACCAGTGGACAGGGGAACAAGGCTGGGGTGTCAGACAGTGTATGCGTGGGTCTGTGACTACCAGTGGACAGGGGAACAAGGCTGGGGTGTCAGACAGTGTATGTGTGGGTCTGTGACTATCAGTGGACAGTGGAACAAGGCTGGGGTGTCAGATAGTGTATGTGTGGTTCTGTGATGATCAGTGGACAGTGGAACAAGTCATGGGTATCAGACGGTGTGTGTGGTTCTGTGACTGCCAGTGGACGATGGAAAAAGGCTTGGATTTCACACAGTATATGTGTGGTTCAGTGGACAGAGGAACACAGCTGGGGTGTCATACAGTGTATGTGTGATTCTTTGATTACCAGAGGACAGTGAAACAAGGTAGGGGTGTCAGACAGTGTATGTGTGGTTCTGTGATACCAGTGTAATAAGGCTGGGGTGTCAGGCAGTGTATGTGTGGTTCTGTGATACCAGTGAACAGTGGAACACAGCTGGGTTGTCAGACAGTGTATGTGTGATTCTGTGGTACCAGTGGATAGTGGAACACAGCTGGGTTGTCAGGCAGTGTATGTGTGGTTCTATGTTACCGGTCGATAGTGGAACACAGCTGGGTTGTCAGACAGTGTATGTGTGGTTCTATGTTACCGGTCGATAGTGGAACACAGCTGGGTTGTCAGGCAGTGTATGTGTGGCTCTGTGTTACCAGTGGATAGTGGAAGAATGATGAGTTGTCAGCCAGTGTATGTGTGATTCTGTGATACCAGTGGACAGTGGAACAAGGATGGGTTGTCAGGCAGTGTATGTGTGATTCTGTGGTACCAGTGGACAGTGGAACAAGGATGGGTTGTCAGGCAGTGTGTGTGTGGTTCTGTGATACCGGTGGATAGAGGAACAAGAATGGGGTGTCAGACAGTGTATGTGTGATTCTTTGACAACCAGCGGACTGTGGAATCTCTGTCTCTCTTCCCCATTCCTCTTCTCATAAGACAACACTGTGTTTCTTTTGCTAGTATATATAAAGAGCACAGTAACATTTTGTATTTGTGAAATGCCGGAGGGTATGCAATCAGAGAAAGATGCGATGAAGGAACTTGGCAAATAACTAGTCAATCTACATTATAGCCTGGATGTAAAACACAAGTAAACATGAATGTTCTTTACACAGAGATAACAATAAGAGGAAAAACAAACACGTGTCTGAGCTGACTTTGCAATAAAAGTAAAACAAACCCAGAAGAATGTGAACATTGTTGGATTCTGAGTACGAAGACAAAATGCTGTGTTTGAAAGAAATTTCATCTGATCTGTATCGCGGAGGCCTGTGGGCCAGATGTGGGCTGCAAAGGTTTTGGGATTATTGAAATCCCCAGAGATTTTTTTTTATACATTTTGTCTTTAATGGAGTTTGGTGAATCAATTCTAAAAAACACAGCGGGTTTCTAGTCACTTGTCTATATGTTATTTTAACTTCTCGTGGCTACAGAGGAATCCAGTGCATTGTTCTGTTACTCTTCGCAGCTGTGGCAATTCCAACGGGAAGGTCTATTAAAGGGATAGTAATGTTTCACAAAAAAAAGCATCATTGATTAATCTTCATAGTATTCGGGCCATGGAGAGTGTTATTTCATTACTGTCAGAGTTGTAGTTCAAGAGTAATTGAATGATAAAGTATCCCCCTCCCGTCCCTTTTACTTAGTGTAAGCCGCCTCCCCTCAGATGTGGAATCTGGTCTCTGGACCGGACAGGTCGCAGCGAGGGACAATCTTCTTACTGTGATCACAAGGAAAACCCTGCCCCCTGGATTCTCAAGCCAAAAAAGGATTTTCAGAACATACTATTCATTATAAAAATTGACAGTGAATAATTGGATGTACATTTATTTTGTGATATTACTGTCTACCAGAAAGACGTCCTGCTTCTCCTTTGTATGTTTAGGCAGTGAAATATCTAAGTTACAGCATGTTAAGGATTCCTTGAAGTCCGATAAGATCGCCTCTCTGTAACAGCAAGAAGGGATATATCACCTGAAATCTACATTCTGGGGAACTTTATGGGTTAATATTTCAAAGATCTCGGAGTTGACTCATTTAAAGAGGAACTAACACCGCTAAGAAACTTTGTTTGTAATAATTCCTGGCTGCTTAGTAGCGCTAGTCGCCAGAATTATTACCTCTTTATGGAGAAATATGCCTTCATCCTCGGCTGACAGACAGGACGGAGCACGGACATCTTGCCCTAGTGACGTCCGCAGCGCCCTGCGCTGTCAGTCCTTTCCAGAGCCGAATGGCTCCTAGCAACGCCTCCTACAGCCTTCTGGGACTGACAGCGCAGGTGCGCGGACGTCACTAGGGCAAGATGTCTGCGCTCCGTTCTGCCTGTCAGCCTGAGGATGACTGCATATTTCTCCATAATGAGGTAATAATTCTGGCGACTAGCGCTAGTCACCAGATAGGGAATTATTACAAACAAAGTTTCTTAGCGGTGTTAGTTCCGCTTTCAAAGTTCCCAGGTCTGTACATAACCCCAGTTTTTTTAAGTGTTTTTGCTACTTTAAAGGTAAATTAAAGTATAAATACAATTGTAGAAAAAAACGGGGGTCGTGATAAAGCGGAGGTGACTTCTCCAGTGATATCACTTGTCCAATTCCTATGTTATTCTAAGAAGCCTATTCACTAAGATCTCTAAAACTTTAGAATTACTAGTGAATTGGCTCTATAGAATAACACAGGAATTGGAGAAGTGATATCCCTGGAGAAGTTGCTGTATCACCTCTTTATCACGCCTTAGTGAATCACCTCCCATGTGGTTTTCAAGGAAGTCTTTGGGAGAGATTCACTAAGCGGTGATAAAGAGATGATAAAGTGGAGATGACTTCTCCAGTGATATCACTTCTCCAGTTCCTATGTTATTCTATGGAGCCTATTCACTAAGGTTTCTCCAGCTTTAGAGATCTCAGTGCATTGGCTCCATAGGATAATATGGGAACTGGAGAAGTGATATCACTGGAGAAGTCATCTCCCCTTTATCATCTCTTTATCTCACCTTAGTGAATAACCCCCATGTGTTTTTCAAAGAAGTCCACTAACCGGTGATAAAGAGGTGATAAAGTGGAGATGACTTCTCCAGTGATATCACTTCTCCAGTTCCTATGTTATTCTATGGACCCTATGCACAAAGATCTCCAAAGTTGGACAAATCTTAGTGAATAGGCTCCATAGAATAACATAGGAACTGGAGAAGCGATATCACTGGAGAAGTCATCTGCACTTTATCACTGCTTAGTGAATCTCCCCCTTTGGCTCTTTAGAATGAGTCAGTTAGGATTATGGACTATTCGCAATATCCAGCCAACAGTTCAGTGATAAATATCCATATACTGCTGATACAGAAGGAAAAAACTCTGATGCGTTTGCTTATGTCTCACTGAAACTGATGGCTTGTTCAGTTCTGATCTGTAATGATCACACAGACAAGTGATGGAGCCAGAGATGTAATTACATGATCACTGATTTGATCATAGTTAACATAACACATCCATGGTATAATTTTCATAACAACATTCTATCATAAAAAAAGAGAATATATGCCTGAGATGGGTATCTTATTACATTGCACAAATATATGTGAGGATCTGTCAAGTAAACATTTCATTGCAAGGTCTAAGCAGATAAATATGGGCCACCCCTTACCCCTTTGAGTGACTGAGGGGTATGCAAAGCATTGCGACCTCAGGGTTACTGGTTCTTGTCCACAGCAGGGTCAAATATCTGCCAACCTGCACTGGTCCATTGTGACACATCACAGTCCATATCCTCAGCTTGACTTGCTGTGGAAGCCTTCATCCTGCGGTGGAATGACAATGGCTGCAGCTTTACACACGTACACACACACCCACACACACATATATATGACTGCATACCCTTCAGTCACTCAGAGGGTTAAGGGGTGACCCATAGTTATGGATTTCACTCGGTAATAGGTGCCCCAAAAAAAGACCAAAGACAAGATGGGTAGATGAAATTACCAAATTGTTTGGTACACATTGGCAACAAAAGGCACAAAACTGAAGTTGACAGTCTTGCTGAGGAGGTTTTATCCTTCAGTGGCTCAACAACAGCTAAAGATTATGATTATATATATATATATATATATATATATATATATATCCTATATATATAATAATTAGTTAAAAAGTTTGTAACAAAGCAGTCATGCACAGTAGAGACTGCCCGTGAAGTGGCTGATACGGAGCAGCGCACTCCGAAGTATCAGCCGCAGTGCGGGCAGTCTCTACTGTGCATGACTGCCCCGTGACTGGCTGGCACTGTGGCCTGGGCTCTTCAACTAGTATATATATATATATATATATATATATATATATATACTAGCAGTTTGGGACGGCGTTGCCCGTCATGTTATGCAGGAAATGTTTCTTTTTTTTTAAATAAATGTTATGATAGTGAATTATAGCGTAGGGTGTACGTGTCAGAAAGGTACACACAGTGATAGACAGAGACACATGCAACACACACATATACACACACATGCACTGACAACACAAACAGTGACACACAGCTGCAAATCAGAACATAAATACATACAGTGTGATCAGTGTAAGTAACATACCTCCCAACATTTCATATGGCCAAAGAGGGACACTTGTGTTTTCGGTGGTGTTACTGGGGGCGTGGCTGGTGGTGTATTTTAGAGAATTTTTAACCCTTTGAGTGCCAGGGGGTAAGCAATGCATTGCATCCCCTCTGGCATTGAAATGGTTAAGTTACTCTTTCTGTAAGTGAATGATTTAGAGGAAGATGAAAGTATTTTTTTTACACAGACTAATTTAACAGATATATACAGAAGTTTATTCCCACATTACTGTGGGTTTTATTGATGTGGAGCAATCTGATACACTGGTATATACACCACACAATGTGATCTCCTAAATAGAGGAGCAGAGGGATTTGGGTGTCAAACAGGGACTGTCCCTCCTATACTGTATAGTGCCAGTCCTTATACACAGACACATGCAGACTGTATACTATACAGCAGAGGTTCTCAGCCCATGCCCTCAGTGGCCACTAACAGGCCAGGACTTAGGAATTTCACTGCTAGAACACAAGTGTGTTGATCAGAGGCTCAGTCATATTGATTAACTCACCTGTGCTCTTAAAAGGAAATTCTAAAATCCTGGCCTGTTAATAGCCACTGAGGGCACAGATTGAGAACCACTGCTATACAGTGCCAGACCATTGTAGAGAATTTTTAACCCTTTGAGTGCCAGGGGGTAAGCAATGCATTGCATCTCCTCTGGCACTGAAATGGTTAAGTTACTCTTTCTGTAAGTGAATGATTTAGAAGAAGATGAAAGTATTTTTTACACAGACTAATTTAACAGATATATACAGAAGTTTATACCCACATTACCGTGGGTTTTACTGATGTGGAGCAATCTGATACACTTGTACATTAGGCTGACCAGACCTCACCTTTAACCAGTGACACATACGAAAAATGCATACTGCAGGGCTGCTTTGATTTTGGTGCACTCCTGAAATATGCTTATTTCCTATGTGTCCCCGGTTAAAGGTGAGGTCTGGTCAGCCTACTGTATATACACCACACCGTGTGATCTCCTAAATAGAGGAGCAGAGGGATTTGGGTGTCAAACAGGGACTGTCCCTCCTGTACTGTATAGTGCCAGTCCTTATACACAGACTGTATACTATACAATGCCAGACCATATATAAATAGTTTGTCATACATGCTATACAGTGAGCTATGTACAGCATGGAGATGATTGCAGGAACTGGCACCTCTACTTACAGACAGACTGACAAACAACCTGCTCTCTTTCTCTCTCTTTGTGCAATATATAAATACAGTCACATCCATGTCTCTGCCATTTACCAGCTCAGCTGAAGCCTTGCTCTGCACTGCCTGATCACCTCTCTGCCGTTGTTTCCACTTTCTCAGCAAGCCAGTATCCTCCTGCTGATTGTTTAGAAATCAGCTCACTTGTAGTAATTAGCAGAGCTGTGTAGGCTCAAAGACAGGGAATGAAGAAGCTGCATAATACAGATTGGACCATGGCCTTCCAGCTGTAGCTTGAACATTGTTCCCATCATCCTCAGTGTGTGTGTGTGTGTGTGTGAGGGCATGTGCATGTGTCTGTGGTGTAGGAGTGTGTGGCAGCCATTTTTTTTTTCAGCCTTAGATAGTGGTGGGCGGGCTGGATAGTGGGGGCAGGCCAAAAATCACACTCCCACAGAATCACCCAATGGCAGCAGTAATCCTTTTTACTGCCGCCCCTGGGTGTGTTTTGCCAGGCACAAAGTCTTCTTTTATATATATAGATATATATATATATATCAGGGCTTAAAATGTAAAGTCCTTTGCTACTAGCTAGACCTGAAAAGTTACTCGCCACTGCAAACCATAGCATACCCACCAGGGCTGAATTTCTACTCGTCAGGGCTAAATTTTCACTCACCATTGGCTAGTGGCGAGTGGAAATTTTGAGCCCTGATATATATATATATATATATATATATATATATATATATATATATATATATAATATCTAAGAATGCTTTCAAACATAGACATGATATTGTTTATTTTTATCAATTAACACAATGATAGTGAGTGAACAGAAGAAAAATCTAAATCAAATCAATCAGTTTAAAGCACAGCCACTCAAATCGTGTGCGTAAGCACATCTCAGCCAATGGCTGTGAGGGAATTTGAACATAGATTGCCCATATATAAAGGCAGTCTTTGTTCAAATTCCCACCTCTGAGGCCTCACACGGTGTCAGAGACAGTTTAATAAGCTGAGATTTTTATTAATCCATTTTCAGACATATTATACTGAGCGACTTTGACCTACTATAATGGCTTGACTTTCACCTACTATAATGGCTTATTTGGAACTAAAATAATGGCGGCATATTTTTATGGAACTGTACAATAATACATTGTTTAACCCTCTGAGCCCCAGAGAGGTCTGCAATGCATTGCTTTGAAATGGGTTGCGTACCCCTCTGGCACTCAAGGGGTTAAACTATATATTACTGGCTGTGATATTTCTGCAGACGTATTAATAGTTTTTTTGTACATCTAGAAGAAAGAAGAATGAAGAGAAGATACGAGAAAGAAGGACAGATGATGACCAGCATGATGAGGACTCTGCTGGACATCAGGATTAATGGTATGTGTTACTGGTAATGGGATGTTACTTTGTTACTTAGTTGGGTTAACCCTATGAGTGCCGGTGGGGTAACTATACCCCACTGGCACTCAAAGAGTTAATTCTACTAACAATGAACACTTTTTAGGCTCTTTGGATATATTGGTGTGGGGCTTAGGGCCTCATATCAATACATCCACTTGGGTCTTAGGTTTTTTTTTTGCTTTTAATAGCTGTGTCGGCTGATTAAAGGTCCGATAAGGGACTTTAGTGAAAAAAAAAACAAAAAAACTGGGTCTTAAATTTTATGCACTAAAGTGTGTCCCTTATCGGATCTTTAGGGCTAACGCAGTCCATTAAATTACTATTTACAAAAACAGTTCCGGCGCTACCATCAGAAAGACTAGTGAATCATACCATAAAAACTCCTTCCTTATAATCAAATCCCTTTAATAAACAAGATATTATATATTTCTTCGTTCTCTCTCATATATACTTAATGCCCTTTACATATGAGAAAAATTCTTTTAAAGTTGTAGGATCTTAATCGTACTTCAACAAATCTCTCATATGTGATGGTGAAGTAGATACATCCAATGTATACTCAAGAAACAATAAAATCCTGAAATTCACCCCCAAAATAACCTTCTTTAAATAATCCGTTTCAATCCACACACAATCCACACCCCAACAGAAATAATGCTACAGTATGCGTCCGCTTTCCACATCCACCAGATCACCAAACATCAGAATAAACAAGGATCTCTGCTCCAATTACACTCTTCCTGCACGAGTATCGTTAGTATACACCAACGTTTACCATTACTGCAGCAAGTTCATACCGGGGCAGGTTTCCCTCTCTTGATGCTTCGGGTCCTATACAATGTAGCAAGCTTCACTCACACCGATCCAAATTCCTCCCAGTGAAGCTATGTGTGGATCAAACTTGTTACAACATTGCCTTTAATATATACACGCTTCCACCTCTTAAAACGGAAAGATGATCCGTTTGTCAAGGAGTTGCGACTAATAAACAAAACAAATATATATAAAAAATAAAAACAAAAATCAATAAAAATATATAAAAAATATATAAAAAACAAAAATTAAAAAAACAAAAAAAGCTATAAAAAATTAAAAAATCCAATTGACATCGTACATAAAGTACAAATCAGTCTCTTCCCCTAAATTGACTCCTTTATTCTTTAGACATTGAATTCAACTTTAATGTCTGTTGTAATTTAAGAAGATAATTTTTCTTCTCCACAATCTCCTTTAAGTGGTGCTAGGTCACAGAACAGATTATTATTGAATGGATATGATATCCAACTTCAAGACCACTATATTCTACTGATATAAGTGATCACATATATTAATCAACACCATCTCCGTTCTTAAATCAAACCAAATCGTATCAATCAGGAACTATAACACCACCAAATAAACCGCTACTTTTATCTTCTCCTCCTTCTTCAATCCTTCTGTATTTAACCAGTCCGGTATTAAACCGGTAACTCACGGTTTCGGTATGTGTTAGAACCGCTGGTCTCAATAGGGTCCGGTTCCCACAGGTGTTCTCAGCGTTCTTATTGTTCTCTGATTTCCCGCCTGGATGATGTATATTCGAATACAAGTTTGATACACAATCTGTATCCACCATTAAAGGGGAACTTTCACCCCTTAATAACTAAATCTCCCCTTACTGCTGACCTGGCGACTAGCTGCTTAGTAGCGCTAGTCGCCAGAAATCTTACCCCGCTCTCAAGATTTCGCCGTTTGAAAGGATCAGGAAGCACGGACGTCTCTTCACAGTGACGTCCGTGCGCCTGCGCTGTCAGTCCCTTGTGCACCGTACGGTGCACAAGGGACTGACAAGGGACTGACAGCGCAGGCGCACGGATGTCACTGTGAAGAGACGTCCGTGCTTCCTGATCCTTTCAAACGGCGAAATCTTGAGAACGGGGTAAGATTTCTGGCGACTAGCGCTACTAAGCAGCTAGTCGCCAGGTCAGCAGTAAGGGGAGATTTAGTTATTAAGGGGTGAAAGTTCCCCTTTAAGTTGACGACATTCTGTTCTGTGCCATACACCTTAATATCTCAAGCAACGGACTTCCAACGCGTTTCGGGATTCCCCAATCCCTTCTTCAGGGAAGTAATATTCAACTGCTAAATGACAACTTGTAGCACTGGTGGGTTTTTTTTTCTGTTTTTTTTTTCCGGTGGACCAAAACACATCTAAATTTAGCGGCCAGTAGGTTTTTTTTTTTTGCCAGTAGGGTTCTTTTTTTTGCCAGTAGGTTTTTTTTTCTAGCATTTTTTCATAGCACAGGTCTTTAAATCACTCACTGTGCTTGAGAAAATGCCGGCACCTGTTTTTTTTTTTTATCAGCGCCCTTTAAAGGGATAGTAATGGTAATTTTACATTGATTTAATATTGTAGACATTAAAAAAAGGTTAACATCGATGTAAGTCTTATCTCTCAAACCTACAAAGCCAGGCACACTTTGTAGACCGTTCCAAATTAAGTGTTTATCTTCAGATATCGTTATATCAGCGCAGCTGAAGAGCCACATCTGGTCAAGTGACCAGAATCTGCCTCTGACAGCTTTACAGCTCGTCAAGCAGAAAGGGGAGGGAGCAGAGAACTGTATTTTCCTATATTTCTCAAACCATAACTGATTGAGAGATACGAATAAGTGCAAGTACTCTCTTTTAATTGTATCTATCATATAGTTAATACTTTTTTTCTGACATTACTATCCCTTTAAATCTGGCCCTATATGCCTACAAAATCCTTGAATTTGTGCAAGTGCACATAGAAGAATTGATGCTGTTTTGAAGGCAAAGGCTGGTGACACCAAATAGTGATTTAGATTTTTCTTCTGTTCACTCATTATGCATTTTATCTATATATATATAAAAGAAGACTTTGTGCCTGGCAAAACACACCCAGGGGCGGCAGTAAAAAGGATTACTGCTGCCATTGGGTGATTCTGTGGGAGTGTGATTTTTGGCCTGCCCCCACTATCCAGCCCGCCCACCACTATCTAAGGCTGAAAAAAAAAATGGCTGCCACACACTCCTACACCACAGACACATGCACATGCCCTCCCACACACACACTAGCAGACACATACACACATATACACACACGCACGCACGCTGATGGGAACAATGTTCAAGCTACAGCTGGAAGGCCATGGTCCAATCTGTATTATGCAGCTTCTTCATTCCCTGTCTTTGAGCCTACACAGCTCTGCTAATTACTACAAGTGAGCTGATTTCTAAACAATCAGCAGGAGGATACTGGCTTGCTGAGAAAGTGGAAACAACGGCAGAGAGGTGATCAGGCAGTGCAGAGCAAGGCTTCAGCTGAGCTGGTAAATGGCAGAGACATGGATGTGACTGTATTTATATATTGCACAAAGAGAGAGAAAGAGAGCAGGTTGTTTGTCAGTCTGTCTGTAAGTAGAGGTGCCAGTTCCTGCAATCATCTCCATGCTGTACATAGCTCACTGTATAGCATGTATGACAAACTATTTATATATGGTCTGGCTAGGGTGACCACATTTCCCTTCTGCCATTCCGGGACGTGGTCACCCTATTGCCTTACCTTGAGTCCCTGGTGGTCTAGCGGAGTGCGGAGTGCAAAGTGCTCTGTGCCTCCTCCGGCACAGAGCTGAAGCTCCCACGCGCTGTGCTCAGTAATGCAGAGCGCTGGGAGATGATGTCATCTCCCAGCGCTCTGTATTACTAGAGCGCTTGCCTCCAGATCAGGTAAGTTGCATTGCCGCCCTGGATGTCAGCCTGCAAGCGGCGTCCATGATGTGACACACCGCTTGCAGGCTGACATTCAGGGCGGCTTGGCTTCATTCCGGGACACTTCATTGTCCCGGTTGAAGGGGACCCGGGACGCGGGACATGTCCCTGAAATAAGGGACAGTCCCGGACGTTCCGGGACCCGTGGTCACCCTAGGTCTGGCATTGTATAGTATACAGTCTGTGTATAAGGACTGGCACTATACAGTATAGGAGGGACAGTCCCTGTTTGACACCCAAATCCCTCTGCTCCTCTATTTAGGAGATCACACGGTGTGGTGTATATACAGTAGGCTGACCAGACCTCACCTTTAACCGGGGACACATAGGAAATAAGCATATTTCAGGAGTGCACCAAAATCAAAGCAGCCCTGCAGTATGCATTTTTCATATGTGTCACTGGTTAAAGGTGAGGTCTGGTCAGCCTAATGTACAAGTGTATCAGATTGCTCCACATCAGTAAAACCCACGGTAATGTGGGTATAAACTTCTGTATATATCTGTTAAATTAGTCTGTGTAAAAAAATACTTTCATCTTCTTCTAAATCATTCACTTACAGAAAGAGTAACTTAACCATTTCAGTGCCAGAGGAGATGCAATGCATTGCTTACCCCCTGGCACTCAAAGGGTTAAAAATTCTCTACAATGGTCTGGCACTGTATAGCAGTGGTTCTCAATCTGTGCCCTCAGTGGCTATTAACAGGCCAGGATTTTAGAATTTCCTTTTAAGAGCACAGGTGAGTTAATCAATATGACTGAGCCTCTGATCAACACACTTGTGTTCTAGCAGTGAAATTCCTAAGTCCTGGCCTGTTAGTGGCCACTGAGGGCATGGGCTGAGAACCTCTGCTGTATAGTATACAGTCTGCATGTGTCTGTGTATAAGGACTGGCACTATACAGTATAGGAGGGACAGTCCCTGTTTGACACCCAAATCCCTCTGCTCCTCTATTTAGGAGATCACATTGTGTGGTGTATATACCAGTGTATCAGATTGCTCCACATCAATAAAACCCACAGTAATGTGGGAATAAACTTCTGTATATATCTGTTAAATTAGTCTGTGTAAAAAAAATACTTTCATCTTCTTCTAAATCATTCACTTACAGAAAGAGTAACTTAACCATTTCAATGCCAGAGGGGATGCAATGCATTGCTTACCCCCTGGCACTCAAAGGGTTAAAAATTCTCTAAAATACACCACCAGCCACGCCCCCAGTAACACCACCGAAAACACAAGTGTCCCTCTTTGGCCATATGAAATGTTGGGAGGTATGTTACTTACACTGCTCACACTGTATGTATTTATGTTCTGATTTGCAGCTGTGTGTCACTGTTTGTGTTGTCAGTGCATGTGTGTGTATATGTGTGTGCTGCATGTGTCTCTGTCTATCACTGTGTGTCCCCCTGTATATGTGTGTGTTTGCACATGTGTCTGTGTATCACTGTGTGTACCTTTCTGACACGTACACCCTACGCTATAATTCACTATCATAACATTTATTTAAAAAAAAAGAAACATTTCCTGCATAACATGACGGGCAACGCCGTCCCAAACTGCTAGTTAATTGATAAAAATAAACTGTTAACCTGTCTATTTTTGAAAGCATTCTTACTTTACAGCATTTTTTCACACCTTCCTAAGACTATTTGCTACAGTACTGTACGTACACATTTGTTAAGATTTGTATATTTGGTTTTAACTTTTTTATTGATATATTTTTAAACTTTACCAAAGTTCCATCAACAGAATCTAATTAGTCTGATACAAAGGTGTCGAAGGATAGGAACAAAAACTCAGACTTGATAAAAATCTCTAAAGTTAGGTAACAAAGCAGGAAAGACAGTAGGGAGATTAACCCCTTGAATGCAGGGGCATACCCAGCATTCAGTTGTGTCTCCAGTTCCGATGGGCTTCAGAATTTGGCTGATGTACTAAGAGAAGTGGAGCAAGACTCATTAAGGTTCGACACTGTGGCGATGTGTGTCTGGCGATATAGACACACATCGCCATATGCACTAAGAATTAGGGATGAAAGGGGAGGGGAGGAGAAGTTCCCTATTAACATACAGTGCTGTTGAACTGTTGAAAATATGAAAGGAATGCTGTCCATTACACATTTCCAGCAGTAGATGTTGTTACTTTGGTTTGCCTTAGCATATATAGAAGGTGTACTTTAAGAGAACTGTATCTTTAACCCCATAGCGACAAATGACTTACCAGGTATGTACCACAAAAACTGTCAGTTAGTGACAGAGGACGTACCTGGTAAGTCACGGAAGTCCGGGTCTCCGTGCAGCTGCACACCGTTCGGAGACTCCAGAATCAGTTTAAAAAAAAAAAAATGTTCCACGGGCGTTAAGGTGACAGCCGCGTACGAAAGCGGCTGTCACAAAGGGGTTAAGAAAGGTAGGGAAGGTGGTGAAGGTGAAGGAGGGAGGGTGGCAGAGTGGTGAACAGGCAGAAGAGGGGGTGGCAGAGTGGCGAGAAGGGTAAGGAAGGTGACGAAGGGCATCTGTCTTCCATGGGGACTTTGCTTTTTCCCCAGAATTACATCTAAATATATATATGGGACCCTTACTGTGCCAACATACAGAGAATGTAAAAAAAAAATTGGAAGGAGGTATCGTGTTTCATCATTCAAGAAATAAAATGTAGCAACATCCAGGTGTAAAGCACATAGGGTGCCCCAAAGGCATAAGGGGGAGACCAACAAAACATCTCATGATGGAGATTACAAGGTCATGGAGAAGGTGTGAGGAGAGAGCTGAATAGAGGAAACAGGAACAGCATATTTTCTGGGCAGAAAGAAGGGTAAGGAGGAAGGCGAGAAAAAAAGGGAAAAAAAGTGGGGGTTCTTAAAGGAGCAGAAAACTTTTTTTTATGCAAACATATTTTACAGAGCATTTCCTGATGAATAAATCAAGGTCACTCCCACTGATGTCAGATGTTTTATTCAAAAATTAGATTAGTTTATATAATCATGAGGTGAATTTACTGTGTTTACTTCCTGATAGTTCTAACTGACAGGAAGTGAATTTACAGTGTTTACTTCCTGATAGCTCTGACAGGAAGTGAATTTACTGTGTTTACTTCCTGATAGTTCTGACAGGAAGTGAATTTACTGTGTTTACTTCCTGACAGCTCTAACTGACAGGAAGTGATAGGCAGTTTCTATCACATTCTACAGAGAACTGTATGTCTCTGACTTTTCTGACTTTCCTCATCCGGCATCCCTTCCTTATCATCAGAAGTATGGCAATTCACCATGCTTATAATTAACTGAGTTCTATTATTGCATAGGGACTTCCCAACCTCACCAACCTACAGTAGGGGGTGTGGGGACAGTGAATCCTGACAGCAGAGGCTGCTTTCGGAGTTTAGTGAATGTGGTGAAGAGCATCATTAACGTATAACGTTGCTGGAGAGGTATGCAAAGCACTCCGGCACTCAAAGGGATAAACACACCTACATGAATATGACAACGGCTCATTAACCTGCATTTACATATGGAAATGAGCCATTGTCCATGTCTTCAGTACAAACTGATAAACCTGTGGAAGGAGTGGTGGATTGATGGAGGATTGATGGTGATGTCAGCGGATTGGTGGAGGATTAAAGGGGATATGATGGTGAAGACACATTAGTGCATGCTGGCAATGTGCCTTTGACACAGATCTGACACAACATTGTCATCCTGAACCCTCCTCAACCTTCAATGTGTCCCCCTACAGGAGTAATTGTGGAATAAACAGTGGCGTAACAACAGGGGTTGCAGGGGTTGCAGGGGTTGCACCTGTGACTGGGACCGCTGCGGGGCCCTGGCTGTCCCCTGTAACCCCACCGCCTGGCGCAAGCAGCTGAGGTCTGTGCTTTCTTCCGCACAGACCTCTAGGAATTGAAGCATACCTCCCAAGTGTCCCTTTTTAGGAGGGACAGTCCCTCTTTTAGACCCTAATCCATTTGTCCCTCTTTTTAGATTGTGTGATGCATATAAGTTTATCACATTGCTCCACAGCAAGAAAACTCACGTTAATGTTTGTTTAAATGTCAGTATATGTTTTTATAAATTAGTCTGTGTAAATAAAATACCATGGTCTTGTTATAAGTCATTTATTAGGTTACACAAGGACGTGTCAATGGGTCATGATATAGCCTAAAAATGATTGGTAATGCCCCGCCCACCAACCACACCCCCAGCAACACCCCCTAAAACACAGGTGTCCCTCTTTGGCAATTTGAAATGTTGGAAGGTATGTTGAAGCTCCCTCTTCACTCTAGTAGTAATGCAGCGCGCTGGGAGATGACATCATCTCCCAGCGCTCTGAATTACTGAAGAGGACCACGCGGGAGCTCCAGCTAAAGTGATCTGTGCAGAAGGAGGCTCAGACCTCTCCTGCCACACCGCTGGACCCCCAGGGAGGTAGAAGATGGGCACTGGGGGATGTTAGTGGAGGCAATGTGGTGATTGCTGAGGCAATTGGGGCAATGTGGAGGCAACTGAGGGCAAAACAATGTGGAGGCAATTGTGGCAATGTGGAGGCAATTGTGGCAATTGGGGCAATGTGGAGGTAGTTGTGGCAATTGGGGCAATGTGGAGGCAATTGTGTCAATTGGGGCAATGGGGGGGGGCAATGTGGTCAGGGGATCCCATGTCAATTTTTGCACCAGGGCCCTGTGGCTTATAGTTCTGCCTCTGGGAATAAACCAGCTGCATCCAAAATAAAAAGGGCCTTTTAACTCCTTGAATGCTACACATATCCTCAGAACACTGTGAATCAATGCTTTGGAGATGTCTCCAGGATCCAGATTATTATAATACTTATTTAAACTGGAGTTTTTATTTCTCCCCATGGTGCAGAATTATTGCAGTTTTCTTACTGAATTAGACACCTTGAGATTCCAAATGTCCTTGATTGTCAGCGAGAAACCAGTTTAATCCCAAGATCAGAGAGGAGACAGGCTGTCCTGGTGCACAACACACACTGTTACCGCTATTCCCAAAAATATCAGTTGGCCTAAGGAAGGCAACCACAAAACGTATATTGCCTCTAAATGTATTCCCATGTTTGGGGGCCTCTTCAGGGGCCTCAATGACCATTAAAGCGGAACATTCACATCATAAAAAGTTTTTACCAGCTGTTTAACCATGTAAGTAGTATTTTTTTTTAACATACTTTTTAAGATCTTTAGGATATTTAAGATCTTCATTCTCCTCCTACTTCCCTTCCAGCTTCCCCAGGGAGTTCGATGACGATTCCCTTCGGTGTGCTGTGAATGGCTGGTATCGTTAAATCAAGCTCTGGTTAGCATTATACTGAGGTTGCAACATCACTATAATGCTAACTGGAGCTACTTACATGGCAGCTGGTAAAAACTTTTTATGATGCGAATGTCCCCCTTTAAAGGGGCAGTAACCCTTTATTTTGACTTCACATATTCTACACTTGCATAATATGCACACATTCACCCATTTTTATTACACTTGTATGTCCTTGACATGTAATACAATGTTACACTATCCCTGCAGCACTGAGTGCTCTGCTTGATGTAATACAATGTTACAGTCTCCCTGCAGCACTGAATGCTCTGTGTGATATAATACAATGTTACACTCTCCCTGCAGCACTGAATACCCTGTGTGATGTAATATAATGTTACACTATCCCTGCAACACTGAATGCCCTGTGTGATGTAATATAATGTTACTCTATCCCTGTAGCACTGAATGCCCTGTGTGATGTAATACAATGTTACACTATCCCTGTAGCACTGAATGATCTGTGTGATGTAATACAGTGTTACACTATCTCTGTAGCACTGAATGCTCTGTGTGATGTAATACAATGTTACAATCTCCCTGCAGCACTGAATTATCTGTGTGATGTAATACAATGTTACACTCTCCCTGCAGCACTGAATGCTCTGTGTGATGTAATACAATGTTACACTCTCCCTGCAGCACTGAATGCTCTGTGTGATGTAATACAATGTTACACTCTCCCTGCAGCACCGAATACTCTGTGTGATGTAATACAATGTTACACTCTCCCTGCAGCACTGAATGCTCTGTGTGATGTAATACAATGTTACACTCTCTCTGCAGAACTGAATGCTCTGTGTGATGTCATACAATGTTACACTCTCCCTGCAGCACTGAATACTCTGTGTGATGTAATACAATGTTACACTATCCCTGTAGCACTGAATGCTCTGTGTGATATAATATAATGTTACACTATCCCTGCAACACTGAATGCCCTGTGTGATGTAATACAGTGTTACACTATCCCTGTAGCAGTGAATGCTCTGTGTGATGTAATACAATGTTAGTCTCCTTGCAGCACTGAATGCTCTGTGTGATGTTATACAATGTTACACTCTCCCTGCAGCACTGAATGCTCTGTGTGATGTTATACAATGTTACACTCTCCCTGCAGCACTGAATGATCTGTGTGATATAATACAATGTTATACTCTCCCTGCAGCACTGAATACTCTGTGTGATGTAATACAATGATACACTTTCCATGCAGCACTGGATGCTCTGTGTGATGTAATACAATGATACACTTTCCATGCAGCACTGAATGCTCTGTGTGATGTAATACAATGTTACACTCTCTGCAGGACTGAGTGCTCTGTGTGATATAATACAATCTTACAGTCTCCCTGCAGCACTGAATGCTCTGTGTGATGTAATGTAATGTGTATCCCTGCAGCACTGAATGCTTTGTATCATGCAATGCAATGTTACTTTCTCCCTGCAGCACTGGGTGCTTTGAGTGATGTAGTATAATGTTACACTATCCCTGCAGTACTGAATGCTCTGTGTGATGTAATACAATGTTACACTCTCCCTGCAGTACTGAATGCTCTGTGTGATGTAATACATTGTTACAGTCTATCTGCAGCACTGAATGGTGTGTGCTTTCTATTTTAAGATGTATACTTATTATTTTGTGTTACTATCCCTGTTTTTAATGTTCTGTTACAGAAAGCTCTCTACAAACAGATCCAGGTAGCTCATCACCAAATACATAAATGTGTAAAATAAATAAATAAAACAAGTTTAGTTAGTTTTAAAGATAATAATAAAAATAATAAGTACTGGTAATTTTATTGCAAATATTATTTACGTGCATAATATCTAAAATCAATCTAATGGATTGCTATTCCTTTAAAGGACAACTACCACATGGATAGTTCCCTGTTGTCAAGCCTGTTCCCCAGGGAGCCACCCTCAGATAAAGCCGGACTTGCATTGTGAGCCCTGGTGAATCTGTGAGGTAGCAAAATGTGGGGACTGTAAAGTGATTCCCCGGTGCTCTCACACTGGGACTGGAAGACAAACTCAACAGCAAGATTCTGAAGTCTCCCAAATCAGTCTCACAGGGCTGTAAAGACCTGTAACAAGCTCTCAAGCAAGCAACCCGCTAAGTTTGTGACTGTGAGCCACGGACTTCCATGTTGCATTCCAGGACACTTCCAGCAGAGGGGGTTAGTGTTCTGACCTCCAATCTGCCAAAAGGAGCCATGTTGGGTTTGCATAACAGAGCTCCAGAATTTTTTTGATAAGTCTGCTCCCAAAACATGATAATTACCCTTTTACCCTTTGAGTGCCAGAGGGGTATGCCACGCATTGCAAAGCAATGCGTGGCATACCCCTCTAACACTCAAAGAGTTAAAATACCCCAGCCTAGAATGCTTAAAGGGATAGTAATGGATCATATTTGTAGCTATTTAAAAAAGAAATTAAACGAGGCCAGTGCCACCTCTCAAACCATTATGGTTTGAGAGATAATCGTAGTTAAAGTTCCCCCTCCACTTTCCCTGATGTCAGCTCTAGAATGCTTAAGCCTAGAATGCTTAAAGGGATAGTAATGGATCATGTTTGTAGCTATTTAAAAAAGAAATTAAACGAGGCCAGTGCCACCTCTCAAACCATTATGGTTTGAGAGATAATCATAGTTAAAGTTCCCCCTCCACTTTCCCTGATGTCAGCTCTCTAGCTGACTGCAGGGGAATCCAGTCCCTAGACATGCGTAGGCTCTTCAGCAGAGCCAAGATCGCGTTATTGAAAAAGAAGTCCTTCACTGGAATGGTCTACAAAGTGTGCTTGCCAACCAAGCACACTTTGTAGTCCGTTCCAGTGAAGGATTTACTTTTCAATAACATGATTTCAGCACTGCTGAAGAGCCTCCTCTGGTCCCAGGACCGGATTCCCCTGCAGTCAGCTGGAGCGCTGACATCAGGGAAAGTGGAGGGGGAACTTTAACTATGATTATCTCTCAAACCATAAAGGATTGAGAGATGGCACTGGCCTCGTTTAATTCCTTTTTTAAATAGCTACAAGATGCACATTTGTATCCATTATTATCCCTTTAAGGAGTGTACTATGCATTGTTCTGCTTTGCCATGTGTTACACAACTCTCTGTCTCTCCAAGAGTTAATGTAACCTGGGTAATGCTTCAGTCAATAGAAGGCTCTTTTGTACTGGGGCAGTGACAATAGGTCATTACATCAAGAGGCCGGCACTGGTTCTCTGATGCACAAGCCCATGAAGACTGGCTGCTCCGGTGATCCCCAGGAATGTCAGTTTCCACAACGCTGTGTACAAGGAGTTTTGAAACAAGCGAAGAACTGGAAGAAAAAAAAACTAAGATAAAAGCTTGTTCTGTCATCGAGATCTGTTTAACCGCTACACGCCAGGCTGGTGGGAAAAGACACCAGCAGATCAGCTTAAAGGGAAAATATCACACACAAAAAAAGACTTTCATGTGCACTTGCAACATTTCTTCAGCATCTAGTAAAATAGTGTGGAGTTGTAAAAAAGAGGTTTTTTTTTTAACCCTTTGAGAGCCAGAAGATTGTGCAATGCACATCCCTGCATTGAACATTAACCCTTTCAGTGCCAGACGGATACACAATGGAGGTTCACTATCAAAATGTTGCCCGCTATTGGGCGAACAACTAAACGGCGCAATAGTTGAGCGTCTCTGACTTTTAATATACATATGCAAATTATCTTTGGTATTAATCACCCCAAGGGTAATAGAGGAATCCAGTATTGGACCCCTTGCTCACAGTGCTTAGAGAGGTCTGATGCACCTCACTGATGAGAACCAACAAGGCCGACACGTATGTCTGGGGTTGGTTGCTTCTCTTGTTCAGAGAGGAATTGCCTGCCATTTTGTGGTTGGACTGCTGTAATGACAGGACCAATATGATATGATGTAGGATATTTCCTCTCTGTGAAAGGCACTAGTGGGCTAAAAGAAACTGCACCCTGGGTAGGACACCATTCCTAGAGGGCCTGCAAATTTGTATTGCAGGCTCGTTCCTAGTTGAGCGTCTCTGACTCTCAATCTACATATTCAAATTATCCTTGGGATTAGTCATCCCAAGGGTAATAGGGGAATTCAGCATTGGACCCCTTGCTCACAGTGCTTAGAGAGATCAGCTTCACCTCACTGACGAGGCCCCACAAGGCTGAAACGTACGTCTGGGGTTGGCTGCTTCTCTTGTTCAGAGAGGAATTGCCTGGCATTTCGTGGTTGGACTGCTGTAATGGCAGGACAATATGATATGTTTTAGGATATTTCCTCTCTGTGAAAGGCACGAGTGGGCTAAAACAGACTGCACCCTGGGTAGGATACCATTCCTACAGAGCCTGCAAATTTGTATCGCAGGCTCGTTCCTAGTTGAGTGTCTCTGACTCTCAATCTACATATGCAAATTATCCATGGGATTAGTCATCCCAAGGGTAATAGGGGAATCGAGCATTGGACCCCTTGCTCACTGTGCTTAGAGGGATCAGCTTCACCTCACTGACGAGGCCCAACAAGGCTGAAACGTACATCTGGGGTTGGCTGTTTCTCTTGTTCAGAGAGCAATTCCCTGGCATTTCGTGGTTGGACTGCTGTAATGACAGGACCAATATGATATGTTTTAGGATATTTCCTCTCTGTAAAAGGCACTAGTTGGCTGAAAGAAATTGCACCCTGGGTAGGACACCATTCCTATAGAGACTGCACCCTGGGTAGGACACCATTCGTATAGAGCCTGAAAACTTGTATTGCAGGCTCGTTCCTAGTTGAGTGTCTTTGACTTTTAATATAGGGGTGAAAAGGATGACATGAGAATCTCGCCCGCTTCAAAAGGCTGAGTTTGTCATAAACCTACCCTGATGATATGTGTGTTTTCATAGGTGGACTATAGAAATGTCACCTTCAAGGCAGAACAGTTCTGTGTGTACTCCCGACCTCTTTCTCCTCAGTGTCTGCGGCTCATAATAATAATAAAATCTATCACCATCTGCAAAGACACTTGTGCTATATTGAACTTCTGCTTCAGTATTTTTGTGAAATGTACTGCTTCAATCCACATACATACCGTAGGGGTGAATTGTGCCCCTGTGTCTTTGCAGATGGTGATATGATTTTTTTATTTATTACACTGAGGGCAAGGAGAGCGGAAGTACACACATTACTGTTCTGCTTTGATGGTGACATTCCTATAGTCCGTCTACAAAGACACACCTATCAGCAGGGTATGTTTATGACAATCTCAGCCTTTTGGTGCAGGCACTCAAATGAACAACGTTTAAAGGGATAGTAATGTCAGAAAAAAGTATTAACTATATGGTAGATACAATTAAAAGAGAGTACTTGCACTTATTCGTATCTCTCAGACCGTTATGGTTTGAGAGATATCGGAAAATAAAGTTCTCTGCTCCCTTCCCTTTCTGCTTGACGAGCTGTAAAGCTGTCAGAAGCAGATTCTGGTCGCTTGACCAGATGTGGCTCTTCAGCAGCGCCGATATAATGATATCTAAAGATAAATACTTAATTTGGAACATTCATCAAAGTGTGCTTGGTTTGCAAGCGCACTTTGTAGACTGTTCTAATCAAGTATTTATTTCTAAATAGTGTGATTTCAGCTCTGCTGAAGAGCCTCTGTCTGGTCAAATGACTGGAATCTGCAGCTGTCAGCTAGATGGCAGTCTTGAGTAAAACAGCCAGGAAAAGGTAACTTTAGCAAGTTATATCTCTCAAACAATAAAGGTTTGAGATATAAGACTTACATAGATGATAATCTTTTTTTAATGTCTACATATATTAAATCAACTTAAAATTTACCATTATTATCCCTTTAAGCCCTCAACATGAGAATCTCATCCTTTTGATACAGGCGAGATTCTCATGTCGCCCTTTTCATCCTGCCGACGTGGTTAATGTGCCGTTTAGTTGGTCGCCCAATAGTTGTCGACATTTCAAAAGGATACTCACAATTCATTGCTTTGCAATGCATTTCGTACACGTCCACTAATCAGCTGATTCATGTAAACATAAGACTCTGCTACACTTTGTAAGGCACATCTGACCTGACAGATCGGTCTGCATTTGGATCATCTGCTACGCTGGACAGGTTACTGTGTATTTAATAACCCTTTGAGTACTGCCATAGTGTGCAATGTATTATAGACCATGGGTGGATTGTTCTATCGGGGGATCGGGCATCCCCCGGTGGGCCGCTAGATCATGGGCCGGTGGGGGGATCAGAGGATCTCACCTCACCATCCCACGATATTTTGAAGGAGAGGTCTGTGTTGCCACCGGCACAGGCACTCTATGTGACAGCCCTCGCGTTCCTTGTTAATGCAGAGCGCCAGGATATGACATAATATCCTGGCGCGTGCACTCCCATGCTGCACAGGGACCACAAGGGGGCGTCGATAAGGACGTCGGTGCTGGAGGCTGCACGGACCTCTCACTCCCCACACTGGACCACCAGGGAATGCAAGAGAGGAGGAAGAGACACGTAGCAAAGAGATATGTTGAGAGGAAGAGCAAAAGAGGGGACAAAAAAGACTAGATAGGGAGTGAGGTAGGTAGGAGAAAGGCAGGGGACTGAGGGGGTCTGACTGAGCAATATTAGGGAAGGGGAAAGCAATGGGAGAGAGTGGAGGGGGCAGGGAAGAGGGGATGAAATAGACTGAGGGAGAGAAGAAGCAGCAAAGGGGCCTGTAGGTAGAAAGTGACAGGGGTAACAGGCTGGGAATGAGAGTGTAGAAAAGGGCCGGGGAAGAGAGAGTGCGGGAAAGGGAGTGGGAGTTGCTAGGGTTGTATTTAACCCTATGAGTGTCAGATATGTATCAAAAATTATATATATATAAACACCAGCTAGTGGGATGCTTTAAAAAAAAAAAAATGCCCTGGCTGGTATACCCCTACAATCCGCCCCTGCTATAGACCAATGTGTTTGCATCCTTATGGCATTCAAAGGGGGAAGGGCTGGTGTTGTTCTTGATGCTGAAGTCTGAGAGCATCCTTTCCACTCCCCAACACATCGCCATCATTATGAAACCTCTTATGTTAGTGATCAAAGTCTCTTCCCCTCCCCTTGCATAGATAATTCCTAGTGTATATGAACATGTGTTCTGTTCTACATGGTGCCATTGCAGCGATTCTTAGTGCTTCTCCCCGCTCCCAACCAGGTCTTCTTAGTAAACTAACCTCATTAAAGGGATAGTAATACTTCGTTTCATCTTTATTTTATTTTGTAGGCATTAAAAAAACATGAAGAATGATATAAGTCTTATCTCTCAAACCTATTTGGTTTGAGAGATATTCACAAGCAAAGTTTCCCCTCCTGCCCCTTTTACCTAGTGTAAGCCATCTCTTCTCAGATGTGGAATGCAGTCCATAGACCAGACAGATAACAGAAGCGGACAATCTTCTTCCTATGAGAACAATGAAAGCCCTGCCCCCCTTGACAAGTTTTTCAGGTTTTTCCCTTATCTTAACTGAAGATTGTCCCTCTCTGCAGTCTACCTGGGCACCTCCCTTCTGCTCTGGCTGAACAGTGTTACATCAGTAAAAGGGGCGGGAGGGGGACACTTTGTCATTGAATTCCTCCTGAACTACAACTCTGACAGTATTGAAATAACACTCTCCAAAGTCCAAATACTATGATGATTAATTAGAGCTGCTTTTATTATGAAACATTACTGTCCCTTTAAGAGTCACTTAGTTTGAAAGCAGAGTTCATTTTGAGAATGGAGCTGCTGAATTAAATTTAAATCTGTTTACGGGCTCTGGGTGTGTTTATTTTATTAAAGATATTAATCAACTTCTACATCATCAGAACTGGTCTGTCGAATGGTTGGACAATATTATTTATAGCTTCTATAATAAAGATGTAAATGACAAGTTTACTACCGTACTGAGTGCACAGCATGTTATCGCACTGACAGATTTATCTATTGTCCTTGCACGATTGTGTTATGCAACTGGAGAAACAAAATCTGTGTGAAAAGGAGGGGCCCTCACATTAAACTCATGTACTGCCTACATACTATCCAGAGCAGGGAAGGGCTGGCAGCTTGTGGCCCAGGGGCAAATACATTCAAGCGGCCCATTTCTATTATCGCTCGAGACCACTGTTCCAGCCCACCTCCTTTTGTAAATTTTAAAATTGGCATTAAAGGGATAGTAATGTTTCATAATAAAAGCAGCTCTAATTAATCATCATAGCATTTGGACTTTGGAGAGTTTTATTTCAATACTGTCAGAGTTATAGTTCAAGAGTAATTCAATGACAAAGTATCCCCCTCCCGCCCCTTTTACTGATGTAACACTGCTCAGCCAGAGCAGAAGGGAGGTGCCCAGGTAGACTGCAGAGAGGGACAATCTTCAATTAAGATAAGGGAAAAACCTGAAAAACTTGTCAAGGGGGGCAGGGTTTTCATTGTTCTCATAGGAAGAAGATTGTCCCCTGCTGTTATCTGTCTGGTCTATGGACTGCATTCCACATCTGAGAAGAGATGGCTTACACTAGGTAAAAGGGGCGGGAGGGGAAACTTTGCTTGTGGATATCTCTCAAACCATAAAGGTTTGAGAGATAAGACTTATATCGTTCTTCATGTTTGTTTAATGCCTACAAAATAAAATAAAGATAAAATGAAGGATTACTATCCCTTTAATGTTCTGACATAAGTCCAGTGATACCATAGAGCTTACAGTTAAACTGGGGCTACACTAGTGCGCTACTACAAAGCTTACAGTTTAAGTAAAGCTTACCTAGCGATACTACAGAGCTTACAAGGGAAATGGTTTATGCTACTAGTGTAGCTCCATTTGGATTGTACCTCTGTGGTATCACTAGTGTAGCTCCATTTCAATTGTAAGCTCTGTGGTATCACTAGTGTAGCTCCATTTCAGTTGTAAGCTCTGTGGTATCACTAGTGTAGATCCATTTCAATTGTAAGCTCTGTGGTATCACTAGTGTAGATCCATTTCAATTGTAAGCTCTGTGGTATCACTAGCGTAGATCCATTTCAATTGTAAGCTCTGTGGTATCACTAGTGTAGATCCATTTCAGTTGTAAGCTCTGTGGTATCACTAGTGTAGCTCCATTTCAATTGTAAGCTCTGTGGTATCACTAGTGTAGCTCCATTTACAGCAGCAATCGGGAGATTTAGTGAGGTGCAGTGGCCTACCAGCCCAGATATACGACCAGCCCAGGGGGCAATTACCCCCCAGGCCAGCCTTCCTCTGATGCAGAGAAACTCTCATGTTTTATTGTGTATATCTATGGACCCAATTTTGTAATTAGTCAGAAGTTTTTTTTAAATTTACTTTTTTAGGACATGGATAGGAAGAATGCACTGAGGTTTCTCTCATTTTTACATATGTCCTGGAGAGATTTTACAGTAAAAAGTTACATATTTACACCAAATAGATAAACAATAGCTATATAAACATACATACAAATATATATATAGTTACATATTGTTTTTAAATAAAAAGAAGCATCTATTTTAAGGGATTTTAGACAGGGAAAAGATAAGTATGTTGAAAATGTGTCAAATTAAAAGATACTTTAGATATGATGTCTAATCAATATCTGCATACATATATAACTGTATGAATATTTTATTTATGAAGCGCCAGATGTACATAACATTTACAGTTTACATTTTGTATAGAAGGGGTACAATAAATGCAGTAATTAAGTGGTTATACAGACAATCATACTGGGAACACCAACCGAGTATGCATTAGGATATGAGGTCCCTATCCCATAGAGCTTACAATCTAAGTCATTAATGCAACTTAATAATGCAACTCAATAATAGGCAGCAATGTGAATACAATTGAAATGTCACCCTCTATTTGGCGGCCACAAGAAGGGCGAGATCATAATGTCACCCGAATGAAAAGGTCGACATCAGAATGTATCCCATATCAAAAGGGCTACATTATGATGTGGCTAGCTTAAAGGGATAGTAACACTTCATTTTATCTTTATTTTATTTTGTAGGCATTAAAAAAACATGAAGAATGATATGTCTTATCTCTCAAACCTTTATGGTTTGAGAGATATTCACAAGCAAAGTTTCCCCCTCCCGCTCCTTTTACCTAGTGTAAGTCATCTCTTCTCAGATGTGGAATCCAGTCCATAGACCAGACAGATAACAGAAGGGGACAATCTTCTTCCTACGAGAACAATGAAAGCCCTGCCCCCCTTGACATGTTTTTCAGGTTTTTCCCTTATCTTAATTGAAGATTATCCCTCTCTGCAGTCTACCTGGGCATCTCTCTTCTGATCTGGCTGAGCAGTGTTACATCAGTAAAAGGGGCGGGAGGGGGATACTTTGTCATTGAATTACTCTTGAACTACAACTCTGACAGTATTGAAATAACACTCTCCAAAGTCCAAATACTATGATGATTAATTAGAACTGCTTTTATTATGAAATATTACTATCCCTTTAATAGTTGCCAAATAGAGGGCGACATTTATATATTCAATGCCCACCATGTGTGTCAAGACACATATATTTCTCACAGAACCAAGCTTAACCCCTTAGTGACCAGCTGCTCGCACACGAGGTCGTCATTTAACGCCCGGCTAGGAAATTTATTTTTTTTCTCTAATGTAATCCGTGCAGGGACCCGGACTTCTGGGACGTACATGTACGTCCCCTGTCACTAAGTGACAGTTTCTGCGGGACGTACGTGTACGTCCATTGTCGGGAAGGGGTTAATGTATCACACATTATGCTGTCTAATATACATATTAGTTGCAGAAATTTACATTGACATTTCTTGATATGAATTACACCACCATACCTCCCAAGTGTCCCTCTTTAGGAGGGACAATCCCTCTTTTAGACCCAAATCCCTCTGTCCCTCTTTCCCACCCTGATGTCCCTCTTTTTAGGAGATCAGACTGTGGGGTGTGTATATAAGTGTATCATATTGCTCTGAAGCAATAAAACTCACATTAATGTTTGTTTAAATGTCAGTATATGTGTTTAGAAATACATAAATATATGTTTGTCTTGTTATAAGTCATTTATTAGGTTACACAAGGAGGTGTCAATAGGTCAGGAAATAGCCTAAGAATTCTCGGTAATGTCCCACCCACCAGCCACGCCCCCAGCCACACCCCCTAAAACACAAGTGTCCCTCTTTAGCAATTCGAAATGTTGGGAGGTATGCACCACTGCAAAAAAAAAAAAAAAACAGACAGGGAACTGACCTGTCTCTAGTCACTACCAAACACCAAGAAAAAGGAGGCGACTGGGACCACAGACGCACTGATCCAACAACAGGGGAAACATTGTCCAGCTTTTAAAAGGACTCCAAGATGCCTATAAAGTGTAAGCGGATCAGGATGACATTTATACATCCAATGCTCATATCTGACTTCCTGCTGCCTACCACGTTCATCCAGTGTTCTAAAGCCAGTCCAAGGCTGGCATTGTGCCCTGTTGATTGAAATGGCAGGGGAGGTCTGAGTGGCTGAACCGGAGGAGGTTGAGACAGAGCCAGACCTGGGCACAACTATTTGTGTTAGTTTAAAAATTGTGGGAGTCCTTTTAAAGGGATAGTAATACTTAGAATGTAAAAAAATAGATATTGTAGTGTTATCCCTCTGAGTAAGACAAGGGAACTCCCACTGCTGAAAGGTGATCTATTCAAAAGTTATTACAGTTCAAACTTACATTTTTCAGGTGCAGTATCAGTGGACTGAAATTGTACAGAGGCGCTGTTGCTACACCATTCTATGGACAGCTCTGGTCAGTTGACCATAAACCTCCATAGGATGGTGTAGCAACAGCACCACTGTACAATTTTAGGCCACTGTGGTACTGCACCTGAAAAATTCAAGTTTGACCTGTAATAATGTTTAAATAGAATAACTTTCAGCAGTAGGCGTAACCTTGTTTTACTCAGTGGCATAAACTCTAAAACATATTTTATTTTACACTTTAGGTATTACTATCCCTTTAAAAGCTGGACAGTGTTTCCCCTGTTGTTGGATCAGTGCGCCTGCGGTCCCAGTCGCTCTCATGGTGGGCATTGGATATATACATGTCACCCTCTATTTGGCAACTCTTAAAGGGATAGTAATGCTTAAGATGTAAAAAAATATATGTTGTAGGGTTTATGTCCCTGAATAAAACAAGGGTACTCCCACCACTGAGAGAGATTTTATTAAAAAATTATAACAGCTCAAACCTGAATTTTTTAGGTGCAATATTACACTGGCCTGAAAACTTACAGTGGCGCTGTTGCTACACCATCCTATGGAGATGTATGGTCTACAGACCAGAACAGTCCATAGGATGGTATAGCAACAGCGCCACTGTAAATTTTCAGTCCACTGTGATATTGCACCTAAAAAATTCAAGTTTGAGCTGTTATAATATTTTAATTAAATATCTCTCAGCAGTGGGAGTAACCTTGTTTAACTCAGGGGGATAAACTGTACAACATATATTTTTTTACACTTTAAGTATTACTGTCCCTTTAAGCTTGCAACATCAGAATGTCACGTTTTTGATGTGGGTGGGATTCTGAAGTTGCCCTTTTGTTTCGGGCGACATTATGATCTCGCCCTTCTGATGGTCACTAGTGTTGAGCGAGCGTGCTCGGCCGATGCTCGGATCGGCTCGAGCATCGCTCTGCTCGGCACATGGCGGTACTCGTCGAGTACCGCCATGTGCTCGCCCGCCATGTTCGGGTGGCGGGGATCTGTGCCGGAAGAGGCACAGATCTGAAGACGCTCCGCTGGACCACCAGGGACTGGAGGTACGGGGGCATTGCGGAGATGAAGGGGGCATTGCGGAGATGAAGGGGGACATTGTGGAAGAGGGGCATAGCGGAGATGAAGGGGGACATTGTGGAAGAGGGGCATAGAGTCTATGCCCCTCTTCCACAATGTCCCCCTTCATCTCCGCTATTCCCCTCTTCCACAATGACCCCTTCATCTCCTCTATGCCCCTCTTCCACAATGTCCCCCTTCATCTCCGCTATGCCCCTCTTCCACAATGTCCCCCTTCATCTCCTCTATGGCATAGAGGAGATGAAGGGGGACATTGTGGAAGAGGGGCATTGCGGAGATGAAGGGGGACATTGTGGAAGAGGGGCATAGCGGAGATGAAGGGGGACATTGTGGAAGAGGGGCATAGAGTCTATGCCCCTCTTCCACAATGTCCCCCTTCATCTCCGCTATGCCCCTCTTCCACAATGTCCCCCTTCATCTCCTCTATGCCCCTCTTCCACAATGTCCCCCTTCATCTCCGCTATGCCCCTCTTCCACAATGTCCCCCTTCATCTCCTCTATGGCATAGAGGAGATGAAGGGGGACATTGTGGAAGAGGGGCATAGCGGAGATGAAGGGGGACAATGTGGAAGAGGGGCATAGCAGAGATGAAGGGGGCATAGCGGAGATGAAGGGGGACATTGCGGAGATGAAGGGGGCATTCGGAGATGAAGGGGGCATAGCGGAGATGAAGGGGGGCATTGACCAGGCACCCTCCCCTCATCAGAGCAGGGGGTGCCTGGTGTAATGCTCGTGTCGCCCCATGCATTTCAATGGGGCTCGGGTGCTCGGCCGAGCACTCGAGCCTCAGGGGGTGCTCGGTCAGAGCACCCGAGCACCCGAGCATCGGGGTGCTCGCTCAACACTAATGGTCACCAAATAGAGTGCGACATTTCAATAGGATACTATGGCTAGCTAGGTATTCAAAATAGATTGTTATTTATGCCTGGTAAAGTTGCAGACTTATGTAAGATGTCACAGTTAAGGGCATAACTGTCATTTAAATGGTATAATCAGACAAATATAACAGCATTTATGTATTTATTTTGGAAATATTTTACCAGGAAGAATACAAAAAGATTTCTCTCGTTTTCAGGTATGACCTGGAGGTCTTTTACTAGGAAATATCTGACTGCCACTTGGAGTCAGCGAGAAATGTTTTATCCACTTGGGGCTTAACTGGAAATGGATTCAATGGGGTTTTTTTGGGGGAATTTTTTTGTCCTTCTTCTGGATCAACAGGGGCGATATGGCATGAGCTGGACATGGTGGATGCATGTCTTTTTTCTGTCTCATCAGCTATGTTACTATGTTACATATTGTTTTAGAGACAAAGAAGCAGTTATTTTTAGGGATTTTAGACTGGGAGTAGATCTGATTTTTTGGGTAGGTTATTCCAGGCTTTCGGAGCTCTGAAGGACAAGGCAGACTGACCGGCTTCTTTCTTGTAGTGTGGTAGACAGTGTAGAGGAGGTTATAGTTAGTATGGAGATCTGGAGTGATCATACTGCTCAGGTAGTGTGGAATAGTCAGTGAGTTGTTAGTAGTGGAGGTTATAGTTACTATGGAGATCTGGAGTGATCATACTGCTCAGGTAGTGTGGAATAGTCAGTGAGTTGTTAGTAATGGAGGTTATAGTTAGTATGGAGATCTGGAGTGATCATACTGCTCAGGTAGTGTGGAATAGTCAGTGAAATGTTAGCAGTGGAGGTTATAGTTAGTATGGAGATCTGTAGTGATCATACTGCTCAGGTAGTGTGGAATAGTCAGTGAGTAGTTAGTAGTGGAGGTTATAGTTAGTATGGAGCTCTGGAGTGAACATACTGCTCAGGTAGTGTGGAATAGTCAGTGAGTTGTTAGCAGTGGAGTGGAGGTTATAGTTAGTATGGAGATCTGGAGTGATCATACTGCTCAGGTAGTGTGGAATAGTCAGTGAGTTGTTAGTAGTGGAGGTTATAGTTAGTATGGAGCTCTGGAGTGATCATACTGCTCAGGTAGTGTGGAATAGTCAGTGAGTTGTTAGCAGTGGAGTGGAGGTTATAGTTAGTAAGGAGATCTGGAGTGATCATACTGCTCAGGTAGTGTGTAATAGTCAGTGAGTTGTTAGCAGTGGAGTGGAGGTTATAGTTAGTATGGAGATTTGGAGTGATCATACTGCTCAGGTAGTGTGGAATAGTCAGTGAGTTGTTAGCAGTGGAGTGGAGGTTATAGTTAGTATGGAGATCTGGAGTGATCATACTGCTCAGGTAGTGTGGAATAGTCAGTGAGTTGTTAGCAGTGGAGGTTATAGTTAGTATGGAGATCTGGAGTGATCATACTGCTCAGGCAGTGTGGAATAGTCAGTGAGTTGCTAGTAGTGGATGTTATACTTAGTATGGAGATCTGTAGTGATCGTACTGCTCAGGTAGTGTGGAATAGTCAGTGAGTTGTTAGGGAGGTTATAGTTAGTATGGAGATCTGGAGTGATCATACTGCTCAGGTAGTGTGGAATAGTCAGTGAGTTGTTGGCATTGAAGTGGAGGTTATAGTTAGTATGGAGATCTGTAGTGATCATACTGCTCAGGTAGTGTGGAATAGTCAGTGAGTTGTTAGTAGCGGAGGTTATAGTTAGTATGGAGATCTGGAGTGATCATACTGCTCAGGTAGTGTGGAATAGTCAGTGAGTTGTTGGCAGTGAAGTGGAGGTTATAGTTAGTATGGAGATCTGTAGTGATCGTACTGCTCAGGTAGTGTGGAATAGTCAGTGAGTTGTTAGTAGCGGAGGTTATAGTTAGTATGGAGATCTGGAGTGATCATACTGCTCAGGTAATGTGGAATAGTCAGTGAGTTGTTAGTAGCGGAGGTTATAGTTAGTATGGAGATCTGGAGTGATCATACTGCTCAGCTAGTGTGGAATAGTCAGTGAGTTGTTAGCAGTGGAGGTTATAGTTAGTATGGAGATCTGGAGTGATCATACTGCTCAGGTAGTGTGGAATAGTCAGTGAGTTGTTAGTAGTGGAGGTTATAGTTAGTATGGAAATCTGGAGTGATCATACTGCTCAGGTAGTGTGGAATAGTCAGTGAGTTGTTAGTAGTGGAGGTTATAGTTAGTATGGCAATCTGTAGTGATCATACTGCTCAGGTAGTGTGGAATAGTCAGTAAGTTGTTAGCAGTGGAGGTTATAGTTAGTATGGAGAGCTGGAGTGATCATATTGCTCAGGTAGTGTGGAATAGTCAGTGAGTTGTTAGTAGTGGAGGTTATAGTTAGTATGGAGAGCTGGAGTGATCATACTGCTCAGGTAGTGTGGAATAGTCAGTGAGTTGTTAGCAGTGGAGGTTATAGTTACTATGGAGAGCTGGAGTGATCATACTGCTCAGGTAGTGTGGAATAGTCAGTGAGTTGTTAGTAGTGGAGGTTATAGTTAGTATGGAGATCTGGAGTGATCATATTGCTCAGGTAGTGTGGAATAGTCAGTGAGTTGTTAGTAGTGGAGGTTATAGTTAATATGGAGATCTGGAGTGATCATACTGCTCAGGTAGTGTGGAATAGTCAGTGAGTTGTTAGTAGTGGAGGTTATAGTTAATATGGAGATCTGGAGTGATCATACTGCTCAGGTATTGTGGAATAGTCAGTGAGTTGTTAGTAATGGAGGTTATAGTTAGTATGGAGATCTGGAGTGATCATACTGCTCAGGTAGTGTGGAATAGTCAGTGAAATGTTAGCAGTGGAGGTTATAGTTAGTATGGAGATCTGTAGTGATCATACTGCTCAGGTAGTGTGGAATAGTCAGTGAGTTGTTAGTAGTGGAGGTTATAGTTAGTATGGAGCTCTGGAGTGAACATACTGCTCAGGTAGTGTGGAATAGTCAGTGAGTTGTTAGCAGTGGAGTGGAGGTTATAGTTAGTATGGAGATCTGGAGTGATCATACTGCTCAGGTAGTGTGGAATAGTCAGTGAGTTGTTAGTAGTGGAGGTTATAGTTAGTATGGAGCTCTGGAGTGATCATACTGCTCAGGTAGTGTGGAATAGTCAGTGAGTTGTTAGCAGTGGAGTGGAGGTTATAGTTAGTATGGAGATCTGGAGTGATCATACTGCTCAGGTAGTGTGTAATAGTCAGTGAGTTGTTAGCAGTGGAGTGGAGGTTATAGTTAGTATGGAGATTTGGAGTGATCATACTGCTCAGGTAGTGTGGAATAGTCAGTGAATTGTTAGCAGTGGAGTGGAGGTTATAGTTAGTATGGAGATCTGGAGTGATCATACTGCTCAGGTAGTGTGGAATAGTCAGTGAGTTGTTAGCAGTGGAGGTTATAGTTAGTATGGAGATCTGGAGTGATCATACTGCTCAGGCAGTGTGGAATAGTCAGGGAGTTGCTAGTAGTGGATGTTATACTTAGTATGGAGATCTGTAGTGATCGTACTGCTCAGGTAGTGTGGAATAGTCAGTGAGTTGTTAGTAGTGGAGGTTATAGTTAGTATGGAGATCTGGAGTGATCATACTGCTCAGGTAGTGTGGAATAGTCAGTGAGTTGTTGGCATTGAAGTGGAGGTTATAGTTAGTATGGAGATCTGTAGTGATCATACTGCTCAGGTAGTGTGGAATAGTCAGTGAGTTGTTAGTAGCGGAGGTTATAGTTAGTATGGAGATCTGGAGTGATCATACTGCTCAGGTAGTGTGGAATAGTCAGTGAGTTGTTGGCAGTGAAGTGGAGGTTATAGTTAGTATGGAGATCTGTAGTGATCGTACTGCTCAGGTAGTGTGGAATAGTCAGTGAGTTGTTAGTAGCGGAGGTTATAGTTAGTATGGAGATCTGGAGTGATCATACTGCTCAGGTAATGTGGAATAGTCAGTGAGTTGTTAGTAGCGGAGGTTATAGTTAGTATGGAGATCTGGAGTGATCATACTGCTCAGCTAGTGTGGAATAGTCAGTGAGTTGTTAGCAGTGGAGGTTATAGTTAGTATGGAGATCTGGAGTGATCATACTGCTCAGGTAGTGTGGAATACTCAGTGAGTTGTTAGTAGTGGAGGTTATAGTTAGTATAGAGATCTGGAGTGATCATACTGCTCAGGTAGTGTGGAATAGTCAGTGAGTTGTTAGCAGTGAAGGTTATAGTTAGTATGGAGATCTGGAGTGATCATACTGCTCAGGTAGTGTGGAATAGTCAGTGAGTTGTTAGTAGTGGAGGTTATAGTTAATATGGAAATCTGGAGTGATCATACTGCTCAGGTAGTGTGGAATAGTCAGTGAGTTGTTAGTAGTGGAGGTTATAGTTAGTATGGCAATCTGTAGTGATCATACTGCTCAGGTAGTGTGGAATAGTCAGTAAGTTGTTAGCAGTGGAGGTTATAGTTAGTATGGAGAGCTGGAGTGATCATATTGCTCAGGTAGTGTGGAATAGTCAGTGAGTTGTTAGTAGTGGAGGTTATAGTTAGTATGGTGAGCAGGAGTGATCATACTGCTCAGGTAGTGTGGAATAGTCAGTGAGTTGTTAGCAGTGGAGGTTATAGTTACTATGGAGAGCTGGAGTGATCATACTGCTCAGGTAGTGTGGAATAGTCAGTGAGTTGTTAGTAGTGGAGGTTATAGTTAGTATGGAGATCTGGAGTGATCATATTGCTCAGGTAGTGTGGAATAGTCAGTGAGTTGTTAGTAGTGGAGGTTATAGTTAATATGGAGATCTGGAGTGATCATACTGCTCAGGTAGTGTGGAATAGTCAGTGAGTTGTTAGTAGTGGAGGTTATAGTTAATATGGAGATCTGGAGTGATCATACTGCTCAGGTATTGTGGAATAGTCAGTGAGTTGTTAGTAGTGAAGGTTATAGTTAGTATGGAGATATGGAGTGATCATACTGCTCTGGTAGTGTGGAATAGTCAGTGAGTTGTTAGTAGTGAAGGTTATAGTTAGTATGGAGAGCTGGAGTGATCATACTGCTCAGGTAGTGTGGAATAGTCAGTGAGTTGTTAGCAGTGGAGTGGAGGTTATAGTTAGTATGGAGATCTGGAGTGATCATACTACTCAGGTAGTGTGGAATAGTCAGTGAGTTGTTAGCAGTGTAGAGGAGATTATAGTTAGTATGGAGATCTGGAGTGATCGCACTGCTCAGGTAGTGTGGAATAGTCAGTGAGTTGTTAGCAGTGGAGCGGAGGTTATAGTTAGTATGGAGAGATGGAGTGAACATACTGCTCAGGTAGTGTGGAATAGTCAGTGAGTTGTTAGCAGGGTAGTGGAGGTTATAGTTAGTATGGAGAGATGGAGTGAACATACTACTCAGGTAGTGTGGAATAGTCAGTGAGTTGTTAGCAGTGGAGTGGAGGTTATAGTTAGTATGGAGATCTGGAGTAATCATACTGCTCAGGTAGTGTGGAATAGTCAGTGAGTTGTTAGCAGTGGAGGTTATAGTTAGTATGGAGAACTGGAGTGATCATACTGCTCAGGTAGTGTGGAATAGTCAGTGAGTTGTTAGCAGTGGAGCGGAGGTTATAGTTAGTATGGAGATCTGGAGTGATCATACTGCTCAGGTAGTGTGGAATAGTCAGTGAGTTGTTAGCAGTGGAGTGGAGGTTATAGTTAGTATAGAGATCTGGAGCGATCATACTGCTTAGGTAGTGTGGAATAGTCAGTGAGTTGTTATTAGTGGAGGTTATAGTTAGTATGGAGATCTGGAGTGAGCATACTGCTCAGGTAGTGTGGAATAGTCAGTGAGTTGTTAGTAGTGGAGGTTATAGTTAGTATGGAGATCTGGAGTGATCATACTGCTCAGGTAGTGTGGAATAGTCAGTGAGTTGTTAGCAGTGGAGGTTATAGTTAGTATGGAGATCTGGAGTGATCATACTGCTCAGGTAGTGTGGAATAGTCAGTGAGTTGTTAATAGTGGAGGTTATAGTTAGTATGGAGATCTGGAGTGATCATACTGCTCAGGTAGTGTGGAATAGTCAGTGAGTTGTTAGTAGTGGAGTGGAGGTTATAGTTAGTATGGAGATCTGGAGTGATCATACTGCTCAGGTAGTGTGGAATAGTCAGTGAGTTGTTAATAGTGGAGGTTATAGTTAGTATGGAGATCTGGAGTGATCATACTGCTTAGGTAGTGTGGAATAGTCAGTGAGTTGTTAGTAGTGGAGGTTATAGTTAGTATGGAGATCTGGAGTGAGCATACTGCTCAGGTAGTGTGGAATAGTCAGTGAGTTGTTATTAGTGGAGGTTATAGTTAGTATGGAGATCTGGAGTGATCATACTGCTCAGGTAGTGTGGACTAGTCAGTGAGTTGTTAGCAGTGGAGGTTATAGTTAGTATGGAGATCTGTAGTGATCATACTGCTCAGGTAGTGTGGAATAGTCAGTGAGTTGTTAGTAGTGGAGTGGAGGTTATAGTTAGTATGGAGATCTGTAGTGATCATACTGCTCAGGTAGTGTGGAATAGTCAGTGAGTTGTTAGCAGTGGAGCGGAGGTTATAGTTAGTATGGAGAGCTGTAGTGATCATACTGCTCAGGTAGTGTGGAATAGTCAGTCAGTTGTTAGTAGTGGAGGTTATAGTTAGTATGTAGATCTGGAGTGATCATACTGCTCAGGTAGTGTGGAATAGTCAGTGAGTTGTTAGTAGTGGAGGTTATAGTTAGTATGGAGATCTGGAGTGATTATACTGCTCAGGTAGTGTGGAATAGTCAGTGAGTTGTTAGTAGTGGAGGTTATAGTTAGTATGGAGATCTGGAGTGATCATACTGCTCAGGTAGTGTGGAATAGTCAGTGAGTTGTTAGCAGTGGAGGTTATAGTTAGTATGGAGATCTGGAGTGATCATACTGCTCAGGTAGTGTGGAATAGTCAGTGAGTTGATAGTAGTGGAGGTTATAGTTAGTATGGAGATCTGGAGTGATCATACTGCTCAGGTAGTGTGGAATAGTCAGTGAGTTGTTAGTAGTGGAGGTTATAGTTAGTATGGAGATCTGGAGTGATCATACTGCTCTGGTAGTGTGGAATAGTCAGTGAGTTGTTAGTAGTGGAGGGTATAGTTAGTATGGAGATCTGGAGTGATCATATTGCTCAGGTAGTGTGGAATAGTCAGTGAGTTGTTAGTAGCGGAGGTTATAGTTACTATGGAGATCTGGAGTGATCATACTGCTCAGGTAGTGTGGAATAGTCAGTGAGTTGTTAGCAGTGGAGTGGAGGTTATAGTTAGTATGGAGATCTGGAGTGATCATACTGCTCAGGTAGTGTGGAATAGTCAGTGAGTTGTTAGCAGTGGAGGTTATAGTTAGTATGGAGATCTGGAGTGATCATACTGCTCAGGTAGTGTGGAATAGTCAGTGAGTTGTTAGTAGTGGAGGTTATAGTTAGTATGGAGAACTGGAGTGATCATACTGCTCAGGTAGTGTGAAACAGTCAGTGAGTTGTTAGCAGTGGAGGTTATAGTTAGTATGGAGATCTGAAGTGACCATACTGCTCAGGTGGTGTGGAATAGTCAGTGAGTTGTTAGTAGTGGAGGTTATAGTTAGTATGGAGAGCTGGAGTGATCATACTGCTCAGGTAGTGTGGAATAGTCAGTGAGTTGTTAGCAGTGGAGGTTATAGTTACTATGGAGAGCTGGAGTGATCATACTGCTCAGGTAGTGTGGAATAGTCAGTGAGTTGTTAGTAGTGGAGGTTATAGTTAGTATGGAGATCTGGAGTGATCATATTGCTCAGGTAGTGTGGAATAGTCAGTGAGTTGTTAGTAGTGGAGGTTATAGTTAATATGGAGATCTGGAGTGATCATACTGCTCAGGTAGTGTGGAATAGTCAGTGAGTTGTTAGTAGTGGAGGTTATAGTTAATATGGAGATCTGGAGTGATCATACTGCTCAGGTATTGTGGAATAGTCAGTGAGTTGTTAGTAATGGAGGTTATAGTTAGTATGGAGATCTGGAGTGATCATACTGCTCAGGTAGTGTGGAATAGTCAGTGAAATGTTAGCAGTGGAGGTTATAGTTAGTATGGAGATCTGTAGTGATCATACTGCTCAGGTAGTGTGGAATAGTCAGTGAGTTGTTAGTAGTGGAGGTTATAGTTAGTATGGAGCTCTGGAGTGAACATACTGCTCAGGTAGTGTGGAATAGTCAGTGAGTTGTTAGCAGTGGAGTGGAGGTTATAGTTAGTATGGAGATCTGGAGTGATCATACTGCTCAGGTAGTGTGGAATAGTCAGTGAGTTGTTAGTAGTGGAGGTTATAGTTAGTATGGAGCTCTGGAGTGATCATACTGCTCAGGTAGTGTGGAATAGTCAGTGAGTTGTTAGCAGTGGAGTGGAGGTTATAGTTAGTATGGAGATCTGGAGTGATCATACTGCTCAGGTAGTGTGTAATAGTCAGTGAGTTGTTAGCAGTGGAGTGGAGGTTATAGTTAGTATGGAGATTTGGAGTGATCATACTGCTCAGGTAGTGTGGAATAGTCAGTGAATTGTTAGCAGTGGAGTGGAGGTTATAGTTAGTATGGAGATCTGGAGTGATCATACTGCTCAGGTAGTGTGGAATAGTCAGTGAGTTGTTAGCAGTGGAGGTTATAGTTAGTATGGAGATCTGGAGTGATCATACTGCTCAGGCAGTGTGGAATAGTCAGGGAGTTGCTAGTAGTGGATGTTATACTTAGTATGGAGATCTGTAGTGATCGTACTGCTCAGGTAGTGTGGAATAGTCAGTGAGTTGTTAGTAGTGGAGGTTATAGTTAGTATGGAGATCTGGAGTGATCATACTGCTCAGGTAGTGTGGAATAGTCAGTGAGTTGTTGGCATTGAAGTGGAGGTTATAGTTAGTATGGAGATCTGTAGTGATCATACTGCTCAGGTAGTGTGGAATAGTCAGTGAGTTGTTAGTAGCGGAGGTTATAGTTAGTATGGAGATCTGGAGTGATCATACTGCTCAGGTAGTGTGGAATAGTCAGTGAGTTGTTGGCAGTGAAGTGGAGGTTATAGTTAGTATGGAGATCTGTAGTGATCGTACTGCTCAGGTAGTGTGGAATAGTCAGTGAGTTGTTAGTAGCGGAGGTTATAGTTAGTATGGAGATCTGGAGTGATCATACTGCTCAGGTAATGTGGAATAGTCAGTGAGTTGTTAGTAGCGGAGGTTATAGTTAGTATGGAGATCTGGAGTGATCATACTGCTCAGCTAGTGTGGAATAGTCAGTGAGTTGTTAGCAGTGGAGGTTATAGTTAGTATGGAGATCTGGAGTGATCATACTGCTCAGGTAGTGTGGAATACTCAGTGAGTTGTTAGTAGTGGAGGTTATAGTTAGTATAGAGATCTGGAGTGATCATACTGCTCAGGTAGTGTGGAATAGTCAGTGAGTTGTTAGCAGTGAAGGTTATAGTTAGTATGGAGATCTGGAGTGATCATACTGCTCAGGTAGTGTGGAATAGTCAGTGAGTTGTTAGTAGTGGAGGTTATAGTTAATATGGAAATCTGGAGTGATCATACTGCTCAGGTAGTGTGGAATAGTCAGTGAGTTGTTAGTAGTGGAGGTTATAGTTAGTATGGCAATCTGTAGTGATCATACTGCTCAGGTAGTGTGGAATAGTCAGTAAGTTGTTAGCAGTGGAGGTTATAGTTAGTATGGAGAGCTGGAGTGATCATATTGCTCAGGTAGTGTGGAATAGTCAGTGAGCTGTTAGTAGTGGAGGTTATAGTTAGTATGGTGAGCAGGAGTGATCATACTGCTCAGGTAGTGTGGAATAGTCAGTGAGTTGTTAGCAGTGGAGGTTATAGTTACTATGGAGAGCTGGAGTGATCATACTGCTCAGGTAGTGTGGAATAGTCAGTGAGTTGTTAGTAGTGGAGGTTATAGTTAGTATGGAGATCTGGAGTGATCATATTGCTCAGGTAGTGTGGAATAGTCAGTGAGTTGTTAGTAGTGGAGGTTATAGTTAATATGGAGATCTGGAGTGATCATACTGCTCAGGTAGTGTGGAATAGTCAGTGAGTTGTTAGTAGTGGAGGTTATAGTTAATATGGAGATCTGGAGTGATCATACTGCTCAGGTATTGTGGAATAGTCAGTGAGTTGTTAGTAGTGAAGGTTATAGTTAGTATGGAGATATGGAGTGATCATACTGCTCTGGTAGTGTGGAATAGTCAGTGAGTTGTTAGTAGTGAAGGTTATAGTTAGTATGGAGAGCTGGAGTGATCATACTGCTCAGGTAGTGTGGAATAGTCAGTGAGTTGTTAGCAGTGGAGTGGAGGTTATAGTTAGTATGGAGATCTGGAGTGATCATACTACTCAGGTAGTGTGGAATAGTCAGTGAGTTGTTAGCAGTGTAGAGGAGATTATAGTTAGTATGGAGATCTGGAGTGATCGCACTGCTCAGGTAGTGTGGAATAGTCAGTGAGTTGTTAGCAGTGGAGCGGAGGTTATAGTTAGTATGGAGAGATGGAGTGAACATACTGCTCAGGTAGTGTGGAATAGTCAGTGAGTTGTTAGCAGGGTAGTGGAGGTTATAGTTAGTATGGAGAGATGGAGTGAACATACTACTCAGGTAGTGTGGAATAGTCAGTGAGTTGTTAGCAGTGGAGTGGAGGTTATAGTTAGTATGGAGATCTGGAGTAATCATACTGCTCAGGTAGTGTGGAATAGTCAGTGAGTTGTTAGCAGTGGAGGTTATAGTTAGTATGGAGAACTGGAGTGATCATACTGCTCAGGTAGTGTGGAATAGTCAGTGAGTTGTTAGCAGTGGAGCGGAGGTTATAGTTAGTATGGAGATCTGGAGTGATCATACTGCTCAGGTAGTGTGGAATAGTCAGTGAGTTGTTAGCAGTGGAGTGGAGGTTATAGTTAGTATAGAGATCTGGAGCGATCATACTGCTTAGGTAGTGTGGAATAGTCAGTGAGTTGTTATTAGTGGAGGTTATAGTTAGTATGGAGATCTGGAGTGAGCATACTGCTCAGGTAGTGTGGAATAGTCAGTGAGTTGTTAGTAGTGGAGGTTATAGTTAGTATGGAGATCTGGAGTGATCATACTGCTCAGGTAGTGTGGAATAGTCAGTGAGTTGTTAGCAGTGGAGGTTATAGTTAGTATGGAGATCTGGAGTGATCATACTGCTCAGGTAGTGTGGAATAGTCAGTGAGTTGTTAATAGTGGAGGTTATAGTTAGTATGGAGATCTGGAGTGATCATACTGCTCAGGTAGTGTGGAATAGTCAGTGAGTTGTTAGTAGTGGAGTGGAGGTTATAGTTAGTATGGAGATCTGGAGTGATCATACTGCTCAGGTAGTGTGGAATAGTCAGTGAGTTGTTAATAGTGGAGGTTATAGTTAGTATGGAGATCTGGAGTGATCATACTGCTTAGGTAGTGTGGAATAGTCAGTGAGTTGTTAGTAGTGGAGGTTATAGTTAGTATGGAGATCTGGAGTGAGCATACTGCTCAGGTAGTGTGGAATAGTCAGTGAGTTGTTATTAGTGGAGGTTATAGTTAGTATGGAGATCTGGAGTGATCATACTGCTCAGGTAGTGTGGACTAGTCAGTGAGTTGTTAGCAGTGGAGGTTATAGTTAGTATGGAGATCTGTAGTGATCATACTGCTCAGGTAGTGTGGAATAGTCAGTGAGTTGTTAGTAGTGGAGTGGAGGTTATAGTTAGTATGGAGATCTGTAGTGATCATACTGCTCAGGTAGTGTGGAATAGTCAGTGAGTTGTTAGCAGTGGAGCGGAGGTTATAGTTAGTATGGAGAGCTGTAGTGATCATACTGCTCAGGTAGTGTGGAATAGTCAGTCAGTTGTTAGTAGTGGAGGTTATAGTTAGTATGTAGATCTGGAGTGATCATACTGCTCAGGTAGTGTGGAATAGTCAGTGAGTTGTTAGTAGTGGAGGTTATAGTTAGTATGGAGATCTGGAGTGATTATACTGCTCAGGTAGTGTGGAATAGTCAGTGAGTTGTTAGTAGTGGAGGTTATAGTTAGTATGGAGATCTGGAGTGATCATACTGCTCAGGTAGTGTGGAATAGTCAGTGAGTTGTTAGCAGTGGAGGTTATAGTTAGTATGGAGATCTGGAGTGATCATACTGCTCAGGTAGTGTGGAATAGTCAGTGAGTTGATAGTAGTGGAGGTTATAGTTAGTATGGAGATCTGGAGTGATCATACTGCTCAGGTAGTGTGGAATAGTCAGTGAGTTGTTAGTAGTGGAGGTTATAGTTAGTATGGAGATCTGGAGTGATCATACTGCTCTGGTAGTGTGGAATAGTCAGTGAGTTGTTAGTAGTGGAGGGTATAGTTAGTATGGAGATCTGGAGTGATCATATTGCTCAGGTAGTGTGGAATAGTCAGTGAGTTGTTAGTAGCGGAGGTTATAGTTACTATGGAGATCTGGAGTGATCATACTGCTCAGGTAGTGTGGAATAGTCAGTGAGTTGTTAGCAGTGGAGTGGAGGTTATAGTTAGTATGGAGATCTGGAGTGATCATACTGCTCAGGTAGTGTGGAATAGTCAGTGAGTTGTTAGCAGTGGAGGTTATAGTTAGTATGGAGATCTGGAGTGATCATACTGCTCAGGTAGTGTGGAATAGTCAGTGAGTTGTTAGTAGTGGAGGTTATAGTTAGTATGGAGAACTGGAGTGATCATACTGCTCAGGTAGTGTGAAACAGTCAGTGAGTTGTTAGCAGTGGAGGTTATAGTTAGTATGGAGATCTGAAGTGACCATACTGCTCAGGTGGTGTGGAATAGTCAGTGAGTTGTTAGTAGTGGAGGTTATAGTTAGTATGGAGATCTGGAGTGATCATACTGCTCAGGTAGTGTGGAATAGTCAGTGAGTTGTTAGTAGTGTAGTGGAGGTTATAGTTAGTATGGAGATCTGAAGTGACCATACTGCTCAGGTAGTGTGGAATAGTCAGTGAGTTGTTAGTATGGAGATCTGGAGTGATCATACTGCTCAGGTAGTGTGGAATAGTCAGTGAGTTGTTATTAGTGGAGGTTATAGTTAGTATGGAGATCTGTAGTGATCATACTGCTCAGGTAGTGTGGAATAGTCAGTGAGTTGTTAGTAGTGGAGGTTATAGTTAGTATGGAGATCTGGAGTGATCATACTGCTCAGGTAATGTGGAATAGTCAGTGAGTTGTTAGTAGTGGAAGTTATAGTTAGTATGGAGATCTGGAGTGATCATACTGCTCAGGTAGTGTGGGATAGTCAGTGAGTTGTTAGTAGTGGAGGTTATAGTTAGTATGGAGATCTGGAGTGATCATACTGCTCAGGTAGTGTGGAATAGTCAGTGAGTTGTTAGTAGTGGAGGTTATAGTTAGTATGGAGATCTGGAGTGATCATACTGCTCAGGTAGTGTGGAATAGTCAGTGAGTTGTTAGCAGTGGAGGTTATAGTTAGTATGGATATCTGGAGTGATCATACTGCTCAGGTAGTGTGGAATAGTCAGTGAGTTGTTAGTAGCGGAGGTTATAGTTAGTATGGAGATCTGGAGTGATCATACTGCTCAGGTAATGTGGAATTGTCAGTGAGTTGTTGGTAGTGGAGGTTATAGTTAGTATGGAGAGCTGGAGTGAACATACTGCTCAGGTAGTGTGGAATAGTCAGTGAGTTGTTAGTAGTGGAGGTTATAGTTAGTATGTAGAGTTGGAGTGATCATACTGCTCAGGTAGTGTGGAATAGTCAGTGAGTGAAATGGGGTTTTATCTCCTTGAATAGAGGTGATATACAAAGAAAGACTGTAACAAGCACTCACCGAGAAAAAACAAAATGTGTTGCTCTAAGGCATTGTGGCCTCTCAGTGCTGCTACAAGTCCCGTTTTTTGTTTTTTTTTTGCTCCCATGAGCATTACAGAGATAAAATCTCCATGTCCATATCGAGTGGCGCCACCCGCAGACAATCTAGCTCCAAAATGTCAGGCAAATCTTCTCTGCACGAGAAAATCAGCACAACCACAGACATGCGTTTCGGCCTATGACCATAGCTGGGAACTCTCCTGGTTTTGCCCCGGAGACTCTTGTTTTATCTTTGCATTACCAGGTCTCCGGGGAAGAGTCTGATTCTCCAGGTGTGGGGAGTATCTAATGAAACTCTGCCACTTGACCTCCTTCCCACCCTGTTACTCTCACTCCCCGCCCTCTTTTCCCCTTCCCCAGCTTATTTTGCTTATTTTTTGGTGTTTTACAAGTCCCCCCCCCACACTGATGATTAAGCCCTGCCCTTTGATGATGGAATCGTGTGATTTCTCTCCCCTCATCGGTACCACAGGACTCCCTTCCAGGGAGCCTACACCAAAAAGTTCCCAGGTATGCCTATGTGGGCTTTGTCATGTGGTGCAGCTGATTCCCTCTAGGCACATGGAGAAGAAGGGCCCATGCCTGGTAGAGAGGTATTCCTGGGAACCGTCACAATTAGATGACCCTGAGATCTTTGGAATATTAATCCTTAGTGTTACCCGTATCATAGATTCTGAGTGATATGTCCCTGTTTGCTCTAACTGAGTGGTTCTCTAGTCAGTTAACATGATACATCTCAGAGATGTCACTGCTTGCACACATAGACAAGCGGGACTTCTCCCTCTGCCTTCCGGTACATCTTACAGAAACCAGTACTTGTACACATAAAGCAATCAGGACTTCTCCCTCTGCCTTTCTGTAAGACTTACAGGAACCAGTACTTGTAGACATAAAGCAATCAGGACTTCTCCCTCTACCTTTCTGTATGACTTACAGGATCCAGTACTTGTACACATAAAGCAATCAGGACTTCTCCCTCTGCCTTTCTGTACAACCTACAGAAACCAGTACTTGTAGACATAAAGCAATCAGGACTTCTCCCTTTGCCTTTCTGTACGACTTACAGGAACCAGTACTTGTAGACATAAAGCAGTCAGGACTTCTCCCTCTGCCTTTCTGTACGACTTACAGGAACCAGTACTTGTAGACATAAAGCAGTCAGGACTTCTCCCTTTGCCTTTCTGTACGATTTACAGGAACCAGTACTTGTAGACATAAAGCAATCAGGACTTCTCCCTCTGCCTTTCTGTACGACTTACAGGAACCAGTACTTGTAGATATAAAGCAATCAGAACTTCTTCCTCTACCTTTCTGTACAACCTACAGAAACCAGTACTTGTAGACATAAAGCAATCAGGACTTCTTCCTCTACCTTTCTGTACGACTTACAGGAATCAGTACTTGTAGACATAAAGCAATCAGGACTTCTCCTTCTGACTTTCTGTACTACTTACAGGAACCAGTACTTGTAGACATAAAGCAATCAGGACTTCTCCCTCTGCCTTTCTGTACGACTTACAGGAACCAGTACTTGTAGACATAAAGCAATCAGGACTTCTCCCTCTGCCTTTCTGTACGACTTACAGGAACCAGTACTTGTACACATAAAGCAATCAGGACTTCTCCCTCTGCCTTTCTGTAAGACTTACAGGAACCTGTACTTGTAGACATAAAGCAATCAGGACTTCTCCCTCTGCCTTTCTGTACGACTTACAGGAACCAGTACTTGTAGACATAAAGCAATCAGGACTTCTCCCTCTGCCTTTCTGTACGACTTACAGGAACCAGTACTTGTAGACATAAAGCAATCAGGACTTCTCCCTCTGCCTTTCTGTACGACTTACAGGAAACCAGTACTTGTAGACATAAAGCAATCAGGACTTCTCCCTCTGCCTTTCTGTATGACTTACAGGAACCAGTACTTGTAGACATAAAGCAATCAGGACTTCTCCCTCTGCCTTTCGGTACCACTTACAGGAACCAGTACTTGTAGACATAAAGCAATCAGGACTTCTCCCTCTGCCTTTCGGTACCACTTACAGGAACCAGTACTTGTAGACATAAAGCAATCAGGACTTCTCCCTCTGCCTTTCTGTACGACTTACAGGAACCAGTACTTGTAGACATAAAGCAATCAGGACTTCTCCCTCTGCCTTTCTGTACGACTTACAGGAACCAGTACGTGTAGACATAAAGCAATCAGGACTTCTCCCTCTGCCTTTCGGTACAACTTACAGAAACCAGTACTTGTAGACATAAAGCAATCAGGACTTCTCCCTCTGCCTTTCGGTAAGACTTACAGGAACCAGTACTTGTACAGATAAAGCAATCAGGACTTCTCCCTCTGCCTTTCTGTAAGACTTACAGGAACCAGTACTTGTAGACATAAAGCAATCAGGACTTCTCCCTCTGCCTTTCTGTAAGACTTACAGGAACCAGTACTTGTAGACATAAAGCAATCAGGACTTCTCCCTCTGCCTTTCTGTAAGACTTACAGGAACCAGTACTTGTAGACATAAAGCAATCAGGACTTCTCCCTCTGCCTTTCGGTACCACTTACAGGAACCAGTACTTGTAGACATAAAGCAATCAGGACTTCTCCCCCTGCCTTTCTGTACGACTTACAGGAACCAGTACTTGTAGACATAAAGCAATCAGGACTTCTCCCCCTGCCTTTCTGTACGACTTACAGGAACCAGTACTTGTAGACATAAAGCAATCAGGACTTCTCCCTCTGCCTTTCTGTATGACTTACAGGAACCAGTACTTGTAGACATAAAGCAATCAGGACTTCTCCCTCTGCCTTTCTGTACGACTTACAGGAACCAGTACTTGTAGACATAAAGCAATCAGGACTTCTCCCTCTGCCTTTCTATACGACTTACAGGAACCAGTACTTGTAGACATAAAGCAATCAGGACTTCTCCCTCTGCCTTTCTGTACGACTTACAGGAACCAGTACTTGTAGACATAAAGCAATCAGGACTTCTCCCTCTGCCTTTCTGTACGACTTACAGGAACCAGTACTTGTAGACATAAAGCATTCAGGACTTCTCCCTCTGCCTTTCTGTACGACTTACAGGAACCAGTACTTGTAGACATAAAGCAATCAGGACTTCTCCCTCTGCCTTTCTGTAAGACTTACAGGAACCAGTACTTGTAGACATAAAGCAATCAGGACTTCTCCCTCTGCCTTTCTGTACGACTTACAGGAACCAGTACTTGTAGACATAACGCAATCAGGACTTCTCCCTCTGCCTTTCTGTAAGACTTACAGGAACCAGTACTTGTAGACATAAAGCAATCAGGACTTCTCCCTCTGCCTTTCTGTAAGTCTTACAGGAACCAGTACTTGTAGACATAAAGCAATCAGGACTTCTCCCTCTGCCTTTCTGTAAGTCTTACAGGAACCAGTACTTGTAGACATAAAGCAATCAGGACTTCTCCCTCTGCCTTTCTGTAAGACTTACAGGAACCAGTACTTGTAGACATAAAGCAATCAGGACTTCTCCCTCTGCCTTTCTGTACGACTTACAGGAACCAGTACTTGTAGACATAACGCAATCAGGACTTCTCCCTCTGCCTTTCTGTAAGACTTACAGGAACCAGTACTTGTAGACATAAAGCAATCAGGACTTCTCCCTCTACCTTTCTGTAAGACTTACAGGAACCAGTACTTGTAGATATAAAGCAATCAGGACTTCTCCCCCTGCCTTTCTGTACGACTTACAGGAACCAGTACTTGTAGACATAACTCAATCAGGACTTCTCCCTCTGCCTTTCTGTAAGACTTACAGGAACCAGTACTTGTAGACATAAAGCAATCAGGACTTCTCCCTCTGCCTTTCTGTAAGTCTTACAGGAACCAGTACTTGTAGACATAAAGCAATCAGAACTTCTCCCTCTGCCTTTCTGTAAGACTTACAGGAACCAGTACTTGTAGACATAAAGCAATCAGGACTTCTCCCTCTGCCTTTCTGTACGACTTACAGGAACCAGTACTTGTAGACATAAAGCATTCAGGACTTCTCCCTCTGCCTTTCTGTACGACTTACAGGAACCAGTACTTGTAGACATAAAGCAATCAGGACTTCTCCCTCTGCCTTTCTGTAAGACTTACAGGAACCAGTACTTGTAGACATAAAGCAATCAGGACTTCTCCCTCTGCCTTTCTGTACGACTTACAGGAACCAGTACTTGTAGACATAACGCAATCAGGACTTCTCCCTCTGCCTTTCTGTAAGACTTACAGGAACCAGTACTTGTAGACATAAAGCAATCAGGACTTCTCCCTCTGCCTTTCTGTAAGTCTTACAGGAACCAGTACTTGTAGACATAAAGCAATCAGAACTTCTCCCTCTGCCTTTCTGTACGACTTACAGGAACCAGTACTTGTAGACATAAAGCAATCAGGACTTCTCCCTCTGCCTTTCTGTACGACTTACAGGAACCAGTACTTGTAGACATAAAGCAATCAGAACTTCTCCCTCTGCCTTTCTGTAAGACTTACAGGAACCAGTACTTGTAGATATAAAGCAATCAGGACTTCTCCCCCTGCCTTTCTGTACGACTTACAGGAACCAGTACTTGTAGACATAACTCAATCAGGACTTCTCCCTCTGCCTTTCTGTACAACCTACAGAAACCAGTACTTGTAGATATAAAGCAATCAGGACTTCTCCCTCTGCCTTTCTGTAAGTCTTACAGGAACCAGTACTTGTAGACATAAAGCAATCAGAACTTCTCCCTCTGCCTTTCTGTACGACTTACAGGAACCAGTACTTGTAGACATAAAGCAATCAGGACTTCTCCCTCTGCCTTTCTGTACGACTTACAGGAACCAGTACTTGTAGACATAAAGCAATCAGAACTTCTCCCTCTGCCTTTCTGTAAGACTTACAGGAACCAGTACTTGTAGACATAAAGCAATCAGGACTTCTCCCTCTGCCTTTCTGTACGACTTACAGGAACCAGTACTTGTAGATATAAAGCAATCAGAACTTCTTCCTCTACCTTTCTGTACAACCTACAGGAACCAGTACTTGTAGACATAAAGCAATCAGGACTTCTCCCTCTGTCTTTCTGTATGACTTACAGGAACCAGTACTTGTAGACATAAAGCAATCAGGACTTCTCCCTCTGCCTTTCTGTACAACCTACAGAAACCAGTACTTGTAGACATAAAGCAGTCAGGATTTCTCCCTCTGCCATTTTGACAAAAATGACACCAATTTAGACTAAGAAATAGTCAACTGGTGCAGATCATGTAGCAGGTATCACTGGGCCGTCTTCACCCTGAAACCTTGAGATCTGGGTCAAAAACCTGAGCATTCCCAGGAATGTAGCGAGGTCTCGACAGCATTGTGAAGCAATGCGATAAAGAACTCTAGAATTTAAGGGGTTAAAATCCAAAGGTGATTTTTATTTGGTGCAATTGTCTTGCCATAGAATAGATCCAAATTATTCTTAATTCACCAGCCTCAGTAGGTTTCCATTAGGCTTTTTGCATTAATTAGCAATATTGATGTGCCCTAATAAACGGCATGCTATTAAATGCACTTGCCCGGACAGGCACAGTATACCTTGGCATATGATGTATGGCTTATTGTCTTTTAACCCAACAATGAGACCTTCTGCTTCTCACAATCACTTTGTTTTCCTACCGAAAGAAGGAAAATTACAGCCTTGAGCTCTTGGGCAAAATTACATATTTTTTAGTTGTTTTCATTTTTTTTTTAATAAAGGGCATTTTGTAACCGAACAGGAATGCAAAGCGCCTCCAAATGTCAACTAAAAACATGTCGGGAAGATTTTTTTTGGCAATGTGGGTGTTTGGGAAGTTTTAAGTCATAATGATTTAACTCCATAAGTCTGTAATGGGCATCTAGGTACATCCAAGGGCCATGTAGGTGGCCCTTGAATACTCCAAAGGACCACATAGTAAGGCTGATGTGCTATGAAGAATTGGGGCATGTTATGAAATAAGGGGTGATAAACTGGTTATAAAATCACAAGAGAGATAAACTCTACAGTTCATATGTTACCCTATGTAGCCTATTCACTAACATATCTAGAACCTGAGATATCTTAGTACAGGGTTGGGCAATGTATGTCCCTCCAGCTGCTGATGCCAAAGGATGATGAGAGTTGTGGTCCAACAATACTAAAAGGGTTCATATTTCCATCCCCTGTAATAACTAATCTCAAAGTGTAGTGATGTCAGTGAATAGACTTCATAGAATAACATAGGAACTGGAGAGTTTATCTCACTGGAGACGTTATCGCCTCTTTATCACACCTTAGTACATCTCCCCCTGTAGTCTATAACTAAATCTCTCCCATAGAATAACATAGGAACTGGAGAGTTTATCTCACTGGAGAAGTTATCTCCTCTTTATCACACCTTAGTACATCTCCCCTGTAGTCTATAACTAAAGATCTCCCATAGAATAACATAGGAACTGGAGAGTTTATCTCACTGGAGAAGTTATCTCCTCTTTATCACACCTTAGTACATCTCCCCCTGTAGTCTATAACTACATATCTCCCATAGAATAACATAGGAACTGGAGTGTTTATCTCATTAGAGAAGTTATCTCCTCTTTATCACACCTTAGTACATCTCCCCTGTAGTCTATAACTAAAGCTCTCCCATAGAATAACATAGGAACTGGAGAGTTTATCTCACCGGAGAAGTTATCTCCTCTTTATCACACCTTAGTACATCTCCCCCTGTAGTCTATAACTAAAGATCTCCCATAGAATAACATAGGGACTGGAAAGTTTATCTCACTGGAGAAGTTATCTCCTCTTTATCACACCTTAGTACATCTCCCCTGTAGTCTATAACTAAAGATCTCCCATATAATAACATAGGAACTGGAGAGTTTATCACACCGGAGAAGTTATCTCCCCTTTATCACACCTTAGTACATCTCCCCCTGTAGTCTATAACTAAAGATCTCCCATAGAATAACATAGGGACTGGAAAGTTTATCTCACTGGAGAAGTTATCTCCTCTTTATCACACCTTAGTACATCTCCCCCTGTAGTCTATAACTAAATCTCTCCCATAGAATAACATAGGAACTGGAGAGTTTATCTCACTGGAGACGTTATCTCCTCTTTATCACACCTTAGTACATCTCCCCTGTAGTCTATAACTAAATCTCTCCCATAGAATAACATAGGAACTGGAGAGTTTATCTCACTGGAGACGTTATCTCCTCTATATCACACCTTAGTACATCTTCCCCTGTAGTCTATAAATAAATCTCTCCCATAGAATAACATAGGAACTGGAGAGTTTATCTCACTGGACACGTTATCTCCTCTTTATTAGTGTTGAGCGAGCATGCTCGGCCGATGCTCGGATCGGCTCGAGCATCGCTCTGCTCGGCACATGGCGGTACTCGTACGAGTACCGCCATGTGCTCGCCCGCCATGTTCGGGTGGCAGGGATCTGTGCCGAAGGAGGCACAGATCTTGCAGACGCTCCGCTGGACCACCAGGGACTGGAGGTAGGGGGCATTGCGGAGATGAAGGGGGCATTGCGGAGATGAAGGGGGACATTGCGGAGATGAAGGGGGCATTGTGGAAGGGGGGCATTGCGGAGATGAAGGGGGCATTGCGGAGATGAAGCATTGCGGAGATGAAGGGGGACATTGTGGAAGGGGGACATTGTGGAAGAGGGGCATTGTGGAGATGAAGGGGGGCATTGACCAGGCACCCTCCCCTCATCAGAGCAGGGGGTGCCTGGTGTAATGCTCGAGTCCTCCCATTTAATTCAATGGGGTTCGGGTGCTCGGCCGAGCACTCGAGCCTCAGGGGGTGCTCGGTCAGAGCACCCGAACACCCGAGCATCGGGGTGCTCGCTCAACACTACTCTTTATCACACCTTAGTACATCTCCCCCTGTAGTCTATAACTAAAGCTCTCCCATAGAATAACATAGGAAGTGGAGAGTTTATCTCTCTGGAGAAGTTATCTCCTCTTTATCAGACCTTAGTACATCTCCCCTGTAGTCTATAACTAAATCTATCCCATAGAATAACATAGGAACTGGAGAGTTTATCTCACTGGAGAAGTTATCTCCTCTTTATCACACCTTAGTACATCTCCCCTGTAGTCTATAACTAAATCTCTCCCATAGAATAACATAGGAACTGGAGAGTTTATCTCACTGGACACGTTATCTCCTCTTTATCACACCTTAGTACATCTCCCCCTGTAGTCTATAACTAAAGCTCTCCCATAGAATAACATAGGAAGTGGAGAGTTTATCTCTCTGGAGAAGTTATCTCCTCTTTATCACACCTTAGTACATCTCCCCTGTAGTCTATAACTAAATCTATCCCATAGAATAACATAGGAACTGGAGAGTTTATCTCACTGGAGAAGTTATCTCCTCTTTATCACACCTTAGTACATCTCCCCTGTAGTCTATAACTAAATCTCTCCCATAGAATAACATAGGAACTGGAGAGTTTATCTCACTGGACACGTTATCTCCTCTTTATCACACCTTAGTACATCTCCCCCTGTAGTCTATAACTAAAGCTCTCCCATAGAATAACATAGGAAGTGGAGAGTTTATCTCTCTGGAGAAGTTATCTCCTCTTTATCACACCTTAGTACATCTCCCCTGTAGTCTATAACTAAATCTATCCCATAGAATAACATAGGAACTGGAGAGTTTATCACACTGGAGAAGTTATCTCCTCTTTATCACACCTTAGTACATCTTCCCCTATAGTCTATAACTAAAGCTCTTCCATAGAATAACATAAGAACTGGAGAGTTTATCTCACTGGAGAAGTTATCTCCTCTTTATCACACCTTAGTACATCTCCCCTGTAGTCTATAACTAAATCTCTCCCATAGAATAACATAGGAACTGGAGAGTTTATCTCACTGGAGTAGTTATCTCCTATTTATCACACCTTAGTACATCTCCCCCTGTAGTCTATAACTAAATCTCTCCCATAGAATAACAAGGAACTGGAGAGTTTATCTCACTGGAGAAGTTATCTCCTCTTTATCACATCTTAGTACATCTGCCCTGTAGTCTATAACTAAAGCTCTCCTGTAGAATAACATAGAATAACTGGGACTTGAGGATATATATATATATATATATATATATATATATATATATATATAATTTTTTTTTTTTTTTTTTTTTAAAGTTTCAAATATTATATTAAGAGAAATGGTGCATTACAAATAATCAATATAGAAGTATAATTACATACATTAACAAGTCAAGTATACATGCAGAAGCAAGAGACATAGAACGAAGACTTTACAATCCTGTATACATCCTATATAATAATTCAGTGTGTTTGTCAGAAGCTGTCATGCGCAGTAGAGACAGCTGCGTGCGCTGCAGTCATGCGCAGTACAGACTGCCCACGCCGCGGCTGACAACAGAGCAGGGCTCCGAATTCAGACCGTAGTCAGTGTGCAGAGAGGACTACGGTCTGAATTCGTAGTGCCCAGCTCCGTATCAGCCGCGACGCAGGCAGTCTCTACGGTGCATGACTGCACCGCGACCGTTGCTGGATGGTACTGTGGCCCGTGTGCACAGGCTCTTCAACTAGTTATTGTATAAAACAGGTAAGACAACCACAATTAACCTTCCAGTATGTAATGATAAATAAAGTACTGGAGGATATTTTTTTCCCACTACGATGCAGTTGGTTAGTCAAGATTTCCACCAGTTTTGTTTGGAATCTATGGCCCTTAATGTCAATCTTCTGTGACGGTGGGATGGGAAAAAAACCCACGACTCAATTTGCGTCCGGAACTGGTTTGAGAGAGAAAATAGTTAATAATTACTGTAATCCATCAAGTGGGATCATCTCAACATTATTAGTGAGTAAATCATCAACAGATCGAGTTTCACACGGTGAAACCCACAAAGCATAGAAAGATCTGCTTGACGTGTAAAAGCAAATATGTAATTTAATCGTCTCTATTCCACACTTCACCCCCACGGCCACAGGTATCATCAGGTCCAGGAATCCACAGAAAATAATAGACTCTGCGCAAATTGTTCATTAACCCCTTTGCGTGCCAGAGGGAAGCCCGATGCTTTGCTCAGCGATGCATTGGGCACCTTTCTGGCACTCAGCTGGTTAACCCATTGAGTGCCAGAGGGGTACAGAACGCATTGCAAAGCAATGCGTTACATACCCCTCTGGCACTCAAAAGTTTAAACTTTTTCAGGCTAATGTACTAAATAACAATAAATGGAATTCTGAGGCAAATAAAAATTATCAAAATCCCTTTTGTTTTAAATGGGATTTACCCCTTAAAGGCATAGTAACACATACTATGTAAAACTATATCTGTTGTAGAGTTTATCCTCCTGAGTAAAACAAGGGTACTCCTATGGCTGACAGGTGTTTTATTCAAAAGTTACTTCAGCTCAAACTTGAGTTTTGTTTAGGTGAAATATCTCGATGACCTGAAATATCACAGTGGCGCTGTTGCTGCATCAGCCTATAGAGGTTTATTTCCAACTGTCCAGAACTGCCCATATGATGATGTAACAACAGCGCCACTGTGATATTTCAGGTCATTGAGATATTTCACCTAAACAAAATTCAAGTTTGAGCTGAAGTAACTTTTGAATAAAACACCTCTCAGCCGTGGGAGTACCCTTGTTTTACTCAGCAGGATCAGTACTATGATATTTTTCATGTATTAACTGTTACTTTCTGTTTAATAAGCCCTACAACACAACGCTCTAGCGTTGGACATCCCTCTGGCACTCCAAGGGTTAATAACCATGTCTCCTATTATTGCAACAATGTCTGACAACAAAGTCACACCTAGCTGAACCCAAACCTCATTTATTCTGGGTGTATAGGTATTTTTTATAACCAGTAGTGAATTTTGGCTTGCTGCTGCCTCAACACTTTGAACAAGTCATCTCTTTGCAATGCGTTGAGCGTCCGTCTGCCATTCAAAGAGTTAAGCCCAGCCTAGTGCATGCAGACCTTCCCCATACACACGATGCCACTCCCTCACTGTATCCAACCCCTTCCACAGGCCTTACGCCTTTCCTTAAAGGGATAGTAACGTTTCATAATAAATGCAGCTCTAATTAATCATCATAGTATTTGGACTTTGGAGAGTGTTATTTCAATTCTGTCAGAGTTGTAGCTCAAGAGCAATTCAATGACAAAGTATCCCCCTCCCACCCATTCAGCCAGATCAGAAGGGAGGTGCCCAGGTAGACTGCAAAGAGGGACAATCCTCAATTAAGATAAGGGAAAAACCTGAAAAGCTTGTCAAGGGGGGCTGGGCTTTCATTGTTCTCATAGGAAGAAGACTGTCCCCTTCTGTTATCTGTCTGGTCTGTGGACTGGATTCCACATCTGAGAAGAGATGTCTTACACTAGGTAAAAGGGGCGGGAGGGGAAACTTTGCTTATGAATATCTCTCAAACCATAAAGGTTTGAGAGATAAGACATATCATTCTTCATGTTTTTTTAATGCCTACAAAATAAAATAAAGTTAAAACAAAGTATTACTATCCCTTTAAAGAAATGGAAGCAATGAAAATAACATGTGTCCTGGGAACCGTTTCGTCCCGAGGTGCACTAAGGTCTGGGAGTCTTCAAATGATGGGATTTGCATCATAAAGTAGGTGGAGCTTGACTGGAAGGGGTGGAATTGGATAAAAGGGTGGAGGTGTTTGCCTTTAAAATGGGTGGAGAGTGGGGAAATAGGGGTGTAAAGGGACCGGAGCTGGCAGTGAAGTGAGGGAGTTACAAGGGAACTCACTGATCCCCGAGAATCAGCCCTTGTACCCGGAGACCCGGTAATTAAAGGGGAACATTCATATGAGAAAAAACTTTTATTTATGGACTTGAATCACTACAAGTAGATTAGCGTTGGTTTACTTTAACTTATGTACTATCAAAGATCTGAAGAGCTAAAATCGGACACTTCCGCGTTCTGTGGCACCCTGTATATGCAGCACAACCAAGGGAGGGCTGACCTGGGGGGCAGAGGGGCAATTGCCCCCTGGGTCGGTCATAGGTCTGGGCTGGTGGGCCACTGCCTCACTCAATCTCTTTCTTGTTGCTGTAAATGGAGCTACACTAGTGATACCACAGAGCTTACAACTGAAATGGATCTGCACTAGTGATACCATAGAGCTTACAATTGAAATGGGTCTACACTAGTGATATCACAGAGCTTATAACTGAAATGGAACTACACTAGTGACACCACAGAGCTTATAACTGAAATGGATCTACACTAGTGACACCACAGAGCTTATAACTGAAATGGACCTACACTAGTGATACCACAGAGCTTATAACTGAAATGGATCTACACTAGTGATACCACAGAGCTTATAACTGAAATGGATCTACACTAGTGACACCACAGAGCTTATAACTGAAATGGATCTACACTAGTGATACCACAGAGCTTATAACTGAAATGGATCTACACTAGTGATACCACAGAGCTTATAACTGAAATGGATCTACACTAGTGACACCACAGAGCTTATAACTGAAATGGATCTACATTAGTTATACCACAGAGCTTACAACTGAAATGGATCTGCACTAGTGATACCATAGAGCTTACAACTTAAACTGAGCTGCACTAGTGATACCACTGAGCTAGTGGTACCTCTAGTAGCATAACCCATTGCCATTGTAAGCTCTATGGTATCACTAGTGTAGCTTTAAATTGTAAGCTCTGTGGTATCACTAGTCTAGCTTCCATTCAATTGTAAGCTGTATGTTATCTCTAGTGTAACTGCATTTCAACTGTAAGCTCTGTATTATCACTAGTGTAGCCCCATTCCAGTTGTAAGCTCTGTGGTATAATTTGCCTTACTTCACAGCATTAATAACAAGTTTAAAATGAACAAAAGGGGGTGGGCTGGGACAGTGGGCTGGAACGATAGCTGAAATGGACCACTTGATTGTATTTGCCCCCCAGGCCACACGTTGCCAGCCCTCCCCTGATCACAACGCTGCAGGACTTCCCACCTCCCTCCCATATACCCCAGGTAGTGGGTTCTTGCTTCCTTTTGTAACGGCATTTACAGAGGCGTAACTAGAAGCCACCAGGCCCTTGTGCAGAAATTGCCATTGGGCCCCCTGCCAACCACATTGCACCCCCCATTACCCCCAATCTCCACAATTGCCCCAATTAGTCATAATCACCCACAATTGCCTCCACATTGACACAATTACCCCCACATTGCCACAATTGTCCCCAATAGCCACAATTGCCCCAATAGCCACAATTGTCCCTAATTGCCTCCTCAATTGCCCCCAATTGCCACACTGCCTCTTCAGTTGCCCCAAATTGCCACATTGCCTCCACAATTGCCCCCACATTGCCACAATTGCCCCCAACTGCCACATTGCCTCCACAATTGCACCCAATTTCCACATTGCCTTCACAATTGTCCCCACATTGCCACAATTGCCTCCATAATTGCCCCCAATTGCCACATTGCCTACACTGATACCCTCCATGCCCATCTTCTACCTCCCTGATGGTCCAGCGGCTGGCGTGGCAGGATAGGTCTTCTGCACTGCCAGATCTCCCGCTCATTCCTTCTGTAATGCAGAGCGCTGGGAGATGATGTCATCTCCCAGCGCCCTGCATTATTACTACAGTGCCGACGAAACGATCCTCATCTGCTAGAGCTAAGGTCTGTGTGGAAGAAAGCACAGACCTCGTCCTCAGCTGCTGGTGCCAGGCAGGGGGTCGTAGGGGGAGCCCGGTCGCAGGTGCGACCCCTATTGTTACGCCACTGGGTATTTATGTGAGCTATCGTTACAGCAAGCTCCGTTTGCCATACTCCACATCCAAGCTTGTAGTGGGTGGCAGTGGTCTAGCAGGCAGCGGCCGGGCCCCTCGAGTGACGGGCCTGGTCGCAGTTGCAACCCCTGTGACCACTATAGTTACATCACTGAATAGCTATACTTTTTTTTAAAGTATTATTATCTTTAAAAATTCCCACAAGGAAGGAAGGGTCATGCATTTCTATTAAATGGGCTTTTAACCCCTTGAATGCTAAAGAGGTCTCCCCATTTAAATAAATGCTCATTTTTATTGTCTCCTGTACTGCAGTTGGTTTGGTCCAGCCTTACTGTCTGTCTGCTGCATCTCCCAGTAGATTTCACCGTAAAGGCAATTACCACAATGTTCAAATGTCTCCTGGTGAAAATAATCCAGCGGAGTTCACAGAAAGTCAATGCGACAGTATTAAGTTACGGCTAATGAGAGTGAGTAAGAGCGTGTCACCGTAGCCTTGTGCTAATGACTATAGAGAGAACAATCCGCACAGATCAATCGCAGCTCAGGGATGTCTGTCTGACTCACCTCTTCACTGCTTGCCTTGTCTTTGAGTGCAAGGGGCCCCTCAAAGGCATTTCAGCTAAACCACAAATATAATGTGACCAAACCTCCCATTTAACACAGGATGCCTATGAAGAACACACATTAAAGGGATAGTAGTGGATTCAAATATATGTAGCTCTGATTAATGCTTCTATTTTATGGGTCATGTAGTATATATATATATATATATATATATATATATATATATATATATATATATATATATAAAACTGAAAAAGTTATGGTGGGGGAAAAAAGTAAATGATCCTTGCACCTGAATTTGGTGGGTGGTAGATACAATGTTAAATAAAAATTTGACACACCAGTCAATAATACATGCTTTTCCCACAGAAACCTCACATTTGCAGTGTTGTTACTACTGCAGGGGATTCTGGGTAGGCAAATGCATTTTGCCTCAGATTCCACTTTATACATGGATTCCTTAAAGTATGTGTATTCTGAGCAACAGCTTTAAGACACAACTCAGGAAGAGATGCAAAGCCAGTGAACCACTCATGGACAGCCGTTTCCTTGTTAATGCAACTCATCAGCATGAGATTGGTTTTACTGGCTTGCCATAGAGGTTTGGTGTATTTGTGGAGCAGAAACTGATAAGGTTATGGTGGGGAAAAAAGTGAATGAAAACCCTTTCCACCTGAATTTGGTGGGTGGTAGATACAATGTTAAACAAAAATGAGTGTGTGACTTGTATTTCAAAAGTAAATCATTCTTAAAGTATCCCCCTCCTGCCCCTTTTACCTCTTGGCTACCCTCCCCCAGCCGGTACGGACAGCACACAGCGCGAGGGACAATCTTCAGCGAGCGTAATGGAAATCCTGCCCTCCTTCATCACATCACATCACAGAGAGAAGATTGCCTCTCGCTGTGAGGTGTCTGCTCAAGCGACCAGATTCCACATCTGCTGGGAGGTAAAAGGGATACATTAAAATTGATTTACTTTTGAACTACAAGTCACACACTACGTATGTACAGAGCTACATGACCCATAATATAGGAGCCAGGGATGTGCACAGACATTTTGGGGGGCAGGGGCTCAAATGAAGAAAAGGGCACTTCTCATAATTATTTATTTATTGTTAAAAGGGTACAAGGTGCTCAAGCCACCCTTGGTGTCTATGTGTGCACGTGCCTGATAGGAACATTAATCTAAGCTACATGTATTTCTATCCATTACTATCCCTTTAAGGCTGATGTCAGGGGCATTTTAATCCATTGGCATGCCTGGCCTGCAGTTTCAGGGGATCTCTCCTTGTGCTGCCAGCAGTGTCACATTTACATAAAGGAACCATTTTATTCCCATGGTGAGCTGGTCAGGGAGGAGGGAAGTTGTTCTGGGTGCACAACCACAACAATGTGGGCCACAACCAGTTAGGGTTGCCACCCAGCTGGTATTTTACCGGCAGGCCAGTAAAAAATTGGCTTCTGTGCAATGTTAAGTCTATGGAGGGAATGCCATGGCCGGTATTTTTTTGAAGAAAAGGTGGCAACCCTACAAACAGGAAAGGAAGAACAGGAAGGTTACAACCAGGGAGGATTGGCTGGGGGTGCAGGGGGCAATTGCCCCCTGAGCCAGTCACATGTCTGAGTGGTGGGCCACTGCCTCATTCAATATCCTACTTGTTGCTGTAAACAGAGCTACACTAATGATACCACAGAGCTTACAATTGAAATGGCTTTACACTAATGATACACTACACTAGTATCATAACCCATTTCCCTTGTAAGCTCTATGGTATCACTAGTGCTGCTTTACTTAAATTGTAAGCTCTGTAGTCTCAGAAGTGTAGCCCCATTTCAATTGTAAGCTCTATGGTATCACTTGTCTTACTTCAAAACATTAATGGTAATTTTAAAATTAACTAATGGGGGTAGGCTAGAACAGTAGCCTGGAAAGATTGTAGAAATAGGCCACTGGATTGTATTTCCCCACAGGCCACATTTTGCCAGCCCTCCCCTGGTTATAACTGAACTAGGGTGACCACATTTCCGTTCTGCCATTCCGGGACATGTGGTCACCCTAGTCCCGCAGCTGAGGCTCCCGCCGGCGCTGACCATCTTTCTGATCCTGACACAGAAAGATTTCCCAGTGGGAACATCCTCAGAAAGATGGACAGCGCCGGCGGGAGCCTCAGCCGCGGGTCTCACTTGTAGCACCAGCATACCTGGCATAAAGGACAGTCCTAGGCATTCTGGGACCTGTGCTCACCCTAAACTGAACATAAGCAGATCCTACATGTTAACCTATAGTTGAGGGGGCTCAATGCATTGTGGACCCCCCAGTCACTAAAAGTGAAAGTAAACCTCCATTCTGAATTTACATATTATGAACATGCACAATATGTAATCAGATTGCCCTGTAGCACAGAATGCTCTATATGCTGTATGCTCTCAGTTGTATAATTTTATCACTATCCCTGCCTTCACAGTTCTTGACAGAAAGCTCCCTGTCTAGGAAGATCAATATCGGTGGCATAAAATGTAAACACTAGTGATGATCGAGCACCCCAATGCTCGGGTGTTCGGGTGCTCTGACCGAGCGCCCCCGGAGGCTCGAGTGCTCGGCCGAGCACCCGAGCCCCATTGAAGTCAATGGGAGGACTCGAGCATTACACCAGGCACCCCCTGCTCTGATGAGGGGAGGGTGCCTGGTCCATAGGAAAAGGTCAAAAAATGATGGAAACACCACAGAAATGGTTCAGGGACAGCATAGGGAGGATGTCTGGATGCATCTTGGACTCCAACATCGCTGCTGGGAACGATGTTTCGCCCGTAGTACGCCATTTTTACAGACTGACCGTAAAACACACAAAAAGGAAGATAAAAATGATTTTAGGCGAAAAATTGTTACCAAACAGTATTTGCTGTATATTTACTTGTATATCATCTGCAAATTCTGCAAAAAATTTCGTCGATTTTTCGGAACTGGGGCCATGATTAAGAGGGAAATGTGCGCAGCGTAAAGCAGGTGTTCAACGTGGTTATGGCCCGGGTAAGGTACAGCATTCAGGAACGGAGGCCGCAGCTACCACAGGTTTTACAACATGTCCGTTTGCCCTTGTTAAGTCCAAAATTTATAGTCGTAACAGTGGGGTCTGATCCATTCAGTAAAAGTGACGAAGTGACTTAGTGGATGAAGCCAAGAACTACCTTCTGCTCTGTCGAACACCCCAGCCCTATTTAATTCAATGGGAGGACCTGAGGCACTCCGATACAACCTGTATATCACAAAATGGAGGGCCTCATTCACATTGTGGTACAATAGTTCAGGTAGTGGTCCAACACTCATAAAGCCTATGCACTAAGTGAAAGGGCTGCCAAAAATTAGACTGAAATGTCACTCCAATACACCCTTTATTACACATAAAGGAGGGCATCATACACACCCTTGAAAAATTAGGATTAATGGCCTGCTGGTGATCCTCTAAAACATTAGGGGCGAGGGCATGCCGCTAAGCTGACCATCTAAAACATTAGGAATGAGGGTCTGCTGCTGAGCCGACCATCTAAAACATTATGGGTGAGGGTCTGCTGCGGAGCTGACCATCCTAAACATTATATGCGAAGGCCCGCTAGTGAGCTGACGCTATAAAACATTATATGAGAGGGCCCGCTAGAGAGCTGACCCAATAAAACATTATATGATAAGGCCCGCTGGTGAGCTGACCTATACAAAAATTGTCAAACAGGGCCCGCTGGTGAGCTGGCCCTATATAAAAATTATATCACAGGGCCCGCTGGTGAGCTGGCCCTATATAAAAATTATATCACCGGGTATATGGAAGAGGAGGAGGAGGATGAGAAGATTAAGAGTCAACCATATACCCGTTTTTTGGGTGGAAGGGGTGAATGGGAATACAGAGTATTCCCATCATTGTAAATAACATATCTAAAGTGACTTTATGTTCACCCGGGGCTTTCCTCCAGTGGAGTGGAGAAGTCAGGGGAAATCCAGGCCTTGTTCATTTTTATAAGTGTCAACCTATCAGCATTTTCGGTGGAAAGGCGGATACGCTTATCTGTTATGATGCCACCAGCAGCACTAAATACCCGCTCAGACAGAACGCTGGCGGCAGGGCAGGCCAGCACCTCCAAGGCGTAGAGTGCCAGTTCATACCACGTGTCCAGCTTGGACACCCAGTAGTTGTAAGGCACAGAGGGATCATTGAGGACGCTGACACGGTCTGCTACGTACTCCTTCACCATCTTCCAAAACTTTTCCCTCCTTGTGACACTAGGCTGCGCATCAGGGTGAGGGTGCTGGCAGGGTGTCATGAAGGTGTCCCACGCCTTGGAGAGTGTTGCCCTGCCTTTGTCGGAACTGCTGTGTGCTCCCCTTTTCTCCCCTTCTCGGTTGGCCAAGGTAGCACGTACTCTGCCGCCAGCGTTGTCAGATGGAAAATTTTGGAGCAATTTTTCGACAAGAACCTTCTGGTATTGCACCATTTTGCTTGTCCTCTCCACCGGAGGAATGAGAGATGAGAAATTCTCTTTGTAGCGGGGGTCCAGAAGGGTGAACACCCAGTAATCCGTGTTGTCTAAAATGCGTATAACGCGTGGGTCACGGGAAAGGCAGCCTAACATAAAGTCAGCCATGTGTGCCAGAGTACCAACAGGCAAGATTTCGCTGTCCTCACCAGGAGGATGACTCTCAATCTCCTCATCCTCTTCCTCCTCTTCTGCCCACCCACGCTGAAGAGATGGAACTAAAGTTCCATGGCTACCCTCTGTAGCGGAGGCAACCGTGTCTTCCTCCTCCTCCTCCTCCGCCTCCTCCAATTGTCGCTGAGAAGACGAAGTGAGGGTGCTCTGGCTATCACCTTGTGTAAGCTCTTCCTCCACCATTTCCACCTCTTCCACATGCAAAGCGTCGGTTTTAATTGTGAGCAGCGAGCGTTTCAGTAGACACAGAAGTGGGATGGTTACACTGATAATAGCGTTATCGCCGCTCACCATCTGTGTCGATTCCTCAAAATTGCGTAAAACCTCACAGAGGTCTGACATCCATTCCCACTCCTCACTTCTGATTAGAGGAAGTTGTGGAGATGATGGGGGGCAATGTGAGGGCAATATGGAGCTGATGGGGGCAATGTGGAGATTAGGAGCATTGTGGAAGTGTCCAGTGGAGATGTCCAATGGGGAAGGGGCTTCAGATTTCTGTGCCTACAGGCTCCTGAGATGTAAATCCGGCCCTGAACATGCAACTGTATATAACATTTTTAGTGTGTGTGTATATATATATTTATTATGTCTCTGTATTTGAGCAAATATGCAACTCTTTGCTGTAAACACTCCTGGACATCCATGAAAACGAGAGAAATCTCAATGTATTCTTCCTGGTAAAACATTTTCTAAATAAATAAGTAAATAAATAAATAAAAAGTTCTGTTCCTTGATACAATGTAATGGTCGGTTGTTGCAATCAGGGGAAGCTGATTTCATTACAGACTCCATTTCCTTCTGAGTCTGTGACCTGCTAGCACCACAGCAAGAGGAGAAGAGGTCCACATGTCCCAAAATAAAAGGGTTAACCCTGAGGATTAGTGATGAGCGAGCACCCCAATGCTCGGGTGTTCGGGTGCTCTGACCGAGCACCCCCGGAGGCTCGAGTGCTCGGCCGAGCACCCGAGCCCCATTGAAGTCAATGGGAGGACTCGAGCATTACACCAGGCACCCCCTGCTCTGATGAGGGGAGGGTGCCTGGTCCATAGGAAAAGGGCAGAAAATGATGGAAACACCACAGAAATGGTTCAGGGACAGCATAGGGAGGATGTCTGGATGCATCTTGGACTCCAACGTAGCTGCTGGGAACGATCTTTCGCCCGTAGTACGCCATTTTTACAGACTGACCGTAAAACACACACAAAGGAAGATAAAAACGACTTTAGGCGAAAAATTGTTACCAAACAGTATTTGCTGTATATTTACTTGTATATCATCTGCAAATTCTCCCAAAAATTTCCTCGATTTTTCTGAACTGAGGCCATGATTAAGAGGGAAACGTGCGCAGAGGCAAATTCTCCCAAAAATTTCCTTGATTTTTCTGAACTGAGGCCATGATTAAGAGGGAAACGTGCGCAAAGGCAAATTCTCCCAAAAATGTCCTCGATTTTTCTGAACTGAGGCCATGATTAAGAGGGAAACGTGCGCAAAGGCAAATTCTCCCAAAAATTTCCTCGATTTTTCTGAACTGGGGCCATGATTAAGAGGGAAACGTGCGCTGAGCCGACCATCCAAAACATTATGGGTGAGGGTCTGCTGCGGAGCTGACCATCCTAAACATTATATGCGAAGGCCCGCTAGTGAGCTGACGCTATAAAACATTATATGAGAGGGCCCGCTAGAGAGCTGACCCAATAAAACATTATATGAGAAGGCCCACTGGTGAGCTGACCTATACAAAAATTGTCAAACTGCGCCCGCTGGTGAGCTGGCCCTATATAAAAATTATATCGCAGGGCCCGCTGGTGAGCTGGCCCTATATAAAAATTATATCACTGGGCCCGCTGGTGAGCTGGCCGTATATAAAAATTATATCCCAGGGTATATGGAAGAGAGTCAACCATATACCCATTTTTTGGGTGGAAGGGGTGAATGGGAATACAGAGTATTCCCATCATTGTAAATAACATATATAAAGTGAGTTTATGTTCCCCCGGGGCTTTCCTCCAGTGGAGTGGAGAAGTCAGGGGAAATCCAGGCCTTGTTCATTTTTATAAGTGTCAACCTATCAGCATTGTCGGTGGAAAGGCGGATACGCTTATCTGTTATGATGCCACCAGCAGCACTAAATACCCGCTCAGACAGAACGCTGGCGGCAGGGCAGGCCAGCACCTCCAAGGCGTAGAGTGCCAGTTCATGCCACGTGTCCAGCTTGGACACCCAGTAGTTGTAAGGCACAGAGGGATCATTGAGGACGCTGACACGGTCTGCTACGTACTCCTTCGCCATCTTCCAAAACTTTTCCCTCCTTGTGACACTAGGCTGCGCATCAGGGTGAGGGTGCTGGCGGGGTGTCATGAAGGTGTCCCACGCCTTGGAGAGTGTTGCCCTGCCTTTGTCGGAACTGCTGTGTGCTCCCCTTTTCTCCCCTTCTCGGTTGGCCAAGGTAGCACGTACTCTGCCGCCAGCGTTGTCAGATGGAAAATTTTGGAGCAATTTTTCAACAAGAACCTTCTGGTATTGCACCATTTTGCTTGTCCTCTCCACCGGAGGAATGAGAGATGAGAAATTCTCTTTGTAGCGGGGGTCCAGAAGGGTGAACACCCAGTAATCCGTGTTGTCTAAAATGCGTGTAACGCGTGGGTCACGGGAAAGGCAGCCTAACATAAAGTCAGCCATGTGTGCCACAGTACCAACAGGCAAGATTTCGCTGTCCTCACCAGGAGGATGACTCTCAATCTCCTCATCCTCTTCCTCCTCTTCTGCCCACCCATGCTGAAGAGATGGAACTAAAGTTCCATGGCTACCCTCTGTAGCGGAGGCAACCGTGTCTTCCTCCTCCTCCTCCTCCTCCTCCGCCTCCTCCAATTGTCGCTGAGAAGACGAAGTGAGGGTGCTCTGGCTATCACCTTGTGTAAGCTTTTCCTCCCGCATTTCCACCTCTTCCACATGCAAAGCGTCAGTTTTAATTGTGAGCAGCGAGCGTTTCAGTAGACACAGAAGTGGGATGGTTACACTGATAATAGCGTTATCGCCGCTCACCATCTGTGTCGATTCCTCAAAATTGCGTAAAACCTCACAGAGGTCTGACATCCATTCCCACTCCTCACTTCTGATTACAGGAAGTTGAACGGAGAGGCGACGACCGTGTAACAGCTGGTACTCCACTACTGCCCTCTGCTGCTCACAAAGCCGGGCCAACATGTGGAAGGTGGAGTTCCAGCGCGTGCTCACGTCACACAGCAGCCGGTGAGCTGGCAATTGTAAGCGCTGCTGCAGCTTCAACAGGCCGGCTGAAGCTGTAGATGACTTACGGAAATGTGCACACACGCGGCGCACCTTGGTCAAGAGATCATGCAAATTGGGGTAGGTTTTTAGAAATCGCTGAACCACTAAATTAAATACATGCGCTAGGCATGGTACGTGTGTGAGCTTGCCGAGCTCCAAAGCCGCCACCAAGTTACGCCCATTATCACACACAACCATGCCTGGTTGGTGACTAATCCCCTGCAACAGCTCTGAGGCCGTGTGCTGTTTGTCCCCAAGGCAGATCAGCTTCAGCACGGCCTGTTGACGCTTCCCCACTGCAGTGCTACACTGCTTCCAGCTACCGGCTGATGGGTGAGTGGCGCTGCGCGCAGAGAATTCGGAGGTGGAAACGGAGGAGGAGGAGCCAATAACGTAGGTGCTGGCGGAAACCCTGATGGAGGTAGGGCCCGCAATCCTCGGCGTGGGTAGCACCTGTGCCATCCCAGGGTCCGAGTCGCTCCCAGCCTCCACGACATTCACCCAGTGTGCCGTCAGGGAAATGTAGCGTCCCTGGCCACAAGCACTTGTCCATGTGTCAGTCGTTAAGTGGACCTTCCCAGTAACTGCGTTGGTCAGGGCACGGGTGATGTTACGGGACACATGGTGGTGTAATGCGGGGATGGCACACCGGGAAAAGTAGTGGCGGCTGGGGACCGCGTACCGAGGGACAGCTGCTGCCATCAGGCTGCGGAAGGACTCAGTCTCCACAAGCCTAAATGGCAGCATTTCGATGGCCAGTAATTTGGAAAGGTGTGAGGTTAGTGCTATGGCCTGTGGGTGGGTGGCTGGGTATTTTCGCTTGCGCTCAAATGCCTGGGGTAACGACATTTGGACGCTGTGCTGGGACAGGGAAGTGGATGTGGTCGCTGATGGTGCTTCAGATGGTACAGGTGCAGGGCGGGAGGTATGCGGGCCTGCGCCTTCGACAGGCGATTGGCCGGCACCGAAAACAGGGGAAGAGGAGGCAGTGGTGTGGCCTGCAGACACAGATGGGCGATCCAGGCGTTCCTCCCACTTATTACGGTGCTTGGATGCCATGTGTCGGATCATGCTGGTGGTGGTGAGGTTTCTAGTGTTCATGCCTCGGCTCATTCTGGTGTGGCACAGGTTGCAAACTACAATTCTTTTGTCGTCCGCACTTTCCTTAAAAAAACGCCATACCGCGGAACACCTACCCCTTGGCTAGGGAGATTTACGCAAGGGGGTGCTCCGTGGAACATTTTCGGGCCGGTTTGGTGCGGTCCGCCTTCTTTCTGTAGCCACACCACTGCCTCTTCCAGCCTGTTGCGGTGCTGCAGATGGCTCACCCTCAGGACTGCTGTCATCGCTCGGCTCTACACCTTCCCAGGTGGGGTCAGTCACCTCATCGTCCACCAAGTCCTCCTCCACTTCCTCACTCTGATCATCCTCCTCATGTCTTGATCCCACCACATACTCAGTCATTGACAACTGTATATCATCCTCCTCATCAAGGTCTTGAGACAGTAATAGTGGTTGATGTAATGGCAACTGTGTCTCATCATCATCATCATCATCCACTTCCTTTGACCTTAAATGCCGTTCACCTCTGTCATCTTCTTGTGATTGGGTACCCTCTAGAGGTTGTGAATCAGGGCACAAGATGTCATGTTCCTCTGCAAGCGTGCTTGGAGAGAGGTTCAAATTAAGGATTGGTGATGAGACGAGCTCCTCACTATATCCCAGTGTGGGATCACTTCTTTGACCAGATCCTCTATGGTGGGAGGAAGGATGATCAGAGTGAGGATTATGTTGACCAGACTCTTGGCTACTGAGAGTGGACTTGGTGGAAGACAGGGTGGTGCTTAACCGACTGGAAGCAGTATCAGCTGACATCCAACCGACCACCTGTTCGCAGTGGTCGGACCTCGAGAGTGATGTCCTGCGACGCCCTGTAAAATGAGACATGAAGCTAGGTATGGTGGATGTCTTTCTGTCTTGTGCTCTGGCACCAGGCGCAGTTTCTACGCGTCCTGACCCGCGCCCTGAACTATCAGGATCACGTCCACTTCCCCGTCCCTTTTTACCCGCCTTCTTCATATTACACGGAATATGTGCTGCAAATCTGCAACTTTGCACAGTACACAGAATTTGCTTCTTAACTGCGGCTACGCAAAGTGAATGGAATATGTGACTTTGATATTTTACAGTTTGAAGACTTAACAGAATTTTTTCCTATTCTGAAACTGTGCACAGTACACAGAATTTGCTTCTTAACTGCGGCTACGCACAGTGAATGGAATATGTGACTTTGATATTTTACAGTTTGAAGACTTAATAGAATTTTTTCCTATTCTGAAACTGTGCACAGTACACAGAATTTGCTTCTTAACTGCGGCGACGCACAGTGAATGGAATATGTGACTTTGATATTTTACAGTTTGAAGACTTAACAGAATTTTTTCCTATTCTGAAACTGTGCACAGTACACAGAATTTGCTTCTTAACTGCGGATACGCACAGTGAATGGAATATGTGACTTTGATATTTTACAGTTTGAAGACTTAACAGAATTTTTTCCTATTCTGAAACTGTGCACAGTACACAGAATTTGCTTCTTAACTGCGGCGACGCACAGTGAATGGAATATGTGACTTTGATATTTTACAGTTTGAAGACTTAACAGAATTTTTTCCTATTCTGAAACTGTGCACAGTACACAGAATTTGCTTCTTAACTGCGGCGACGCACAGTGAATGGAATATGTGACTTTGATATTTTACAGTTTGAAGACTTAACAGAATTTTTTCCTATTCTGAAACTGTGCACAGTACACAGAATTTGCTTCTTAACTGCGGCGACGCACAGTGAATGGAATATGTGACTTTGATATTTTACAGTTTGAAGACTTAACAGAATTTTTTCCTATTCTGAAACTGTGCACAGTACACAGAATTTGCTTCTTAACTGCGGCGACGCACAGTGAATGGAATATGTGACTTTGATATTTTACAGTTTGAAGACTTAACAGAATGTGCTCTAATCTGCAACTTTGCACACTAAACAGAATGTGCTCTAATCTGCAACTTTGCACACTAAACAGAATGTGCTCTAATCTGCAACTTTGCACACTAAAAAGAATGTGCTGCTAATCTGCAACTTTGCACACTGAACAGAATGTGCTCTAATCTGCAACTTTGCACACTAAACAGAATGTGCTCTAATCTGCAACTTTGCACACTAAACAGAATATCTATTTTTTTTTGTTTTGTTTTTTTTCCCCCCCACACAAAATAAACTGCTGCCCCCACACACAGTAGTCCTAAAAAGGACTTTTGGGTCTTTTTTTTTACAAATTTGCTTTTCTTCTCCCTACACTGACTTTCCCTTCCTATCCTCATCTCTCCCTGGCTAAGACTGAGCCGAACTCGCTGGTCAGGTGCTATACAGCACCCGATCACGGGTTCTGGCCAGCCAATCAGTGTAATGCCAGCAGCCAACATGGCTGCTGGCATTACACCGATGTCAGAGCCTCCCCGCACGTTTATTGGCTGTGCAGCAGCCGCGAAACGTGCGGGGAGGAGAACCGAACATGGCGGGCGAGCACATGTGGTACTCGTACGAGTACCGCCATGTGCCGAGCAGAGCGATGCTCGAGCCGAACCGAGCATCGGCCGAGCATGCTCGCTCATCACTACTGAGGATGAATAAAATCAAATTGTCTTATTGTTTAGTTTTAAGTAGATTGTATACCTTTATTTTGACTTTACATAAGCGTTACTATTATTATTATTACATATTATTGTGAAGCAATACATTGCACGTTCCTCTGGTCCTTACCCCTTTGAGTGCCAGAGGGGTACACAACGCACTGCAAAGCAATGCGTTGTGTACCCCGCTGGCACTCAAAGGCTTAAAGTGGAACTATCACCCCAAATCAATTCTGCCCCTAACAATTAGCCATCTAGCGATAAGCTTAACAATAGTAGTATTAGCCAGAATAATTATCGCGTTAGTCACAAATCCTATTTCTGCCGAGACTGACGGCCAGGCAACAGTGTTTTAGAGGCATCTGCGCTCCTACGCAGTCAGTCCCTTCTGGTACCTAAAGGTACCATGCAGCGCCCCCTAGAGGAGATTGGGACTGACAGCACAGGTGCGCAGACATCTGAAAGCAAAGATGTCTGCGCTGTTGCCTGGCCATCAGTCTCGGCACATGTAGGATTTCTCAGTAACGCGGTGATTATGCTGGCTAATATGACTATTGCTAAGTTTATCGCTTGATGGCTAATTGTTGACTGGAGACTTTATTTGGGGTGATAGTTCCCCTTTAAAGGGTTAAGATTAACATGCAGAGACAAGAGAGACAGAGGTCCTGCCATCATCTGTCATGTCCACCTACATTTACATGACATCTAGAACAGATTGGTGTAATTATTTCTTTACTATCCAGAGAGGTATGCAAAGCACTTCAACTCAATGCGTTGGATGCCTCTCTGGCACTCAAGGGGTTAATTAGGAAAAAAATAAAAAAATTCAGTAGGACCACAGTAAGGTTAGAGCAGCATGTGTGTTAGCACGTTCCTTTAACTCTTTGCCTGCCAATATCTGGCGAACAATGCATCGGACACCCTTCTGGCACTCAAAGGGTTAATCGATGTGTAGTCCGTTGCTAGACCTGCAGGGGTTGGCGACTACAGCTCCTATCTGTTCTAGTCCCCAACAGGTCCAAGAATTGACTTTAAACCCTTGGGTGCTTGAGTTTGCAATGAGTTTGAGATATATCCAGAAATCAAAGGGTTAAAAGTCTTGCACTTTGAATAATAAATGCCAAATCAGGGATGGTCAACTTTCGGTTCCCTAGCTGTCGCTGGACTATAAATCCCATCATGTTAGTGAGCCAATAGATCGTCCCCCCACCTTATTTTTATGGTTACCAAATAATGGGGTAGATTCACTAAGGTGTGATAAAGAGGTGATAAAGTGGAGATGACTTCTCCAGTGATATCACTTCTCCAGTTCCTATGTTATTCTATGGAGCCAACGCAATAAGATTTCTTCAACTTTGGAGATCTTAGTGAATAACCTCTATAGAATAACATAGGAAATGGAGAAGTGATATCACTGGAGAAGTCATCTCCTCTTTATCATCTCTTTATCACAGCTTAGTGAATCCCCCCCCATTGTATCAAGGTTAAAGGGATAGTAATACTTTATTACTAACCCCATATTGTACATATTTGTAAAATAATGTAATAGCCCAAGGTTCATCTCTCAAACCTTTATGGTATGAAAGATAACCGAAGGCAAAGTTCCCCCCTCCCTCCCCCTTCCCTGATGTCAGCGTTGTACTGACCACAGGGATATACGGTCTGACTTTCATCAGGCGGCTCTGCAGCAAAGCCGAGATCGCGTTAGTGAAAAAGAATTATTTCACTGAAATGGTCTTTGCCTTCGGTTATCTCTCAAACCTGGGGCAATTAAATTATTTTGCAAATACCTACAATATGGGGGATAGTAATATTAAAGTATTACTATCCCTTTAAAGAGACTGAAGTACCTCAGTGTTCTACCACCAGCAGCGATAAGAAGATTGTTATGTCTAATCTGTAAAAAAACAGAATACTCGGAGTAGACAAAATAACGTAACAGGGACAGGGTAAAATGCCACACAACAGTACATAGATGATCACTCCCAGAGCTTCAGTCAGCGTAGACCCTCCAAGAACATGGAGAAGAATATTAAAGTGTTAGTAATGTCTGAAAAAAACTTTTTTTTGCGTTTAGAAGAGCTTAAAAAGCTGATCTAAATGCAAAAAAAGCATCTCTCAAACCGCTATGGTTTAAGAGATACAGGCATTTAAAGTTTGATTTCTCCTACTGACAGCTGTAAAGCTGTCAGCAGGAGATCCGTGTCGATCGACACTCTGGCGCTTGAGAAGTGCCGAGATCTCGTTACTTACACGGAATCCCTTCATTGGAATGGTCTAAAACGTGTGTCTAGTGTTCAGGCACACGTTTTAGACCATTCCAATGAAGGGATTCCGTGTAAGTAACGAGATCGCCGCACTTCTCAAGCGCCAGAGTGTCGATCGACACGGATCTCCTGCTGACAGCTTTACAGCTGTCAGTAGGAGAAATCAAACTTTAAATGCCTGTATCTCTTAAACCATAGCGGTTTGAGAGATGCGTTTTTTTTGCATTTAGATCAGCTTTTCAAGCTCTTCTAAATGCAAAAATGTTTTTTTTAGACATTACTAACACTTTAATTTTGTAATTCAATGAAAACCTCTGTAGCATTCGGTGGGTTCAAAGCTGCATTTAAAGGGGATGTATCACCTTATAAAAAGGTGCTACGATCCGCTTTGTTAATAAAAGTCATTATAGGATAGCTGTGTGTTTTTTTTTTTTTTTAATTGAACTACTTATAAAGATATCTCATATTGAAGTGCAGAAGAGCTTTGCCAAAGAATCAACGTGTCCCATTATGCTGATCGGCAAAACTCTTCTGCACATCTTATTTCTCCTCCCACCTCTCTCCCACCTGCCCCAGGGAACGCATTCATGGTTCCCTTCTGTGTGGTGTGAATGGCTTCTATCGTTATGTCAAGCTCTGGTTAGCATTATACTGAGGTTGCAGCCTCAGTATAATGCTAATCGCAGCTTGCTGTAACTTTAGGAGCCATTCATAGCACACTGAAGGGAAGTGTAAATGCGTTCCCTGGGGCAGGAGAAATATGACGCGCTGTAGATAATATCTTTATAAGTAGTTATATTTTTTAACAGCTTTTCTAGAATATGTTTAATTAACAAAGCAGATGGGAACACCTTTTTATAAGGTGATACATCTGCTTTAAATCAATAAGAAATGGGGCAATTTTTATTCCCTTTCGTACAGCTGGTATGCCCCCAGAGGTGCTACTCTTCTTGTGTTAAGAAACGCAGGACCCTTAATGTGCCAAAAAAATTATAGATGATTCCAGTATAGGCAAAATGATTGAACGTTTTGCAACAATGTTCTTATGGCTCTGCTCAAGGGATAGTAATGCTTAACCCCTTAAGGACCCTTGATGTACCAGGACCGTCACGGTCCTTGAACTACTCAAGGACCGATGACGGTCATGGTACGTCACGTACTTTTTACTTACAGCGCTCTACCGGGAGCACTGTAAGTAAAAATAGGGCCTGAAATAGACCGATCCAAGATTGGAGCGATCTCTATCAGGCCCCATAATGACGCGCCGATACACGTGACAGGTCACGTGTACCGGCGCGTCCAAGTGCCCCTATGCGGTCATTATGGGACGGAAATGTCCCATGACCGCCGGTCCTTAAGGGGTTAAAATGTAAAAACATACACGTTGTAGTGTTTACCCCCCTGAATAAAACAAGGGTCCTGCCACTGCTGAAAGGTGGTTTATTCAAAAGTTACTACATCTCAAACTTAAATTTTTTAGGTGCAATATCTCAATGGCCTTAAATGTTACAGTGACACTGTTGTTACACCATCCTATTGACATCTTACGTCAGTTGACCATAAATCTTCATAGGATGGAATAGCAACAGCGCCACTGTAAAACTTCAGGCCACTGTGATACTGCACCACAAAAAAAATGAAGTTTGAGCTGTAATAAACTTTTTTGAGCAAAAAAAAAAAAAAAAAAAGCTCAGTAGTCTTTAAAGGGATAGTAATACTTAAAATTTTAAAAAAAATATGTTGTAGGGTTTATCCCCCTGAGTAAAACAAGAGTACTCCCACTGCTGAAAGGCATTTTATTCAAAAGTTAGTACAGCTCAAAGTTGAATTTTTTAGGTGCAATATCACAGTGTCCTGAAATTGTACAGTGGTGCTGTTGCTACACCATCCTATGGAGAGTAATGGTCCTGGGACCAGAGCTGTCCATAGGATGATTTAGCAACAGCGCCATTGTACCATTTCAGGCCACTGTGATATTGCACCTAAAAAATTCAGCTTTGAGCTGTACTAACTTTTGAATAAAACACCTCTCAGCAGTGGGAGTACCTTTGTTTTACTCAGGGGGATAAACCCTACAACATATTTTTTTTCCACATTAGGTATTACTATCCCTTCAACAGCTGCCAAAGTGGCGGATCGGGCATTAAGGGGTTAAATGATATTGTTAAAATTTTAGGAACCCAAAATTATTTCCACATGAGCAATGTTGCCTTTGGGTTTATTAACCCTTTGAGTGCCAAGGGAGTATGGAACGATACCCCTCTGGCATTGAAAGGGTTAAAGGGATAGTAATACTTAAAATGTAAAAAAATATATGTTTTAGGGTTTATCCCCCTGAGTAAAAAAAGGGTACTCCCACTGCTGAAAAGTGTTTTATTCAAAAGTTATTAATGATCAAAGTTAACTTTTTTAGGTGCAGTATCACAGTTGCCTGAACTTGTACAGTGGCGCTGTTGCTTCACCATCCTATGGAGATTTATGGTCCCGGGACCAGAGCTGTCCAATGGATGGTGCAGCAACAGCGCCACTGTACAATTTCAGGCCACTGTGATATTGCACATAAAAAATTCAACTTTGATCTTTAATAACTTTTGAATAAAACACCTTTCAGCAGTGGGAGTACCCTTTTTTTACTCAGGGGGATAAAACCTACAACATATATTTTATTACATTTTAAGTATTACTAGCCCTTTAAGTGAGTAGTGAAAGGCTCATTCCAGAACTTTTAGCTTTCTTACCAGGGAAACATCTAGGATTCAAGAGGTCACAAACTGCCCTTGGAACTATTCATAAGAATATACCAACTGAAGGATGGTCACTGTTTTTTTTCCAGCAAATGTATCAGGGCTACGTCTCTCTGCTAATAGTTAATAGTAATAACTTGGCAGTGCGGTCACCGCGCCTGCATTTCCCCCCAAGTGCATCCTGAGATAGGACCTCATTCGGGAAGTGGCACCTGCACTTTCACTACAGAGAGAGCTTGTTACGTAGGATACACAAATAGTGTCGCTTCCTGCAAATGCTTTGTGGGACTGCCAGCACAGATAGAGTTAAAGACTAGGGGTCAGTGTGAGATGAGGCAATGGAACATGGGATATGGAAATTGGACTTGGTAGCACCGACCCTCCCATTAATCTTCAGGTCACCAAATTTTCACTCTGCTCACTGGGGTTGTTGTATTAACCCTCTGAGTGCCAGAGTGGTACGCAACGCATTGCAAAGCAATGCATTGCGTACCACTCTGGCACTCAAAGGGTTAAGAATAGGAGCAATCGTACTTTTCCCATTGATTTAAATGAGGAGCTTAACCCTTTGAGTTCCAGAGGGGTGAAGAACACATTGTAGAGCAATGCATTACTCAAAGAATTAACCCCTGAAGGCTAAAGACGTCACGCAATGCGTTGGAGATCTCTCTAGCATTCAAGGGGTTAAAAGACCCTTTTAACAAAAGAGTCTTTAACCCTTTGAATGCCAGAGTGGTACGGAATGCATTGCAAAGCAATGCATTCCGTACCACTATGGCACTCAAAGGGTGAAATGTCCTATCCGGTAGCATTCAAGGGTTTATATGTGTAATGAACTGGGATTTTTTTTTTTACTTAGGACATCAGCCTATGTGATCACAGATTGTTAGCAGATCTAATGGCCGGAATGTAATCAGGTGGTTTCCCAGCTGTTGTTGGACTCATTCCCCTGCACAGCACCAACCTTCACATTAATTGTTGGTTCTTCAGAGCTGTGCACTGCTAATTATAGGGCCCAGGGAAAGTTCTTGTGACAGCAACAGTTATTCTGGTATAGTAATGGCACAGAATGCCTATGAGAAAATGCTGTTACCATGAAACGCATCAGGCAGGTGTCCTTACGCGTTTTACATGTTGACTCTACCATTATCTATATGCTTCAATGTTTTTTCAAAGAGTGAATGAATAAATGTCTTGATTTTAATTCTTGGATTGGTGTGGCTCTCCTTCACCATATATTTATATAGTACATTAATGGTACTTAGGTTCAAGACATAAAGGGAGTCATTCTAGAGAAAATCCAACTGCACCAGAGGTGCAAATAACAATTCCCAAATTTTCAGTTTAATTAAATGTTTTTTTATCCCTTGAATACTAGCGATATCCTCAGTGCGTGGCTTCACAATTCGTTGAACACCTCTCTAGCATAAAAGGGGCTATAAGTTGAATTTAAACCTATTGGAAATGTTATTTCTGTCCTATGGTGTAGATGATTTCTCCAGAATTAAATCATTTTTCTTTCGAACATAAAGGCCCTCGAGGTTGGAGTGGACAGCCTCCAGCTGTTGTTGAATAATAAATCCATCATTCTCAGTCAGCCACTGTGTTACAGCAACATCTTCCAACAAAGCTGCTGTGACAAATATCATCTATGTGAATTAAGGCTTAGGTTTCACAATGTATTGGAAGCCTACATACCTCCCGTCATATCAAATGGTCAAAGAGGTGCTATTGCTGGGGGCATAGCTGATGGGTGGGGCATTACTGAGATTTTTTATTTTATTTCGTGACCTATTGACATCTTTATGTGTAAATGAAAAAAAGATTTAGAGCAAGATCAATGTGATACACACCACACAGTCTGATCTCCTAAAAAGAGGGACAGAGGGATTTGGTTCTCAGAGAGGGACTGTCTCTCCTAAAGAGGTAGACTTGGGAGGTATGGATCCAGCATCCAAGAGATATTTAGCTGAGTCTTGCTTCTTTCAGATGTCTGTTGAACAGAAAAACTGAGGACATCTGTTCAGCAATCCTGCAGCTTTCTAAAAGAATATGCCAGACCAGAGTTCCGCTTCATAAACAGATGATGATTGGATTTTCTATCCAGCAATGGAAGCATATAAGAGCAGACATTGCCCACCATAAAATAACAAAGGATTGGCAGCTAGGAACATAAAAAATTGCACAGGGCAACATTAATGTTTAGTCTGCAGAAAAGGTTGTTTTATTTATGTGTAAGTGGATGAAAAGGATGAAAGAGCAGATTCAGCATTGAATCTACGCCTGATATGTTCATAAATATGTCCAAGAGCTTTTACTAATGTTGGGATGAATAGAATTGCCAGTTTGGAGTTCACACCATCTCACATGGCACAGATTTCTTTTTAAAAGTAGTAACTGGGCCGTTATTTAAACAGACAGCCATCTCTTCCATTCTGAAACACAGATGGCAAATTACAGTTTTATGTAGAATTATTTTCATCCAAGAGCTGGGTGGCAAAAGGACAATTGCCTCCCAGGTTAGTATCATTTTAATGAGTTAGGCCACCCTGAGGCCACTTGTTCACTATGGAGGATTGTGAAGTAAACTATGTGGCTGATGCGGAAACTCTTCGGAAGAAAAACTGTAAATCACTTCTCATTTTTACACATGCAAGCCCAGGGGAGGGCTGGCAACTTTTGGCCTGGGGGGCAAGTACAATTAAGTGGCCTATTTCTATTACCGCTCCAGCCCAATGTCCAAGCCCACCCCCTTTTGTTAATGTTATAGCTGGCATTAATGTTATGGATTAAGTCAAGTGATACCTCAGAGTTTATAACTGAAATGGTAGTGCACTATTGATATCACAGAGATGACAACTGAAATGGAGCTACACTAGTGATACCACAGAGCTTCCAATTGAAATGGAGCTACACTAGTGATACCACAGAGCTTCCAATTGAAATGGAGCTACACTAGTGATACCACAGAGCTTCCAATTGAAATGGAGCTACACTAGTGATACCACAGAGCTTCCAATTGAAATGGAGCTACACTAGTGATACCACAGAGCTTCCAATTGAAATGAAGCTACACTAGTGATACCACAGAGCTTCCAATTGAAATGGATCTACACTAGTGATACCACAGAGCTTCCAATTGAAATGAAGCTACACTAGTGATACCAGAGAGCTTACAATTGAAATGGAGCTACAATACTAGTGTAGCTCCTTAAATTCTGTTTACAGCAGCAAATGGGAAATTGAGTGAGGCAGTGGCCCACTGGCCCATATTCATGACCAGCCTGGGGGGCAATTGCCCCCTTGCCCCCCAGGCCAGCCCTCCGCTGTTCAAACCTAATAATATGTGAAATATAAAGGATACTTTTTGAAGCCTTGAAACTTCTGATGGCTTCAAAATGATGATATGCTATACCAGGGATGTGGCTGGAGGGCCTTTGGTCTAACCAAACTTTTATGCATAACTAGCAAATTGGACACGGCATTGCCCGTGTGTTTGGTTAATGTGAATGAAGTGTTTTAAAGGGATAGTAATACTTAAGTATTACTAATCCATATAGTAAAGTCCTTTTAAAAATACATGTATTGCCCCCAGTTTCATCTCTCAAACCTTTATGGTTTGAGAGACAATCGCTCCTATAGTTGCCCTCTCCCCCCCTCTTCCCCGTAGTCAGCGTTCTAGCTGACTGCAGGGAAGCAAGTTGTACGACTTTCAGGTGGCTCTCCAGCACAGCCGAGATCGCGTTAATAAAAAAGAAAACTTTCACTGAAATGGTCTTCTACATGTGCTTGGTTTACAAGCACACGTAGAAGACCGTTTTAGTGAAAGATTTTTTTTTTAATTGACGCAATCGCGGCTCTGCTGCAGAGCCGCCTGATGATCTAAGACAGGATTTCCCTTCAGTCAGCTACAATGCTGACTTCGGGGAAGGGGGAGGGAGAGGGCAACTTTAGAGATGGTTTGAGAGATGAAACTGGGGACAATACATGTATTTTTAAAAGGACTTTATTATAGGGTTTAGTAATACTTAAGTATTACTATCCCTTTAAGAAGTGCATTTAAGAAAATATTGTGTGCATGTTGTGTTTATTTTAACGGGTTGTGAGGGTCTCAGACAACTGCAACTGGATGTTTGAGAAGTGAAGACAAAATGGCAAATAGTGAATGTATGCATGAAAAAAGTAATTGCATTGTAAACAGTGCTAAGAAAGTGCCACAGTAATGGTATCTGAATGGAGTAGGCCTACAGTAAATTAAGTCATGGTCAGTGGTTAGTGATGTTTAAATGTGTGGAAGGAGATGCACACAGTCTGCATTAGTAAGGTGTTGTGATTTGTATACGGGTGTGTTAGACTTGGGAAGGTGGCGACATGGGTGTGATGCAATATATTTTGTATGTAATGTGGCGTTGTGATGGATCCCTGGCTTTCTGAGCTATGTGTTTGTATATAAGACAGTTCATACTGAAATGGTGGTTGGCGAGTGAAATCAAAGTGGGTTGCAACATTGAAACCAGTGGATTATGTGGAAGAAAGTAATAAAGGTGACATGATGTGAAATTGATGGAGGAGGAAGGTCCTCAATCATGGCAAGGGGAGGAGAGGCAGAAGGTGTAGTGTCTATTGAAGGACAGAAGAGGATTGATTGATTCATCATTCATCGACCCCACTGGCAGGGAGGGAGGAGTGAAAAGTTTGTTAGATTTGGAAAGTTGGTGAAAGGGGATCTAGTGGTAGGGCAGTGGGGGCTTCTTTATAGAAGGATGGATGCACTCAAGTCTGCAGGCAGGGTGATTATTAGAAGTCCTAGCTTTGCCAAGCAATCATGGGGTGGAAGCAAGCACAAAAAGCTACCAGAAAACTGGACTGATACCAGGAAAACTCTGTTGGAAGGAATGTTATTTAATTTGAAATATTTGGGTATGACGTTGGTGGAACAAACAAAAGGTGAAGAGTTGTCTGCAGCTGCAGTTAAGAGTTAAGAGGTAACTACGGTGTAGGGAAGGAGATTCCAAGATGAACTGCCAGTCAAAAGGGAGGAGATTCCAAGATGAACTATCAGTTGAAGGGGAAGAGATTCCAAGATGAACTGTCAGTAGAAGGGGAGGAGATTCCAAGATGAACTGCCAGTCGAAGGTGAGGAGATTCCAAGATTAACTATCAGTGGAAGAGGCGAAGATTTCAAGAAGAACTGTCAGTCGAAGGGGGGGAAATTCCAAGATGAACTGTCAGTGGAAGGGCGGAGATTCCAAGAAGAACTGTCAGTCGAAGGGGAGGGAATTCCAAGATGAACTATCAGTGGAAAGGGAGGAGATTCCAAGATGAACTGCCAGTGGAAGGCGGAGAGATTCTAAGATGAACTTGCCAGTCGAAAGGGAGGAGATTCCAAGATGAACTTCCAGTCAAAGGTGAGGAGATTCCAAGATGGACTTCCAGTCAAAGGTGAGGAGGTTCCAAGATGAACTGCAAGTCAAAGGGGAGGAGATTCCACAAAGAATTATGAGCAGAAGGGGCGGAGCTTCTAAAATGAACTGTCAGTGGGAGGGGAGGAGATTTTAAGATGAGGAGATTCCGAGATGAACTGTCAGTAGAAGGGGAGAAGGTAGGGGATGAAGTTGGAGTATGGATTTGTGTATGTCTTGAATAAGGGTAAGGCTGTATAGTGAGGAGGTGTGTACTGTAGTGGAGGGTGAAGTCCTTGCAGAGATTTTCACAGGAATGCTCACGGGGATACGCACCCCTGCCAACTCCTGTGAAAGTAACACCCCCGTGCTTACACCAATGGGACAGTCAGTATAGAAGTGTATATGCATAACTCCCTCTTACTGCCGCCCCGGGTGTGTTTGGCTTCGAACAAAGCTTGTCGGTCACATGATGCGTCCTCTTTTATATATATAGATGGAAAAGTGGGGCAATTCGAGGGCCATAGGAGGCAAATAAAAATTCTTGGAGACCTCTCTATGATTCAAAATTTTAAAAGCCCCATCAAAATCAATGGAGGGAATTTTTTCTTTACTTTACAGTATACACAGAAAGAGGCAAGATGGGGCACTTGACCCCCCCCATTTGCCCAAGGGCAGCACATAACTGCTGTCATAGACTTTAGAACCTTCACTGATTATGGCTTTGGCCTTCTGTATCAAGGGGACTGAGCTCACTGGCCTACAAGACTGAACTGTGAGATTTGATTACCGCACTTCGGTTTATTTCTATCACGAGACCAACAATGGAGCCTTATTCGGCTCCAAACAATATTGTGAAAAGGTGCTGCTCTTACTACCAAGTACATATGCAGTATTGCCCAGTATATTCATGTGCTTTCAAGCCAAGTTAATAAATATTAAATAAATTCTCCTGACAACTGTGCAGGGCTTGACAGGATACTAAGTGTGCAGTATTGAAAGATTCTCTGTTGCGCATGTAATACATATAAATAGTCTGCAGAAACATATGCACCACTATATTCATATCCAAAACAAATCCCAGTATTAAACACATCAAAGAGTTTATTCACAAATAGGCATAAAAAATACCTTACAGTTTAATTTGTCCAAAAACAAATACAAAATTGGAAAGACTTTCCAGATCAGGCGCAAGGACTGGTGTCACAGAAAAGCCATGCTGTCTCGGTTCTCCAGAGATGTTCAGGAGTCAGTACGGTATAGTAAAATGCAATTTATTAAAATATAAGGAAGGTAGTACACAACAGTAATATAGCAAGAACAAGCAGAGGGTCCTAAGCCAGCAAGCACTGCTATCAGAAATAGTAGGCTGCCCAGATAGGCCAGACTGCTGGAGACTAGGCCTCAGCCACTGGTAGTCTCTGCTGGAACCAGGAGCAGGAACAGGAACATAGGATCCTGATCCGATGTAGGGAGGAGCTACCTGACTCATGCCTGCAGTCAGCAATGTAGCAGAGGAAACCTGACTCTCGCCTGCAGTCAGTATGGAGGAAGCGGAAGCTAGACCCATGCCTGCAGTCAGTAAATAGCTAGTCTACTAGAGCCCCAGGTTCGTACTAGATTGGGTGTCTGCTAGGTCCAAGGAACAAACATAAGAGTAGTCAGACAGAGCCATAGGTCAGCACCAGAGAGGGTAGTCAGACAAACCAGGTCATGCACAGTTCAGGTAGTCAGCCAGAGCCACAGGTCTGCACCAGATTGGGTGTCCACTTTAAGGATAAGGCAGGAGAATAGTCAAACAGAGCCACAGGTCAGCACCAGATTGGATGGTCAGACAAGCCAGGTCATACACAGAGCCCAAGGACACAGAACTGCTTTGTACAACAACGCAAGGGCAACTGAGTCAGGACTCAGACTGCCCTTTAAACCCCTCCTCAGGAAGTAGGTAGGAGGAGCAGCTCAGATGAAGGAAGTAGGTAGGAGGAGACTACAGGAATCATGGCATAAAACAGAGGCCTGCTTCACTCTGAAGCCTCGTGCCTGCAGATGACACATCTTCCATCCTCCTGCGTCATCCGTGCTGCATGAACAGCAGCTGAAACCAAGGTAAGCTGTGACGCATGGGAACACTGATCAACGCATTTCACGCTACCTGCGCTTACTGATGATCGATTCTGATTCTGCTCTCCCATTGGTCCTTTGGAGGTCTCAGTGCAGCCCAGGCTCCCAGAGGAACAGACACAATACAAACAGTGCTATGGGAGATATTGACTGTCATCACTTATATACGTATGTTGCTGTTTAAAGTGTTACTAATGTCTGAAATAAACTTTTTTGCATTTAGAAGAGCTTAAAAAGCTGATCTAAATGCAAAAAAACCGTATCTCTCAAACCGCTATGGTTTAAGAGATACGGGCGTTTAAAGTTTGATTTCTCCTACTGACAGCTGTAAAGCTGTCAGCAGGAGATCTGTGTCGGTTGACACGCTGGCGCTTGAGAAGTGCTGGGATCTCGTTACTTACACGGAATCCCTTCATTGGAATGGTCTAAAACGTGTGCCTAGTGTTCAGGCACAAGTTTTAACGCCAGCGTGTCGACTGACACAGATCTCCTGCTGACAGCTTTACAGCTGTCAGTAGGAGAAATCAAACATTAAACGCTTAAACCATAGCGGTTTAAGAGATACGGTTTTTTGCATTTAGATCAGCTTTTTAAACTCTTCTAAATGCAAAAAACTTTTTTCAGACATTACTAACACTTTAATAAACCATCTGAAACGTTTGAATTTGGAAACCTATGGTATTGTTCTTCTGAAGACTTGGTTGAAACCAAAGATCAATACATAGAGAAATCAAGTATTTGATGAGCCATCTAATTACCATTATCCGGTGAGCCTTTTATAATGGGGGCCTGGAAATATAAGAATATATATAATCAGATATCCTCTTAGAAGGGTCTACGCACTTTCTTTGTGTTTTTTTTCCCCAGTGGAACAGATCTGCTGATAAGGAACTAGCCACATGACAGATGCTCTGCATTGGAGACCTCTCTAGCATCCAAGGGGTTAAGTAGCATTAAATCAAATAAACGACACCAATGAACAATGAGTTCAACTGTATCCTTATTTACCTTATTATAACCGAAACACTGTTTTCTTTAAAGAGAGAGCACACAATGGGATGCTTTGTTACAAAGTCAACACTGATTTATATTTATATCCTATACCTATGGTATTTCTCCAGTGACTTGGAATACAGAATATACCCCCCCCCCTTTTCTCCAATGAGGAGTACCAGAGCATGGCATGACCACCTAATCCTTATAGGTGGGTGGGTTCAGCCAGACATGTAAAGAGGAATGTCTCCGTAGGGACAAGTATTGTTTGAAGAGGGGACGTGCACAGGCAGATTTGATGGAAGGTAGAAATCCCACAAAAAGTAGTATGTTAAAAAAAGGATCTAGAGAGGACCAATAATGACAGTATTTGGCATTCCCAGCAGTTCTGCTTTTCATGATAGTTTAATGGGAAGAGACTCCTAATTTCCGATCTCACCTGGGTAAATAATGCCTTTCCTACTCATGTGTGTCTGATGGAGTCGATGGTATTGACAGCACCGGGTAGGGGAAAGAAAAACATCAGTGAGAACAAGGATCCGTCATATTAATCCACAGGAAGAAAGACAAAATAAATAGGAAAGCAGGAGAAAAATATAGGAACAGAAAATGAATCCGTCCCAAACATTATTAGGTAAAATACGAGGCTGTCTGAGGACTCATTCTCTCTGTTAACCGTCTGAGTGCCAGAGGGGTACGCACCGCATTGCAATCAAAGGGTTAATGCATTCCACACACCTCTGACACTCAAATGATTAACAATCATATTTGAAGGACAACTAAAATGCAGAAAAAATGAAATATGTCTAATATTGTATGTGCTTAAAGGGATAGTATTAATTAAAATGTAAAAAAAAAAAATATGTTGTAGGGTTTATCGCCCTGAGTAAAACAAGAGTACTCCCACTGCTGAGAGGTGTTTTATTCAAATGTTATTACAGCTCAAAGTTGAATTTTTTAGGTGCAATATCACAGTGCCCTGAAATTGTACAGTGGCGCTGTTGCTACACCATCCTATGGAGATTTATGGTCCCGGTACGGAGCTGTCCATAGGATGGGTTAGCAACAGCGCCACTGTACAATTTCAGGCCACTGTGATATTGCACCTAAAAAATTCAACTTTGAGCTGTAATAACTTTTGAATAAAACTCCTTTCGGTATTGGGAGTACCCTTGTTTTACTCAGGGGGATAAACCCTACAACATATTTTTTTTTACATTTTAAGTATTACTATCCCTTTAAATGAATAAGAAAACAAAAATGGTAGAACTAAAGGGATGCCATATAGTAGCAATTAAAAACCGTGGGCTCAGCGTCCTTCCTACCAGAGACTAGCTCAGTATCTTTGTGTCGGAATTAAAATTATTGAGATAAGGAATCTTATAACAGTAACTGCTTATACAAATAGATTATACGTAGGAACTTGTTTCCAATAGTACTAAAATCCGCACTCTTAGTTTTTTCAAAAATTGGTCATATATAACATTATCGTCTTTTGAACCATCTATTTCATCGGGGGTGCTCTCACTCCATCCACCTCTCTCCACAGTAAGACAATGTAGCTATACAATATAAGAGTGAATGAGGCACTCACCACTTGTTGCTGCACGGCAAGACGATTTTAATACAGCAAATTTCAGTCATACGAAATTCACAGCATGGCAGAAGTGTTTAGGGCTAATAGAACATTTCGAGGACTACACTGTCCTCTTCTTCAGCACAGCCCTGGAGGTGGGCTGTGCTGAAGAAGAGGATCAGGGGAGGGCTGGCCTGGGGGGCAGAGGGGCAATTGCCCCCTGGGCTGGTCACATGTCTGGGCCAAGGGCCACTGCCTCACTCAGTCTCCCAATTGCTGCTATAGATGGAGCTATATTAGTGATACCACAGAGCTTACAATTGAAATGGATCTACACTAGTGATACTACAGAGCTGAAATCCAAATAGAGCTACACTAACAGCATAACCCATTTCCCTTGTAAGATCTATGGTATCAATCATGTCGCTGTACTTAAATTGTAAGCTTTTTGGTATCACTAGAGTAGCCGCATTTCAGCTGTAGGCTATGTGGTCTAGTTTGCCTTACTTAACAGCATTAATGCCAATATTAAAAGTAACTAAAGGGTATGAGCTGGAACGCTGGGCTGGAGCGACTGAAGAAATGGGCCAATAGATTGTATTTGCCCCCCAGGCCACAAGTTCCCAGCCCTCCCCTGAAGAGGATGGTGTAGTTCCTGACTGCAGTCATGTGCAGTAGAGACTCGCCGAACACGCTGCCCTGCTCCAGACGGCTCACGTCATGTCTCTGCTCCTGGTCTCACTATCTGCTGCAGCAGGCAGGTCAGCTGCTACACCTTCTTCTATTATGCTACTGCCAGCATCATCAACACTTGAATGTGACTTGTTGTCGTCTTCAATGTTCTTCTTATGTGGTTCTATATTTCTACTGGCACTGGTGGAGCTGGAACTAGCTTTGCTGGGACCTTGACAAACTGCATCCTCCCTTGGAGTAAAGGAATCATCATCATTGATTGCAGATGCTGCAGCAACCATTGCTGCAGTCAGTTTTTGAACTACTACTTTACTCTCACGTCCCTGCACTGCTCCACCCCACCCCCTTCCCCTTGTGCATCTGCTGGACATTACGCAACTACACTGTGTTTATTTACTGTACGGTAAACAACACAACTGATACAGATGTATGATGCCTTGCCAAAGCCCAGCCAGCTGTCTGTCACTGTCACCTAAGATATTTATTTTTTTATACTTTTTTTATTTATTTTATTGTATTTATTTATTTTTTTAAGTTGTCCACCCTGTTGTCTTATCACAGTCTGTCCAAAAAAAATTATAACTGAAAAATTAAATCAACAACATCTTTCCCCAGACTTCCCCACCCAGCACAGGGACAATAACAGCAAAATCAGCAAGCAAATAGGTCCCTAGCTGCCTGTGTCTTGCCAGTCAGTCACGTGGAATTTTGGCGTATTTGGGGGTCAACCTCCTTCCTCCCTTCTTATCCCCTAGAGTGCCCCCAGACTCCCCTAATACAGAGAACAATTGTCCTACCTAAATGACTCCCTAAACTAAGCTTCAATTCCTCTTTATTTGCCTATCTCCTCTAGCCAAAAACATGCTGTTCTCTCCTCTCACAAACACAAAATGGCTGCTGTGAGAGCCTGACAGCCTTTTATATGGCTGTAGAAAACTTTCGTGTGTTGTAGAAATAGTTTTCTTCCCATTGATTTCAATGGACGGAAAAGGCGGAAAAAAGCTGAAAAATTGCACTTTTCGACGGAAATTTTTCGCCCAGCGGAAAGTGCCATTATTCGACGATTTCCATTTGAGGTGAAAATTTTCACCCATCCCTAGCTGCGATGTCACACTCAACTAATTTGCAAAAATAAATAATTAATAAATACAAATCATATTTGTTAAACCACATATTAATAGCCCTTAGTCGCCCTTTAAGTGCAAGTTGATGCAATATGAAAGGGGCTTGTTGTAACATTCAAAGAAACATTGTCATGCCTTGCTAGAATTTAAGATATATGCAATTCTGTGTGCTGCTTTTCAGCAGGTTGGGGAACAAGTGTAAAGGTATTTATTTCTGCCTCAATTGGTTTGTGACCCATAAATGTGACCGTTTGATTGTTATAGTAATCTGTATCTTTTTAAAAAGTGGCAAACATGTTGTTGAGTCTGATTAACTAGTTGAAATGTAAACATGGAAATTAAAACTAAATACATTTTTATTGAAGCAGGTATATTTTAGCATTCATGCTAAAAAAAATATCTGATCACAGACTAATCATGGAGAAAGGAATATATTTGAATTGTTTCTCCCAGCCTGTTGAAACACAGCAGAAGATCCACCAAGGTATGGAAATGTTTACATATATATTCATACTGTTTCAACATGTCCTTTCATATGCAAGCCATATGAGTGCCAAAGGGGTTTATGTAACCCACCTCTGGCACTCAGCGGGTAAAGCATTATGACTTCCATAAAGGGGGGGATCAAACACCCAAAATGTATTTTGTAAAATGTTGTAGCAGTTCCTGTTAAACTCTCTGGTTAAGCAGGAAGTGGAAGTTAACCTTTTGTGTGCCATAAATGAATTCCCATTGCTGTTAGGTTTAAGGAGACACCAATAATTACTCCCCCCTTACACTCAGAGTGGTAACTATTCACTTCAGTGACATATTTAGACCTAGGCTTATGGTTGCAAATTGTCAGGGGCAGCAGACTGAGAGACATTTCCTCTTTGTTCCGATATCCATTAAAAAAAAGCAAAAAAAAAAAGCACTATTTGCAGATTAGGGCGCAAAGCCTCCTCACAGACACCTCTTTACCAAAGGGAAAATACCCACATTTTCTTTCTCAGTAAACCAATTTTTGCACTTTTGTTTTGCCTCTTCAGTGTTAGTTATATTCACTGCTTCTGTGTCTTTAAGTGGAGGAGCATGGCCCATGAAAGGGGCAGGGTAGGGCTGGCAACTTTTGGCCCGGGAGCCAAGTACAATCAAGTGACCTATTTGTACTATCAATCCAGCCAGATGTGCCAGCCCACCTCCCTTTAGTCTATTTTATAACTGCCATTGAAGCGGAACTACCATCCTGCCTAAACTTGCCCCCAAATAATTACCCATCTAGCTGCTCAGTAGTGCTAGTCGCCAGAATTATTACCTCCTTACAGAGAATTCCTACTGATCCCGGACTGACAGCGAGGAAACAGCACAGACATCTTTGCATAGTGACATCTGCGCCCCTGCACTGTCAGTCCCAGTCTCCCCTAGGAAGGGACTGACAGCGCAGGAGCGCAGACATCACTATGCAAAGATGTCTGCGCTGTTTCCTGGCTGTCAGTCCCGGGAGCAACAGGAATTCTCTAAGAGGAGGTAATAATTCTGGCAGCTAGCACTATTGAGCAGCTAGATGCCAGATGGGTAATTATTTTGGGGGCAAATTTAGGTGGGGTGGTAGTTCTGCTTTAATTTGATGAAATATGGCAAGTGAAACCACAGAGCTTACAACTGAATTGTTGGCATACTAGTGATATCACAGAGATTACATTTGAAATGTAGCTACTTTAGTGATACCATTGAGCTTGAAACTGGAATTAAGACACACTAGTAGTAATACCACAGAACTTACAGTTCAATTATAGATACACTAATGATATCACAGAGCTTACAACTGAAATTGAGGTACATTAGTGATAACACAGATATTAAAAATGAAATTGAGCCACACTAGTGATACCCACAGAATTTACAATTGAATTGGAGCTGCACTAGTGATACCACAGACCTTACAATTAAGCTACACTAGTAACACCACAGGCCTTACAATTAAGCTACACTACGGATACCACAGGCCTTACAATTAAGCTGCACTACGGATACCACAGACCTTACAATTAAGCTGCACTACGGATACCACAGACCTTACAATTAAGCAACACTAGGGATACCACAGAGCTCACAAATTAAATGGAGCTACCAGGGACATGCACAGACATTTTGGGGGGCAGGGGCTCAAATGAAAGAAAGGGCACTTCTCATAATTATTTATTAAAAATATATGTATATAAAAAGGGCACGAGGGCACTTTGGACAAAAAGGGCAGGTGCTCAAGCCCCCCTTGGTGTCTATGTGTGCACGTGCCTGGGAGCTACACTACTACTGTAGCTCCCTCTGTAAACTCTGTTTGCTCCATTTATAGCAACAAGCAGGAAATTGAGTGAGGCAGTGGCCCACCAGTCCAGATTTATAACAGGTCTGGGGAGGGCAATTGGGAAGGGGCCGGATAATGTGAGAGGCATTGCAAAGTGTGTATGGGGTCAGGAGGATTTGCATGCACATGTTTGGGGTTAGGACATCAGAAAAACTAATTACATCTCTGTTTCTGTTGCCAGGTGGGTTCACTATCAAAATATAGTGAATTTGTGAGCACACACTACAACAGTTATTTTATAATAAGACCTGCTTCAAAATGGCACATTTAAAATGTCACCTTATTCTTACACTAAATTACCCGAACCTAATCCAAATTCGCCCCTTCTTCCTAACAATCATAACCATAACCAAGAATCCCCCTCACCCTAACAATCCTAACCCTAACCATCACCCAAAATCCCCCTGCACCATAACAATCCTAACCCTAACCATAACCCCAAATCTCCCCTCACCCTAACAATCCTAACCCTAACCATCACCCAAAATCCCCCCTCACCCTAACAATCCTAACCCTAACCATAACCCAAAATCCCCCTGCACCGTAACAATCCTAACCCTAACCATAACCCAAAATCCCCCTGCACCATAACAATCCTAAACCTAAAAATAACCCCAAATCCCCCCTCACCGTAACAATCCTAACCCTAACCATAGCCCCAAATTTTCCTCACCCTAACAATCCTAAACCTAAACATAACCCCAAATCCCCCTCTCCCTATAAATCCTAACCCTAAACATAATCCCAAATCTCCCTCACCATAACAATCCTAACCCTAAACATAACCACAAATCTCACTCACCCTAACAATCCTAACCCTAAGCATAACCCCAAATATCCCTCACCCTAACAATCCTAACCCTAAGCATAACCCCAAATATCCCTCACCCTAACAATCCTAACCCTAAGCATAACCCCAAATCTCACTCACCCTAACAATCCTAACCTTAAACATAATCCCAAATCTCCCTCACCCTAACAATCCTAACCCTAAACATAACCCCAAATCTCACTCACCCTAACAATCCTAGCCATAAGCCTAACCCCAAATCTCCCTCACCCTAACAATCCTAACCCTAAACATAACCCCAAATCCCCCTCACCCTAACAATCCTAACCCTAAACATAACCCCAAATCCCCCTCACCCTAACAATCCTAACCCTAAACATAACCCCAAATCTCACTCACCCTAACAATCCTAGCCATAAGCCTAACCCCAAATCTCCCTCACCCTAACAATCCTAACCCTAAACATAACCCCAAATCCCCCTCACCCTAACAATCCTAACCCTAAGCATAACCCCAAATCCCACTCTCCCTAACAATCCTAACCCTAAACATAACCCCAAATCCCCCTCACCCTAATAATCCTAACCCTAAACATAACCCCAAATTCCCCTCACCCTAACAATCCTAGCCCTAACCATAACCATACCTGGGAACTTCCAGTTGAGGGCTACCCAGAGGGTAGTCCTCTGTTCACCAGCGGGTGACAAAAATGACGCTAATCGCGTCAAAAAGGGGCGGGGCTTGCCGTGAGTGTGTGGGGGGGGGGCTTAACCCTTTGAGTGCCAGAGTGGTACGGAATGCATTGCAAAGCAATGCATTCCTTACCACTCTGGCACTCAGAGGGTTAAAGGTGTCACACAGAAGGCTGGGGACTGAGTATCAGCAGGAGAAAAAGCGGATGTGACAGAGTTTCCATAGAAACTCTCCACATCCGGAGGAATCAGCCTCTGCCCCGGAGACCCGGTAAAGTTCTGTCAGAACCAGAGTCTCCGGGGCAAATCCGGAGAGTTCCCAGGTATGACCATAACCCAAAATCTCCCTCACCCTAACAATCCTAACCCTAACCATAACCCAAAATCCCCCTCACCCTAACAATCCTAACCCTAACCATAACTCAAAATCCCCCCTCTCCCCAACAATCTTAACCCTAACCATAACCCCAAATCACCCCTCACCCTAACAATCCTAACCCTAACCCAAAATCTCCCTTCACCCTACAATCCTAACCCTAACCATCAACCAAAATCCGCTCTCACCCTATCAATCCTAACCCTAACCATAACCCAAAATCCCCCTAGCCCTAACAGACCTAAATGTACCCATCACCCAAAATCCCCCCTCACCCTATCAATCCTAACCCTAACCATAACCCCCAAATCCCCCTCCCCCTAACAATCCTAACCCTGACCATAACCCATAATTCCCTTCACCCTAACAATTCTAACCATAACCCAAAATCTACCTTCAACTTTAAATTCCTAATTGTAACCATCACCCAAAATCCTCCCTCAACCTAACAATCATAATCCTAACCATCACCCAAAATCTCTCCTCACCCTAACAATCCTAACCTTAACCATCACACAAAATCCCCCCTAACCATAACATTCCTAACCCTAGCCATAACCCAAACCCCCCCCTCACCCCAACAATCCTAATCGTAACCATCACCCAAAATCCTCCCTCATCCTCACAATCCTAACCCTATCATCCCAAATCAACCCTCACCCTAACATTCCTAACTCTAGCTATAACCCCAAATTCCCCCTTACCCTAACAATACAAACCATAACCCCAAATCCCCCCTCACCCTAACCAAGGCAACATTTTAAATACTACATTTTGATGCAACGCATCATTGCAACACATTTACTGTTTGCCAGTGCATTACAATTCCTGCCAAGTGAGAATCTGCAACTTTGCCCCATTTTGCAGAATAAAACTATGCCACATCCACCCATCCAGCATCTAAAAGGTTAAATCCCGTTGATAAGCAGATGCATCCTCTATTTTGAAAGTTCAAATAAGGTGACTAATAAAGTTAGATCAGGGGTAGTGAATTGTTGGACATTGAGCTGTTGGGGACTGCAGCCTGGTTGGGCATCATGGGAGTTGCAGTCCCCAACAGTGGGAGTTACGTCAATCTACTATCCCTGGCACATAGACCTTCCTTTCACTGCAGCTTAGTGTAATTACAATATGGAAAAGCATGCCTTGGAGTTTTTCACGTGGAATTCATTGCATCCTAATTAAGTGATTTTAGCATTGAAAGCTGGTGAACAAATTGACCTTTAATAAGTGGAAACAGATTGCCAGGGTAGATTAGGAAATAGGCTGTTACCGCCCTAAATTCCGCCTGTCAGGATATTACAGGTCACTGAGCTCTCTGCTGCAATTAGGCTACAATTACGTTATAGGAGAACATTAGGTAGGAAGCTTTAATATTGTTTTTAGAGTTCACGGTTTACAGCATCCATAAAGCAGACATGACCATTGTCCTTTAGGTTATTTCCATTCCACACTGACTATATTGTATGTCGAAAAGATTTTTTGTTTTGTTCTTCTTATTGAACCAGACGTTTATTTTGACAGTTTGTGTAGTATTAGGATAACAATGGTTTGAGACACAAGAAGGATTGAGCATGGGGTCTTGCTAAGCAGGGTATGATGAATGATGTCTGCTAGTATCATGGCGGATGGAGGTGTCAAACAGCGGAAGGAAAAGGCACAAGGTGGTTATACAGGTTTGCAGGGCAGATGCACAAACAAAAGAAGATAAATTCTGTAGCACACCAAAGGGTAGGCTGACCAGACCTTACCTTTAACCAGGGAAGGATAGGAAAAATGCAGGACTGCTTTGATTTCAGTGAAGTACGGCAAAATGGCTATTTCCTATGTGTCCCCGGTTAAAGGTGAGATCTGGTCAGCCTACCAAAGGGGACAAATCAAATCTCCCAAATTGCCCAGTGCCCACTGATTTAAACGGACCTTTAACCCCTTGAATGCTAGGGATATCTCCTAAGCCTTGCTTCACAATGTGTTGGAGACCTCCCTAGCATTTGAGAGATTAAAATCCCCATTTTAATCTTTTGAGCGCCAAGGAGGTCTCCAACGCATTGCAACCTCTCTGTGAGTCAAATGGTTAAAATATACCTGTCACCTTGAGATAAGTTTAGTTCATTTTAAAGAGAATGAAAAATTGTCTATATGTTGTGCTGGCCGTTTGTTTATGATATAAACAGTTTTTGAGAAATTAACGTTTATTTGTTGGCAGCAAACTTTGGCACTATATGCTATTTAGTTTGCTGTGCCAGGCTAATATAACCACACACTGTGCTATGAATCAATCTATGCAGAGCTCACACACTGGGGGCAGTTCTAAAAGAACAGTGAGAGGTAAGTTTGTCATGGAACTGAATTAATTAGCATAATGTTCAGGAAATTAGCCTAACGTGCCAGACTGTGCAACCAACACAAAAAGGTTAATTTCTTAAAGTGGACCTTGAATTTTTTTACATATTTGAAAACTTCACTCAAAACTGCTTATTTCTCATGTTAACTAAAATTCCAGCAAAGGGATAGTTTACGAAATATTCACACTATTATTTCTGGGAAGTGAAAGTGAAAATGTATTGGTGCAGCACGTAGCTTCATTAGCATATGACACATCACTGAAAACCTTCATTAGCATATGATATGTCACTGAAACCTGCATTAGCATATGACATGTCACTGAAAACCTTTGTTAATGTATGAAATGTCACTGAACAGCTTAAAGGGACAGAAGTGTCCCCAAAAAAAGTCCAGTTTTGTATAGGTTAGAATATTAATCATTATGCTCCAAACCCTATCTCTCAAACCGCTATGGTTTGAGAGATATAGGGATTCAAAGTTCCCCCTCCCTCCCCTTCTACTGATGTCAGCTGTAAAGCTGGCAGCAGGAGAATTGAGTCGTACGACTTGAGGAGGCTCTGCAGCAGAGCCGAAATCCCGTTATTGCTAAAGAATCATTCATTGGAAAGGACTACAAAGTGTGCTTGCAAACCAGGCCCACCTTTTAGACCTGTCCAATGAATGAATTCTTTAGCAATAATGTGATTTCGGCTCTGCTGCAGAGCCGCCTGCTGGTTCCTGGACGCTAGACGCTGACATCAGAAGGGGAGGTAGGGGGGAACTTTGGATCCCTATATCTCTCAAACCATAGAGGTTTGAGAGATACGGTTTGAAGCATATTGATTAATATTTTAACCTGTACAAAACTGGACATTTTTTTTGGGGGGGACATTAGTGTCTCTTTAATTAGCATATGAAATGTTACTGGTACTGCACAAGTACTGCAATTAGCATACATTAGCATATAGTAATGTGAATATAAGCACTTTTTTAATGCAGTTTTCAAATATGTAAACATTAATTAAGGTGGAAGATCCACTTTAAATACCATTTCTTTTACAGAAAACCTGCCTACAGCTGTCTTAGAGTCATAATAAATATATATATATATATATATATATATATATATATATATATATATATATATATATATATATATAGACAGTAAATACATATAGTAAGGTTTATACCCCTGATTAAAACATGTTTATTCCCACTGATGAAAGGTATTTTATTCAAAAGTTATTACAGCTCAAATGTGAATTTTTTAGGTGCAATATCACAGTGTCCTGAAATTGTACAGTGGCGCTGTTGTTACACAATCCTATAGAGATTTATGATCAACTGACCAGATCTGTCCATAGGATGGCATAGCAACAGCGCACTGTACAATTTCTTGTTTTGCTCAGGGGGACAAAACCCTACGGCATTTTTTTTTTTTACATTTTAAGTATTATTATCTCTTTAATTACGGGATCTCCGTGGACAGAGGCTGGTTCTCCAGCTGTGGGGAGCTTCCTGTGAAACTCTGCCCACTTCTCCTTCTTCCAACCCTGTCCCGCCCACTTCCCTAGCACAATGCTGGTAAGCCCTGCCCACCCAATTAAGCCACACCCACTTTATGATGTGAGTCTCGTCATCGACATATGCTTGATCGCAGCCCATGTGCTCTTTCCGGGCTCCACAGGATGAAGTTCTCAGGTAAGTTTACAATCTAGGGTAAGAACAACACCATGTTCTTTCCTTGTCTAGGGCATGTGGTATAGATCAAATAAAGACACACACAACTTGTTTGGATGAAAAACCAGGCCACAGATTTATTAACTTAAAATTTAATAACCACCACAACTTTAAGCCCTTGCCAAATGCTAGGCATAAACTTATGCCCACCCTACTGAGCCCCAAAAGGCTCAAACCATCTTTTCCTCCATTCCACCACACCCCATTAGCTGGTCTGTGCAGCTCAATGAGGGGCGGTGACCACAACCCGCGACCGTGGTCCGGGTGCTTAATGCCCAAGGCCGCTGGCCTGACATCCACCTGTTAACCATGCATTCCAAACATGATGTACCATTTTTCCTATTGGCAAGGGCGAAAAGCGCCAAAAGCTGTGACAAATAAAGTAAACCCAGGTACTTTCATGACCCAAAACCCACCAGAAAACAAACCCCAAACTAACAATAAAACCCAAATACAGGGAGGGAGGGAGGGCCGATACCTTTGGTATTCACTTCTGAAAAGGAAGTGATGCTCCAAGTGTCCCCCTTATATTGGTTCCCATGCCCCACCCCTTCTTAAACATTAAAGGGGCCGATACCCCTTACAAGCTTTCTTTGACCCCCCCACAGCCCTGACATGATTCCCCTTCTTAGGGCTTGTGGGGAATTCTAATTTCATTGCTGATTAGTGGATGGCAGTAAGAGCAAAAGGGTCCAGGAATGAAGCAGAGGACCATGGGCATCTGTGTATCTGTGTGTGTTTAGGGGTGGAGGCAAGAGGGGGTACTTGCCCCACCCAGCATTTGCCCAAAATCATCTTATAACTGAAGATGTAGACTTTAGAACCTGCCTTGATTAGGGGTTTGTACCACTTCCCTCCTGGAAATATTTCTGAGGACACCCAAGCAGAGGAAATAACCCTTTGAGTGCCAGTGAGGTATCCAAAATATTGCAATGCAATGCTTTGGATACTTCTCTGGCACGCAAAGGGTTAGAAGATAAATAACATGAAAAATGATATATGTTTTTTACTAGTTAAAGGGATAGTAATGGATCATTTTAACTAAATTTAAAATTTGTAGATAGTAAAAAAATAAAGTAATTGAGGCCAGTCCAATCTCTCAAACCTTTATAGTTTGAGAGATATACGATTACAAAGTTCCCACCTCCCTCCCCTTTCACAGACATCATGCTCTAGCTGACAGCATGAGATTCTGGTCCCAGGACTGGCCGGCGACTCTTCAAAATGATTGACAGCCTCTAATTGGCTGGGATATGTGCTTATGCACCTCCTAGCCAATCAGCTTCTAGTGGGGTTTTGATGAAATCCACTAGAAGCTGATTGGCTGGGACGTGTATAAGTGTCAAACAACAAGAGTTGGCTTTTTTCCATTTGATTTTCCCACAATTCACGCTATTTAGTGTCAGTTATGGGAACAAAAATAAACGAGTGTTTGGACACAACGTGGACTTTGGCCACCAAAGATTGTTAGTCTATGTACCGGTCCAGCTATAGAATAGCTAAGTTATGCAAGTGGGTTTCTTGCTCGGTGTGTTTTTTGCCATACCAGCTGTATTACCAGTAGGCGTAGTATTGAGCCCAAGGGGAGATGTCCTGCTTGTCTTATTTGTGTTTAGGCAGTGAGATCTCTATGCTGTAACGTGAAACGTTCCTTGTGGACCAACTGGGGCACCACTGGGTTAGAGTAAACAGTACATATAGCATAAAATCTACACGCTTTAAGGTTAATATTTCAAAGATGGGGTCCACTCATTTTGAAAGTCCCTAGGTATGAATATAAGATGCTCTATTTTTGTAAAGATCATATTGCAGTATTATATTTTTAAAAGTAAAGGATCTAATCTAAGATATATAAAATTGTCTGTGGTGTTTTTCTGCAGGTTGGGAGAAAACGTCCTTGCTTCTTTCTTGGCCTGTAGTATGTGACCCCCCATTATGAAACTGTAATTGTGCAGGTCTTCACAGTAACCAGTACAACCCTGCAATGTGTTTCTCTCATTAACCCTTTGAGTGCCAGATGGGTATGCAACTCATTGCGTTGCAATGTGTTGCGTAAACCATACCTCCCAACATTTCAAACTGCCAAAGAGGGACACTTGTGTTTTAGGGGGGGTGGCTGGGAGTGTGGCTGGTGGGCAGGGCCTTACCAGTACTTTTTTGGCTATTTCACAACCTATTGACACCTCCTTGTGTAACCTAATAAATGACTTATAACAAGACCAAAGTGTTTTATTTACAGTCTAATTTATAAACACATCTACTGATTAGTGTTGAGCGAGCATGCTCGGCCGATGCTCGGATCGGCTCGAGCATCGCTCTGCTCGGCACATGGCGGTACTCGTACGAGTACCGCATGTGCTCGACCGCCATGTTCGGGTCTCCTCCCCGCACGTTTTGCGGCTGCTGCGCAGCCAATAAACGTGCAGGGAGGCTCTGACATCGGTGTAATGCCAGCAGCCATGTTGGCTGCTGGCATTACACTGATTGGCTGGCCAGAACCCGTGGTCAGGTGCTGTATAGCACCTGACCATCGAGTTCGGCTCAGTCTTAGCCAGGGAGAGCTGAGGATAGGAAGGGAAAGGCAGTGTAGGGAGGAAAAAAACCAAAATTGTGAAAAAAAAGAACCAAAAGTCCTTTTTAGGACTACTGTGTGTGGGGGCAGCAGGTTATTTTGTGTGGGGGGAAAAAAAAAAAAAAAAAAAAAAAAAAAAATATTCTGTTTAGTGTGCAAAGTTGCAGATTAGAGCACATTCTGTTTAGTGTGCACAGTTGCAGATTAGAGCACATTCTGTTTAGTGTGCAAAGTTGCAGATTAGAGCACATTCTGTTTAGTGTGCAAAGTTGCAGATTAGAGCACATTCTGTTTAGTGTGCAAAGTTGCAGATTAGAGCACATTCTGTTAAGTCTTCAAACTAAAATATCAAAGTCACATATTTCATTCAGTGTGCGTCGCCGCAGTTTAGCAGCACATTCTGTGTACTGTGCAGAGTTGCAGAATAGGAAGAAATACTGTTAAGTCTTCAAACTAAAATATCAAAGTCACATATTCCATTCAGTGTGCTTCGCCGCAGTTTAGCAGCACATTCTGTGTACTGTGCAGAGTTGCAGAATAGGAAGAAATACTGTTAAGTCTTCAAACTAAAATATCAAAGTCACATATTCCATTCAGTGTGCTTCGCCGCAGTTTAGCAGCACATTCTGTGTACTGTGCAGAGTTGCAGAATAGGAAGAAATACTGTTAAGTCTTCAAACTAAAATATCAAAGTCACATATTCCATTCAGTGTGCTTTGCCGCAGTTTAGCAGCACATTCTGTGTAGTGTGCAGAGTTGCAGAATAGTAAGAAATACTGTTAAGTTTTCAAACTCAAATATTAAAGTCACATATTCCATTCAGTGTGTGTCACCGCCGTTTAGCAGCCTATTCTGTGTACTCTGCAGAGTTGCAGAATAGTAAGAAATACTGTTAAGTTTTCAAACTCAAATATTAAAGTCACATATTCCATTCAGTGTGTTTCACCGCCGTTTAGCAGCCTATTCTGTGTACTCTGCACAGTTGCAGAATAGTAAGAAATACTGTTAAGTTTTCAAACTCAAATATTAAAGCCACATATTCCATTCAGTGTGTGTCACCGCCGTTTAGCAGCCTATTCTGTGTACTCTGCAGAGTTGCAGAATAGTAAGAAATACTGTTAAGTTTTCAAACTCAAATATTAAAGTCACATATTCCATTCAGTGTGTTTCACCGCCGTTTAGCAGCCTATTCTGTGTACTCTGCAGAGTTGCAGAATAGTAAGAAATACTGTTAAGTTTTCAAACTCAAATATTAAAGTCACATATTCCATTCAGTGTGTATCACCGCCGTTTAGCAGCCTATTCTGTGTACTCTGCACAGTTGCAGAATAGTAAGAAATACTGTTAAGTTTTCAAACTCAAATATTAAAGTCACATATTCCATTCAGTGTGTATCACCGCCGTTTAGCAGCCTATTCTGTGTACTCTGCACAGTTGCAGAATAGTAAGAAATACTGTTAAGTTTTCAAACTCAAATATTAAAGTCACATATTCCATTCAGTGTGTGTCACCGCCGTTTAGCAGCCTATTCTGTGTACTCTGCAGAGTTGCAGAATAGTAAGAAATACTGTTAAGTTTTCAAACTCAAATATTAAAGTCACATATTCCATTCAGTGTGTGTCACCGCCGTTTAGCAGCCTATTCTGTGTACTCTGCAGAGTTGCAGAATAGTAAGAAATACTGTTAAGTTTTCAAACTCAAATATTAAAGTCACATATTCCATTCAGTGTGTTTCACCGCCGTTTAGCAGCCTATTCTGTGTACTCTGCACAGTTGCAGAATAGTAAGAAATACTGTTAAGTTTTCAAACTCAAATATTAAAGTCACATATTCCATTCAGTGTGTATCACCGCCGTTTAGCAGCCTATTCTGTGTACTCTGCACAGTTGCAGAATAGTAAGAAATACTGTTAAGTTTTCAAACTCAAATATTAAAGTCACATATTCCATTCAGTGTGTGTCACCGCCGTTTAGCAGCCTATTCTGTGTACTCTGCAGAGTTGCAGAATAGTAAGAAATACTGTTAAGTTTTCAAACTCAAATATTAAAGTCACATATTCCATTCAGTGTGTGTCACCGCCGTTTAGCAGCCTATTCTGTGTACTCTGCAGAGTTGCAGAATAGTAAGAAATACTGTTAAGTTTTCAAACTCAAATATTAAAGTCACATATTCCATTCAGTGTGTATCACCGCCGTTTAGCAGCCTATTCTGTGTACTCTGCACAGTTGCAGAATAGTAAGAAATACTGTTAAGTTTTCAAACTCAAATATTAAAGTCACATATTCCATTCAGTGTGTGTCACCGCCGTTTAGCAGCCTATTCTGTGTACTCTGCAGAGTTGCAGAATAGTAAGAAATACTGTTAAGTTTTCAAACTCAAATATTAAAGTCACATATTCCATTCAGTGTGTATCACCGCCGTTTAGCAGCCTATTCTGTGTACTCTGCACAGTTGCAGAATAGTAAGAAATACTGTTAAGTTTTCAAACTCAAATATTAAAGTCACATATTCCATTCAGTGTGTGTCACCGCCGTTTAGCAGCCTATTCTGTGTACTCTGCAGAGTTGCAGAATAGTAAGAAATACTGTTAAGTTTTCAAACTCAAATATTAAAGTCACATATTCCATTCAGTGTGTATCACCGCCGTTTAGCAGCCTATTCTATGTACTCTGCACAGTTGCAGAATAGTAAGAAATACTGTTAAGTTTTCAAACTCAAATATTAAAGTCACATATTCCGTGTAAGATGAAGAAGGCGGGTAAAAAGGGACGGGGAAGTGGACGTGATCCTGATAGTTCAGGGCGCGGGTCAGGACGCGGAGAAACTGTGCCTGGTGCCAGAGCACAAGAAAGAAAGACATCCACCATACCTAGCTTCATGTGTAATTTTACAGGGCGTCGCAGGACATCACTCTCGAGGTCCGACCACTGCGAACAGGTGGTCGGTTGGATGACAGCTGATACTGCTTCCAGTCGGTTAAGCACCACCCTGTCTTCCACCAAGTCCACTCTCAGTAGCCAAGAGTCTGGTCAAAATAATCCTCACTCTGATCATCCTTCCTCCCACCATACACGGTCTGGTCAAAGAAGTGATCCCACACTGGGATATAGTGAGGAGCTCGTCTCATCACCAATCCTTCATTTGACCCTCTCTCCAAGCACGCTTGCAGAGGAACATGACATCTTGTGCCCTGATTCACAACCTCTAGAGGCTACCCAATCACAAGAAGATGACAGATGTGAACGGCATTTAAGGTCAAAGGAAGTAGTGGATGATGATGATGATGATGAGACACAGTTGCCATTAAATCAACCACTATTTCCGTCTCAAGACCTTGTTGAGGAGAATGTTATACAGTTGTCAATGACTGAGTATGTGGTGGGATCAAGACTTGAGGAGGATGATCAGAGTGAGGAAGTGGAGGAGGACTTGGTGGACGATGAGGTGACTGACCCCACCTGGGAAGGTGTAGAGCCGAGCGATGACAGCAGTCCTGAGGGTGAGCCATCTGCAGCACCGCAACAGGCTGGAAGAGGCAGTGGTGTGGCTACAGAAAGAAGGCGGACCGCACCAAACCGGCCCGCAAATGTTCCACGGAGCACCCCCTTGCGTAAATCTCCCTTGCCAAAGGGTAGGTGTTCCGCGGTATGGCGTTTTTTTAAGGAAAGTGCGGACGACAAAAGAATTGTAGTTTGCAACCTGTGCCACACCAGAATGAGCCGAGGCATGAACACTAGAAACCTCACCACCACCAGCATGATCCGACACATGGCATCCAAGCACCGTAGTAAGTGGGAGGAACGCCTGGATCGCCCATCTGTGTCTGCAGGCCACACCACTGCCTCCTCTTCCCCTGTTTTCGGTGCCGGCCAATCGCCTGTCGAAGGCGCAGGCCCGCATACCTCCCGCCCTGCACCTGTACCATCTGAAGCACCATCAGCGACCACATCCACTTCCCTGTCCCAGCACAGCGTCCAAATGTCGTTACCCCAGGCATTTGAGCGCAAGAGAAAGTACCCAGCCACCCACCCACAGGCCATAGCACTAACCTCACACCTTTCCAAATTACTGGCCATCGAAATGCTGCCATTTAGGCTTGTGGACACTGAGTCCTTCCGCAGCCTGATGGCAGCAGCTGTCCCTCGGTACGCGGTCCCCAGCCGCCACTACTTTTCCCGGTGTGCCATCCCCGCATTACACCACCATGTGTCCCGTAACATCACCCGTGCCCTGACCAACGCAGTTACTGGGAAGGTCCACTTAACGACTGACACATGGACAAGTGCTTGTGGCCAGGGACGCTACATTTCCCTGACGGCACACTGGGTGAATGTCGTGGAGGCTGGGAGTGACTCGGACCCTGGGATGGCACGGGTGCTACCCACGCCGAGGATTGCGGGCCCTACCTCCATCAGGGTTTCCGCCAGCACCTACGTTATTGGCTCCTCCTCCTCCGTTTCCACCTCCGAATTCTCTACACGCAGCGCCACTCCCCCATCAGCCAGTAGCTGGAAGCAGTGTAGCACTGCAGTGGGGAAGCGTCAATAGGCCGTGCTGAAGCTGATCTGCCTTTGGGACAAACAGCACACGGCCTCAGAGCTGTTGCAGGGGATTAGTCACCAGACCGAGCAGTGGCTCTCGCCACTCAACCTGCAAGCAGGCATGGTTGTGTGTGATAATGGGCGTAACTTGGTGGCGGCTTTGGAGCTCGGCAAGCTCACACACGTACCATGCCTAGCGCATGTATTTAATTTAGTGGTTCAGCGATTTCTAAAAACCTACCCCAATGTGCATGATCTCTTGACCAAGGTGCGCCGCGTGTGTGCACATTTCCGTAAGTCATCTACAGCTTCGGCCGGCCTGTTGAAGCTGCAGCAGCGCTTACAATTGCCAGCTCACCGGCTGCTGTGTGATGTGAGCACGTGCTGGAACTCCACCTTCCACATGTTGGCCCGGCTTTGTGAGCAGCAGAGGGCAGTAGTGGAGTACCAGCTGTTACACGGTCGTCGCCTCTCCGTTCAACTTCCTGTAATCAGAAGTGAGGAGTGGGAATGGATGTCAGACCTCTGCGAGGTTTTACGCAATTTTGAGGAATCGACACAGATGGTGAGCGGCGATAACGCTATTATCAGTGTAACCATCCCACTTCTGTGTCTACTGAAACGCTCGCTGCTCACAATTAAAACCGACGCTTTGCATGTGGAAGAGGTGGAAATGGGGGAGGAAGAGCTTACACAAGGTGATAGCCAGAGCACCCTCACTTCGTCTTCTCAGCGACAATTGGAGGAGGCGGAGGAGGAGGAGGAGGAGGAGGAAGACACGGTTGCCTCCGCTACAGAGGGTAGCCATGGAACTTTAGTTCCATCTCTTCAGCGTGGGTGGGCAGAAGAGGAGGAAGAGGATGAGGATATTGAGAGTCATCCTCCTGGTGAGGACAGCGAAATCTTGCCTGTTGGTACTCTGGCACACATGGCTGACTTTATGTTAGGCTGCCTTTCCCGTGACCCACGCGTTATACGCATTTTAGACAACACGGATTACTGGGTGTTCACCCTTCTGGACCCCCGCTACAAAGAGAATTTCTCATCTCTCATTCCTCCGGTGGAGAGGACAAGCAAAATGGTGCAATACCAGAAGGTTCTTGTTGAAAAATTGCTCCAAAATTTTCCATCTGACAACGCTGGCGGCAGAGTACGTGCTACCTTGGCCCACCGAGAAGGGGAGAAAAGGGGAGCACACAGCAGTTCCGAGAAAGGCAGGGCAACACTCTCCAAGGCGTGGGACACCTTCATGACACCCCGCCAGCACCCTCACCCTGATGCGCAGCCTAGTGTCACAAGGAGGGAAAAGTTTTGGAAGATGGTGAAGGAGTACGTAGCAGACCGTGTCAGCGTCCTCAATGATCCCTCTGTGCCTTACAACTACTGGGTGTCCAAGCTGGACACGTGGTATGAACTGGCACTCTACGCCTTGGAGGTGCTGGCCTGCCCTGCCGCCAGCGTTCTGTCTGAGCGGGTATTTAGTGCTGCTGGTGGCATCATAACAGATAAGCGTATCCGCCTTTCCACCGACAATGCTGATAGGTTGACACTTATAAAAATGAACAAGGCCTGGATTTCCCCTGACTTCTCCACTCCACTGGAGGAAAGCCGCGGGGGAACATAAACTCACTTTATATATGTTATTTACAATGATGTGAATACTCTGTATTCCCATTCACCCCTTCCACCCAAAAAACGGGTATATGGTTGACTCTTAATCTTCTCATCCTCCTCCTCCTCTTCCATATGCCCTGGGATATAATTTTTATATAGGGCCAGCTCACCAGCGGGCCCTGTGATATAATTTTTATATAGGGCCAGCTCACCAGCGGGCGCAGTTTGACAATTTTTGTATAGGTCAGCTCACCAGTGGGCCTTCTCATATAATGTTTTATTGGGTCAGCTCTCTAGCGGGCCCTCTCATATAATGTTTTATAGCGTCAGCTCACTAGCGGGCCTTCGCATATAATGTTTAGGATGGTCAGCTCTGCAGCAGACCCTCACCCATAATGTTTTAGATGGTCAGCTCAGCGCACGTTTCCCTCTTAATCATGGCCTCAGTTCAATAAAATCAAGGAAATTTTTGGGAGAATTTGCCTCTGCGCACGTTTCCCTCTTAATCATGGCCTCAGTTCTGAAAATCAAGGAAATTTTTGGGAGAATTTGCCTCTGCGCACGTTTCCCTCTTAATCATGGCCTCAGTTCTGAAAATCAAGGAAATTTTTGGGAGAATTTGTCTCTGCGCACGTTTCCCTCTTAATCATGGCCTCACTTCAGAAAATCAAGGAAATTTTTGGAATAATTTGCAGATAATATACAAGTAAATATACAGCAAATATTGTTTGGTAACAATTTTTCGCCTAAAGTCGTTTTTATTTTCCTTTTTGTGTGTTTTACGGTCAGTCTGTAAAAATGGCGTACTACGGGCGAAAGATCGTTCCCAGCAGCGATGTTGGAGTCCAAGATGCATCCAGACATCCTCCCTATGCTGTCCCTGAACCATTTCTGTGGTGTTTCCATCCTTTTCTGCCCTTTTCCTATGGACCAGGCACCCTCCCCTCATCAGAGCAGGGGGTGCCTGGTGTAATGCTCGAGTCCTCCCATTGACTTCAATGGGGCTCGGGTGCTCGGCCGAGCACTCGAGCCTCAGGGGGTGCTCGGTCAGAGCACCCGAACACCCGAGCATTGGGGTGCTCGCTCATCACTACTACTGATGTTTACACAAACAATAATGTGAGTTTTATTGCTGTAGAACAGTATGATACACTTATATACACACCACAATCTGATCTCCTAAAAAGAGGGACACCAGGGTGATACACTTATATACACACCTCACAGTCTGATTTCCTAAACACAGGGACACCAGGGTGATACACTTATATACACACCACACAGTCTGATCTCCTAAACACAAGGACCCCAGGGTGATACACTTCTATACGCACCACACAGTCTGATCTCCTAAACACAGGGACACCAGGGTGATACACTTATATACACACACCGCACAGTCTGATCCCCTAAACACAGGGAAACCAGGGTGATACACTTAAATACACACCACACAGTCTGATCTCCTAAACACAGGGACACCGGGGTGATACACTTACATACACACCACACAGTCTGATCTCCTACACACAGGGACACCAGAGTGATACACTTATATACACACCACACAGTCTGATCTCCTAAACACAGGGACACCAGGGTGATACACTTACATACACACACCACACAGTCTGATCTCCTAAACACAGGGACACCAGGGTGATACACTTATATACACACCTCACCAGTCTGATCTCCTAAACACAGGGACACCAGGGTGATACACTTCTATACACACCACACAGTCTGATCTCCTAAACACAGGGACACCAGGGTGGGAAAGAGGGACAGAGGGATTTGAGTCTAAAAGAGGGACACTTGGGAGGTATGCGTAAACCTCTCTGGCACTCAAAAGGTTAACCCTTTGAGTGTCAGCGGGGTGTCCAATACATTGCCTTTTAAGGGTTAAAGTACTGGTCACATTAGATATAGAGAATGTCACATTATGACAATGTTGCAACATTAGGTTCACTATCTTAACCTTTTAAATCTAAGAATTTTCTGAAATAGCAGGGCTGCAGTAGATCCTATATAGTCTCATAGCATACAGTTTTATATTTAACCTCTTGCATTCTACACCAGTGCATTGGGAACATCCTTAGCTTCGTAGGGGGTTAAACGAATGTGGCCACACCATTTTCTTCCATTTGAAGAGTGTGTTGCAACATTTACACAGTAGAGGGAAGGTCTATTCAGAGTGGTAACCTGTACTTAGATTTAAGAAGTGGTTTAAAGAGGTAATAATGTTTACTTACATGTTGCTCTTGTGCAAATGGGTATGTTGTAATATTGACAGATGTATGCGTGTGTGTGTGTGTATATATATATATATATATATATATATATATATATATATATATATATATATATACTAGCAATGTGGTACGGCGTTGCCCGTCATGTTATGACCATTGGGCGCACGTGTGTGAAATGCAGACACACTGATAAACACAGACATATGCAACATACAGGCAAACACATATCATACATCCCAAGTGTCCCTCTTTAGGAGGGACAGCCCTCTTTGAGGGCCAAATCCATCTGTCCCTCTTTCCCACCCTGTTTTCCCTCTTTTTAGGAGGTCAGACTGTGTGCAGGGCCGGCTCCACCTATAGGCGAGGTAGGCGCCGGCCTAGGGCGCACACGTACAGGGGGCACGGGCATGCAGCGGAGAAGAGCTGCGCCCGCACACACCACGCCGGGAACCACAACACAATCAGGTCTGTGTTGCTACAGCGCTCCCTCATTGGGTCGGATCTTTAGTAATGCAGAGCGCGCTGGGAGTCATGATCTCCCGCCTCGCTCTGCATTCCTGAAGAGAAGACTGCGCGGGAGCTACAGGTATGTGATGGGAGGCAAGTTGGAACTGAAGTGGCATAGTGGAGCTGCTGGGGGCAAGTTGGAGCAGATGGGGGCAAAGTGGAGCTGATGGGGGCAAGTTGGAGCTGATAGGGGAAAGCTGGAGCTGAGGGGGCATGTTGGAGCTGGTGGGGGCAAAGTGGAGCTGATGGGGGTAAGTTGGAGCGGATGAGGGTCAAAGTGGAGCTGATGGGGGCAAGTTGGAGCTGAGGGGGTAAAGTGGAGCTGAGGAGGGGCAAAGTGGAGCTGAGGGGGGCAAAGTGGAGCTGAGGGGGGCAAAGTGAAGCTGAGGGGGGCAAAGTGGAGCTTGAAGGGGGGCAAAGTGGAGCTTGAAGGGGGGGCAAAGTGGAGCTGGTGGGGGCAAGTTAGAGCGGATGGGGGGCAAGTTGGAGCAAATGGGGGCAAGTTGGAGTGGATGGGGGGCAAAGTGGAGCTGATGGTGGCAAGTTGGAGCTGATAGGGGCAAGTTGGAGCTGCTGGGGGCATAGTGGAGCTGCTGGGGGGCAAAGTGGAGCCGATGGGGGTAAGTTGGAACTGATAGGGGAAAGTTGTAGCTGAGGGGGCATAGTGGAGCTGGTGGGGGCAAGTTGGAGCTGGTGGGGGCAAAGTGAATCTGATGGGGGGCAAAGTGGAGGTGATGGGGGGCAAAGTGGAGCGGATGGGGGTCAAAGTGGAGCTGATGGGGGCAAGTTGGAGCTGAGGAGGCAAAGTGGAGCTGAGGGGGGGCACGTTAGAGCAGATGAAGGGCAAAGTGGAGCTGATGGGGGCAAGTTGGAGCGGATGGGAGGCAAAGTGGAGCTGATGGGGGCAAGTTGGAGCTGAGGAGGCAAAGTGGAGCTGAGGGGGGGCACGTTAGAGCAGATGAAGGGCAAAGTGGAGCTGATGGGGGCAAGTTGGAGCTGATGGGAGGCAAAGTGGAGCTGATGGTGGCAAGTTGAAGCTGATGGTGGCAAGTTGGAGCTGCTGGGGGCATAGTGGAGCTGCTGGGGGGCAAAGTGGAGCCGGTGGGGGCACGTTAGAGCAGATGGGGGGCAAAGTGGAGCTGATGGGGGCAATTTGGAGCGGATGGGGGGCAAAGTGGAGCTGATGGTGGCAAGTTGGAGCTGCTGGGGGCATAGTGGAGCTGCTGGGGGGCAAAGTGGAGCCGGTGGGGGCAAGTTGGAGTGGATGGGGGGCAAAGTGGAGCTGGTGGGGGCAATTGGAGCTGGTGGGGGCAGCTGGAGCTGGTGGGGGTCAAAGTGGAGCTGATGGGGGCAAGTTGGAGCTGATGGGGGCAAGTTGGAGTTGATGGGGGGCAAAGTGGAGCTGATAGGGGCAAAGTGGAGCTGGTGGGCCAAAGTGAAGCTGATAAGGGGCAAGTTGGAGCTGGTGGGGGGCATCTCTTACAAGCATCTCCAGACCAGGGGCAGACTGTCCCAGGGGGCAGAGAGAGGACAATCATGAAAAGAGGTTGGGTATAAGTAGGTGGGGTATAAAGGGGTGGGGCACAAGGGGCGGAGCAAAATGGGCAGCAAAATTAGGTTTTGCCTAGGGTGGCAAAAATCCTTGCACCAGCCCTGACTGTGTGGTGTGTATTACTTTGCTCTACAGCAATAAAGCTCATATACATATTTTTTAAACTTCAGTATATGTGTTTAGTCTGTGCAAATAAAATACTTTGGTCTTGCACTAAATAATTTATTGTTACATAAATAGCCAGTAATAGGTCATGAAATAACCAAAAAATTCTTACTAATGCCCCGGCCACCAGCCACGCCCCAACAATATCACCTAAAACTAACATGTCCCTCTTTGGCCATGTGAAATGTTGGGAGGTATGCACATACACACAGTGAGCGGCAGAAACATGCAAAAGACATGTACACACAGACACACTGGAGATGCACACATGGACACACATATGTAACAGAGATGTACACACACACACACACGCAACATATATGAGCAGAAACACATGCGTGCATGAGTTGTGTACCCCTCTGGCACTCAAATGATTAAGGTATAGAGAGGCATGTGAGAGATAAATAGCAGTGGGAAGTGTATTCATACCTGGGAACTTTGATTTGTGTAGTCCCTGGAGGGGACTGATGTGGTGCTGATGTGGAGAGACAAATGGGGCAAGCTGGGTTAAAAGTGGGCAGGGCTTAATCGCGAGTAGGGGCGGGGCTTAACATAAATGTGGAAAAGTGTTAGTAATAGGCTGGGGAAGGAGGAGAAATGGGAGGGAAATGCAAGTTTACAGTGTGAGGGGTTTGAACACACTCCATGAGGGGTAAAGCTTGATACACAACCCTGTGGCAGTCAGTGGGTTAAGTGTGTACCTGATGGCTGTCTGTCCTGAGTCTTGCATGACAAATGATGACAGTGAAGAAATAATTGCGCAATGAGGACCTACCTGAACCCTTTGAGTGCCATTTTGTTCCCCTGGTGCTGTAGCACCCTTCTGTGGCTATACTACAGGTCCTGCTGAGGCCACTGGGAGTCAGGGTGAGTGACTGTGTGTCAGCCATATTTCTTATATACTTATATACACACACCACACAGTCTGATCCCCTAAACACAGGGAAACCAGGGTGATACACTTAAATACACACCACACAGTCTGATCTCCTAAACACAGGGACACCGGGGTGATACACTTACATACACACCACACAGTCTGATCTCCTACACACAGGGACACCAGAGTGATACACTTATATACACACCACACAGTCTGATCTCCTAAACACAGGGACACCAGGGTGATACACTTACATACACACACCACACAGTCTGATCTCCTAAACACAGGGACACCAGGGTGATACACTTATATACACACCTCACTAGTCTGATCTCCTAAACACAGGGACACCAGGGTGATACACTTCTATACACACCACACAGTCTGATCTCCTAAACACAGGGACACCAGGGTGGGAAAGAGGGACAGAGGGATTTGAGTCTAAAAGAGGGACACTTGGGAGGTATGCGTAAACCTCTCTGGCACTCAAAAGGTTAACCCTTTGAGTGTCAGCGGGGTGTCCAATACATTGCCTTTTAAGGGTTAAAGTACTGGTCACATTAGATATAGAGAATGTCACATTATGACAATGTTGCAACATTAGGTTCACTATCTTAACCTTTTAAATCTAAGAATTTTCTGAAATAGCAGGGCTGCAGTAGATCCTATATAGTCTCATAGCATACAGTTTTATATTTAACCTCTTGCATTCTACACCAGTGCATTGGGAACATCCTTAGCTTCGTAGGGGGTTAAACGAATGTGGCCACACCATTTATTCCATTTGAAGAGTGTGTTGCAACATTTACACAGTAGAGGGAAGGTCTATTCAGAGTGGTAACCTGTACTTAGATTTAAGAAGTGGTTTAAAGAGGTAATAATGTTTAATTACATGTTGCTCTTGTGCAAATGGGTATGTTGTAATATTGACAGATGTATGCGTGTGTGTGTGTATATATATATATATATATATATATATATATATATATACTAGCAATGTGGTACGGCGTTGCCCGTCATGTTATGACCATTGGGCGCACGTGTGTGAAATGCAGACACACTGATAAACACAGACATATGCAACATACAGGCAAACACATATCATACATCCCAAGTGTCCCTCTTTAGGAGGGACAGTCCCTCTTTGAGGGCCAAATCCATCTGTCCCTCTTTCCCACCCTGTTGTCCCTCTTTTTAGGAGGTCAGACTGTGTGCAGGGCCGGCTCCACCTATAGGCGAGGTAGGCGCCGGCCTAGGGCGCACACGTACAGGGGGCACGGGCATGCAGCGGAGAAGAGCTGCGCCCGCACACACCACGCCAGGAACCACAACACAATCAGGTCTGTGTTGCTACAGCGCTCCCTCATTGGGTCGGATCTTTAGTAATGCAGAGCGCGCTGGGAGTCATGATCTCCCGCCTCGCTCTGCATTCCTGAAGAGAAGACTGCGCGGGAGCTACAGGTATGTGATGGGGGGCAAGTTGGAACTGAAGTGGCATAGTGGAGCTGCTGGGGGCAAGTTGGAGCAGATGGGGGCAAAGTGGAGCTGATGGGGGCAAGTTGGAGCTGATAGGGGAAAGCTGGAGCTGAGGGGGCATGTTGGAGCTGGTGGGGGCAAAGTGGAGCTGATGGGGGTAAGTTGGAGCGGATGAGGGTCAAAGTGGAGCTGATGGGGGCAAGTTGGAGCTGAGGGGGTAAAGTGGAGCTGAGGAGGGGCAAAGTGGAGCTGAGGGGGGCAAAGTGGAGCTGAGGGGGGCAAAGTGAAGCTGAGGGGGGCAAAGTGGAGCTTGAAGGGGGGCAAAGTGGAGCTGAAGGGGGGCAAAGTGGAGCTTGAAGGGGGGGCAAAGTGGAGCTGGTGGGGGCAAGTTAGAGCGGATGGGGGGCAAGTTGGAGCAAATGGGGGCAAGTTGGAGTGGATGGGGGGCAAAGTGGAGCTGATGGTGGCAAGTTGGAGCTGATAGGGGCAAGTTGGAGCTGCTGGGGGCATAGTGGAGCTGCTGGGGGGCAAAGTGGAGCCGATGGGGGTAAGTTGGAACTGATAGGGGAAAGTTGTAGCTGAGGGGGCATAGTGGAGCTGGTGGGGGCAAGTTGGAGCTGGTGGGGGCAAAGTGAATCTGATGGGGGGCAAAGTGGAGGTGATGGGGGGCAAAGTGGAGCGGATGGGGGTCAAAGTGGAGCTGATGGGGGCAAGTTGGAGCTGAGGAGGCAAAGTGGAGCTGAGGGGGGGCACGTTAGAGCAGATGAAGGGCAAAGTGGAGCTGATGGGGGCAAGTTGGAGCGGATGGGAGGCAAAGTGGAGCTGATGGGGGCAAGTTGGAGCTGAGGAGGCAAAGTGGAGCTGAGGGGGGGCACGTTAGAGCAGATGAAGGGCAAAGTGGAGCTGATGGGGGCAAGTTGGAGCTGATGGGAGGCAAAGTGGAGCTGATGGTGGCAAGTTGAAGCTGATGGTGGCAAGTTGGAGCTGCTGGGGGCATAGTGGAGCTGCTGGGGGGCAAAGTGGAGCCGGTGGGGGCACGTTAGAGCAGATGGGGGGCAAAGTGGAGCTGATGGGGGCAATTTGGAGCGGATGGGGGGCAAAGTGGAGCTGATGGTGGCAAGTTGGAGCTGCTGGGGGCATAGTGGAGCTGCTGGGGGGCAAAGTGGAGCCGGTGGGGGCAAGTTGGAGTGGATGGGGGGCAAAGTGGAGCTGGTGGGGGCAATTGGAGCTGGTGGGGGCAGCTGGAGCTGGTGGGGGTCAAAGTGGAGCTGATGGGGGCAAGTTGGAGCTGATGGGGGCAAGTTGGAGTTGATGGGGGGCAAAGTGGAGCTGATAGGGGCAAAGTGGAGCTGGTGGGCCAAAGTGAAGCTGATAAGGGGCAAGTTGGAGCTGGTGGGGGGCATCTCTTACAAGCATCTCCAGACCAGGGGCAGACTGTCCCAGGGGGCAGAGAGAGGACAATCATGAAAAGAGGTTGGGTATAAGTAGGTGGGGTATAAAGGGGTGGGGCACAAGGGGCGGAGCAAAATGGGCAGCAAAATTAGGTTTTGCCTAGGGTGGCAAAAATCCTTGCACCAGCCCTGACTGTGTGGTGTGTATTACTTTGCTCTACAGCAATAAAGCTCATATACATATTTTTTTAAACTTCAGTATATGTGTTTAGTCTGTGCAAATAAAATACTTTGGTCTTGCACTAAATAATTTATTGTTACATAAATAGCCAGTAATAGGTCATGAAATAACCAAAAAATTCTTACTAATGCCCCGGCCACCAGCCACGCCCCAACAATATCACCTAAAACTAACGTGTCCCTCTTTGGCCATGTGAAATGTTGGGAGGTATGCACATACACACAGTGAGCGGCAGAAACATGCAAAAGACATGTACACACAGACACACTGGAGATGCACACATGGACACACATATGTAACAGAGATGTACACACACACACACGCAACATATATGAGCAGAAACACATGCGTGCATGAGTTGTGTACCCCTCTGGCACTCAAATGGTTAAGGTATAGAGAGGCATGTGAGAGATAAATAGCAGTGGGAAGTGTATTCATACCTGGGAACTTTGATTTGTGTAGTCCCTGGAGGGGACTGATGTGGTGCTGATGTGGAGAGACAAATGGGGCAAGCTGGGTTAAAAGTGGGCAGGGCTTAATCGCGAGTAGGGGCGGGGCTTAACATAAATGTGGAAAAGTGTTAGTAATAGGCTGGGGAAGGAGGAGAAATGGGAGGGAAATGCAAGTTTACAGTGTGAGGGGTTTGAACACACTCCATGAGGGGTAAAGCTTGATACACAACCCTGTGGCAGTCAGTGGGTTAAGTGTGTACCTGATGGCTGTCTGTCCTGAGTCTTGCATGACAAATGATGACAGTGAAGAAATAATTGCGCAATGAGGACCTACCTGAACCCTTTGAGTGCCATTTTGTTCCCCTGGTGCTGTAGCACCCTTCTGTGGCTATACTACAGGTCCTGCTGAGGCCACTGGGAGTCAGGGTGAGTGACTGCGTGTCAGCCATATTTCTTTCTGGCTTTGTGTGTGTGTGTGGTGCTGTGTGAGTGAGGCATGTGTGTGTTATACCTGGGAACTTTTACTTGTGGAGTCCCTCATGTGGTGCTGATGTGGAGAGAGCAATGGGGCAATTTGGGTTAAGAGTGGGCGGGGCTTAATTGCGAGTAGGGGCGGGGCTTAACATAAATGTGTAAAAGTGTTAGTAATAGGCTGGGGAAGGAGGAGAAGTGGGAGGGAAATGCAAGTTTACAGTGTGAGGGGTTTGAACACACTCCCTGAGGGGGTAAAACTTGATAAACAAACCCTGTGGCAGTCAGTGGGTTAAGTGTGTACCTGATGGCTGTCTGTCCTGTGTCTTGCATGGCAAATGATGACAGTGAAGAAATAATTCAGCAGAGGGCCTACCTTAACCCTTTGAGTGCCATTTTGTTCCCCTGGTGCTGCACTACAGGTCCTGCTGAGGCCACTGGGAGTCAGGGTGAGTGACTGTGTGTGTGTGTCAGCCATATTTATTTCTGGCTTTGTGTGTGTATGTGGTGCTGTGTGTCTAAGTGGGAGCATGTCTGTTTGGTGCTGTGTGAGTGGGGCATGTGTGTGTGTGGTGGTCTGTGTGTGTGAGTGGGGCATGTGTGTGTGGTGGTCTGTGTGTATGAGTCGGGCATGTGTGTTTGTCTGTGGTGTAGGAGCAAATGGCAGCCATATTGTTTTTTTCTGACTTTGATAGTGGTGGGCGGGCTGCATAGTGGGCGGGCCAAATCCCTGCATGATTGAATCACCCAATGGGAACAGTAACTCCTCCTTAATACCACCCCTGGGTGTGTTTGCCAGGCACACAGAAGTCTTCTTTTATATATATAGATACATACGTACATACACAGTACTGTGCAAAGGTCTTAGGCAGGTGTGAAAAAATGCTGTAAAGTAAGTATGCTTTCAAAAATTGACATGTTAATAGTTTACTTTTATCAATTAACAAAATGATAATGAGGCAACAGAAGAAAAATAAAAATCAAATCAATATTTGCTGTGACCACCCTTTGCCTGCAAAACAGCATCAAGTCTTCTAGATACACTTGCACACAGTTTGATAAGGAACTCAGCAGGTAGGTTGTTCCAAACATCTTGGAGAACTAACCACAGTTCTTCTGTGGATTTAGGCCCCTCAGTTGCTTCTATCTCTTCGTGTAATCCCAGGCAAACTCAGTGATGTTGAGATCAGGGCTCTGTGGGGACCATACCATCACTTCCAGGACTCCTTGAGACCTAAGGTCTTGAAAGCTTGCATTTAAATCTGCTTAGTTAGCCAATAAAAGGTATCAAAAACTATATTTGCCTCCTGTATTTCTACGGCTAACACGGTACCAACTCTCATTTGTTCTTCTTTATGCTGAAGATAGTTCTTAATGACTTTGGCTGTTTTTTGGGGGATGTTGTCATGCTGCAGAATACATTTGAGGCCAATCAGATGCCTCCCTGATGGTATTTCATGATGGATAAGTATCTGCCTGTACTTCTCAGCATTGAGAAGACCATTAATTCTGACCAAACCCCCAACTCCATTCACCCCCAAACTTGCAAGGAAAAACTACCATGTTTCACTGTTGCCTGTAGACACTCATTCTTGTACCGATCTCCAACCCTTCAGCGAACAAACTGCCTTCTGCTATAGCCAAATATTTCAAATTTTGACTCATCAGTCCAGAGCACCTGCTGCCATTTTTATGCACCCTGGCTCTGTGTTTTGATGCATAGTTGAGTCGCTTAGCCTTATTTCCACTTCGGAGATATGGCTTTTTGGCCGCAAGTCTTCCATGAAGAACACATCCAACTAGACTTCTCCAGGCAGTAGATGGGTGTACCAGGGTCCCACTGTTTTCTGCCAGTTCTGAGCTGATGACACTGCTGGACATCTTCCGATTGTGAAGGGAAGTAAGCATGATGTGTCTTTCATCTGCTGCACTAAGTTTCCTTGGCCGACCACTGCGTCTAGGGTCCTCAGCATTGCCTGTTTCTTTGTGCTTCTTCAAAAGAGATTGGACAGCACGTTTGGAAACCCCTGTCTGCCTTGAAATTTCTGCCTTCGAGAGACCTTGCTGATGCAGTATAACTACCTTTTCTCTTGTTGCTTTGCTCAGTCTTGCCATGGTGTATGACTTTTGACATTAAACCGTCTTCAGCAACCTCACCTTGTTGGCAGAGTTTGGCTGTTCTTCACCCAGTTTTATTCCTCCTACACAGCTGTTCCTGTTCAGAGATTACAGGTAAAATGACTATTGAAACCTTCAGAAAATCATCCCAGACAACTCCTTGTACAAAAACAGAAAAAAAAGAAGAAAACTGACAGCGCTAACTCATCATAAAATATCCATATAATAAATATAAATTAAATATAAGTATAAAGATGATAGATATAGATAGCAGCAAGAAATGAGAGGGTTCTCCAGTCCCCCTGACTTTAGGCCTAGACCCAAAAGTGAAAACAAATACAAACAAACAAATCTGCTTCCTCACACAAATAAATGCAAACGTCTGTTTTTGCGAGTTTCACAGTGCTGCTTAGAGCCATGTCAGCCAACGCTTCAGCAACGTCTAGAGCAGAATTCCCTCTATAGTGAGCAAAACTGAGCAACCCAGCACCGAAAGAGTTAAAGACAAGGACTGCCTAGGTTAGAGCTGCCTTGAAATTACATACAAAACATGCAGCCAAGCCCAGGAAATTACTGTATTTAACTCTTTCAGTGCCAGTTACTCATCGTAGAGGGAACATTGGCTAGCATTCAAGAGGTTAAATGTCCCATTTAAACCAAGGAGATTTTTTTTAAATATTCCCCTTATAGTGCCCCATTGGTTTGCTACAAAAGTACTCCATTTGGACTTGAGCCTTAGATGGATAGAGCCTGAAATTTGCCTGGGTTGTAATGGTGTTTGTGGAACAGTCTGTTTGTGTAATAGGGATCACTTGTCATGTATTAGGGTTGCAGAGGGACAGGGCGCTAGAAACGTTACTGTTATCTCTGAGTAACTCATAGGAATGCAGGAAGCGGATCTGCAAACAGCAAACCGCGCTGAGCTGTATCACACCTGCACTTATCGCTTCAACTAGGAACCCTTTGAGTGCCAGAGGGGCAGCCAACGCATTGTGGAGCAATGTGTTGGATATCCCTCCGGCACCCAAGGGGTTAAAGGGGAACTCACCTCGAAATAACCTACCTGACAACTCTCCCTGATTTCCATGCCTGGAAACTTTCAAAATGAGATGACCCTGAGATTCTGAAATATTAACCCTTAGCTCTCCCTGTAACCATAGATGGGATCTCTCAGGCTTTGCCCCCGGAGACTCCGGTTTTTGCTGTTGATTACAGGGTCTCCTGGGCAGAGGCTGATTTTCCAGATGTGGGGATTTTCTAATAAAACTCTGCCCGCTTCTCCTCTTTCCCAGTCTGCTCCTTCCACTCCCCGCCCACTTCTCCTCCTTCCCAACCTGTTCCACCCACTTCCTGCCCACTTCCCTCCCACTTCTCCTTCTTCCCACTCTGTTCCTCCCAATTCCCACCCACTTCTTCTCGGCCCACTTCCCACCCTGTTCCTCCCATTTCCCGCCCACTTCTCCTCCTTCCCAGTCTGTTCCTTCTACTCCCCGCCCACTTCTCCTCCTTCCCAACCTGTTCCGCCCACTTCCCTCCCTCTTCTCCTCCTTCCCAACCTGTTCCTCCCACTTCCTGCCTACTTTCCACCCACTTCTCCTCCTTCCCACCCTGTTCCTCCCACTTCCCACCCACTTCTCCTCCTTCCCAGTCTGTTCCTTCCACTCTCAGCCCATTTCTCCTCCTTCCAAGTATGTTCCTTCCACTTCCCGCCCACTTCTCCTCCCTCCCAATCTGTTCCTCCCACTACCTGCCCACTACCCGCCCACTTCTCCTCCTTCCCAACCTGTCTCTCCCACTTCCCGCCCACTTCTCCTCCTTCCCACCCTGTTCCTCCCAATTCCTGCCCACTTCTCCTCCTTCCCAACCTGTTCCTCCCACTTCCCGCCCACTTCTCCTCCTTCCCACCCTGTTCCTCCCAATTCCTGCCCACTTCTCCTCCTTCCCACCCTTTTCCTCCCACTCCCCACCCACTTCTCCTCCTTCCCACCCTGTTCCTCCCAATTCCCGCCCACTTCTCCTCCTTCCCGATCCTGTTCCTCATACTTTTTTTATGTTTTATAAGCCACACCCACTCACGATTAAGTCCCACCCATTTTTTATGTGAATCTCATCCTTTATCTCCCCCAGCGGCACCACAGGACTCCCCTCTCCTAGGAGTCCACAAGATGAAGGTCCCAGGTATGCCTGTAATATACATTTTAGGGGCTATGTACCTGCTTGCTGTAACCCAGAGGTATTACAATCAGTTCTCAATTCACCTTTAACATGCTGTAATTAAGAGAGCTCACTGCTTGAACACAAGCCAAACTCAAGACAAACAGGACTTCCTCCTGTGCCTTTCAGATAGAAGCAGCTCCAATTTAGAGTATAAAGAAGAAATAAACTGGTGCAGATCCTGTAGTACATAACACTGG